>OZ004709.1:55039858-55485714 GCA_963924515.1 Vespertilio murinus
ACCTGCAGCCCGAAGACAAAGAGTGACGTCCAGAACCGGAATCATGGAGGCGACCCATCCCGGCTTGGCGGCCCCTGGGAGATCCGCGCCGCCGCTGCAGGACAGAGAGGAAGAAGCCGGCCCGAGCTCAGGCCCGGAGCGTAACTCTGCGGGCTCCTCGTCGACTCCTGAGATCCCACCGCCTGAACCCGCCAACGCCATCGCTGTCCCCGAAGCGATCCCTCCGCCCGCGGCGGCCTCCGCGGGCCCCGCGCCGCTGGCTGAGGCCGCGCCGCGCCCCTCCCCAGGCCCTGAGGGCTCCCGGCCCGGCCCGGAGACGTTCCGCCAGCGTTTCCGACAGTTCCGCTACCGCGATGCAGCGGGCCCGCGAGAGGCGTTTCGGCAGCTGCGGGAGCTCTCTCGCCAGTGGCTGCGACCCGACATCCGCACGAAGGAGCAGATGGTGGAGATGCTGGTGCAGGAGCAGCTGCTCGCCATTTTGCCCGAGGCGGCGCGGGCCAGGCGGCTGCACCGCCGCACCGACGTCCGCATCACCGGCTGAGCGGCCGGCGACCTGGTCCAGGCGCTCTCTGGACTGGAGCCGTGATCGGGTCCTGGGGCCCGAGCCACGCTCCCCACTCCACGTTAATGAAGACGAGCTTTGGCAGCCCTTGTAGTCTGATGTAGCCCTTTCGTTCGTTCTTTACTTGGTTTCGAGCTCGGGAAAACAAGAACCTTTGTTCTTGTTAGTGGGAACCCATGAGAATAAAGCCTTTGTTTCCTATTCACTTGGCCTTCCTTGGCTTTTGTTGGATCATTACGTGTTGGCTAGGCCTAGGCATTCACCACATCTGGAGAATTTTTCTCTTGCACGCTTCCCAGGACCCTACTTGGGTGTCCTTTGTTTCTCTGGAGTCCATATTTGCCCCTACCTCTCACTAGCTAGAATCTAAGTTTGTTTTCCTGAGAAAATAGTGACACATCTTGCCACATAGGTTGGTGCTTGTGGCATCAGGCAGGCAAATAGCTCTATTAAATGATTGCTTACCTAACTCTATACCAGCACTGCCACCAAATGCCCTAGTATCCTACTCTTTGGGCACGGATTCCTAAAAGGCCCAAACCATATAGGTTTCAGAGCAGTTCTTTATAGGCCAGTTCTTGCTAGCTCTGGTTTATGCCTCCAGGTTCACCTTCCTTGCCAAATTTTAGGCTTCTAGAAGGATTTAATCAGAACTAATCTGAACTAATTGGTTATAATGCTAGAACTAGGCATTTGGGGGGGAAATTTGATTTTGTAGTCCCACATATTTATGGATTCATTGGTTGATTCTTGTATGTTCCCTGACCACGGAATCAAACATGCAACCGTGGCGTATCAG
Organism: Vespertilio murinus; assembly: GCA_963924515.1. Classification (NCBI taxonomy): domain Eukaryota; kingdom Metazoa; phylum Chordata; class Mammalia; order Chiroptera; family Vespertilionidae; genus Vespertilio; species Vespertilio murinus. The sequence continues at coordinate 55,041,220 of OZ004709.1, forward strand.
GCAGATGGCTGAAACCAACAGCTGCCTGGCCAGGAGAGCTACCCATTTAAATTTCTCTCCAACCACTTCCATTTATTTTTTAAGCAAGCATGATTGTTTAGAAAGATAGGAAGGAGCTTGGCTGGTGTGTCTAAGTAGTTAGAGCATCTTTTTGCTTGCGGAAAGCAATGTGTCTCTCACATCAATGTTTCTCCCTCCCTCTCCCATTCTCTGAAAAGCAATGGGGAAAATACCTCGTGTAGATTAAGAAAAAAAGGTAAGAAGGAATGTGGAAAATAGGTAAGCTCTTTTATGAAATCTAAATAAAGCCTACTCTACCTCGAGTCTTCAGCCCAACCAGGAAGGAGCTAATTGGGGTCCACTGGCAGTTTGGATTTGTCTCAAAGGTATCCTAAATGCATCAGGAAGGCCAAACTTGTCTTCTCTCCACTGCTTTCAATCAAAATCTAATTAGCCTGCAGTTCACAACACATGAGCTAGAATGGGCTAGAGGCTGGTGTGTGAGATTTTACTTTTGAATATTGCAGATAAATTCAAAAGTATTTTGCATACTTTCTTGGGACTTTGGGTCTTGAGCTTATATCCATCTGCCTCCCTGCAGAATATAAATGTTTAGAATGTAAAAGCAGACTTCCTTTAAAAAATGTTTATAGAAAGTTAAATAATGCATATTAAGAGAATCTCATAACTCAATAACATGACAAACATAGCAACAAAAACCTTTTATTTTTTCCAAATACAGATACAGAAGTTTGCATGTTTTGCAAATATTGCTTCAAAGCAACATTTCTATATACAGCGCCTTCTGTTCTAATAGCGCGTAAACATAATGTATCCACAGTGCAACGTTGGCTCATCAAGGGTCCACCTTGCATATACTCTATCACTTAAAGAAACAAAATGATTACTCAAACCAGAACTGTTTGTCAAGGCAATATTTTAAAAGGTGGATAGTTTTATTCAAAAGAAAACTTAGGTAGTGTACGTATTTCTAAATGGTAACAGTAATATTTGCAAATAACAGTTTCCAGTGCTCCTACTTGGGGTTTATTCAGATTGACCCAGGAATGAGGATGGAGCCCCTTAACATGGCTTTAAATTAGGGAAGCACACTGAGGTTACCAGAACTTGGAGTCATCCCTGCTTCCCTACAGACAAAAGTTACAATGAGTGAAATGGGACTTTTTTTTCCTTTGCAGAATTTAATAAGCCCAACTAACAGACAAAATTAGGGTAACTCAGTTAGTTTAATTGCATCTTTGAAAAAGACATGAAATTATCTTAAGGTTACAGCTCCCCCAAAAGTGACACTCAAATTTATTTTGAGGGGGAAAATATCAGTAATCTAATAATAAAAGTCATCTCACAGTTGTGGCTACAGAAAACCATCCTGTTTCTTCCCTTTTCAGACAAGCATCACACAGTTCTTAGAATGAGGCTGTCTGATAAATTATGCAAAACATAGATGCCATGCACACTCTTAGAGGGTTTCTTCCTATATCAGAAACGCCAACCTTAGCAACGGGAAACAGCCTCTTTGTAGAGGAATTGTGTCAGCTTTATTACAGATGTCATAGCTACATGTATTCCCTCTGATGGAAAAGCTACAGCAGGTCAACTTGTCCTAAATTCATCACATGGTGAACAAATCGCTGGACAGCATTCCCTGGAATAGAACTTGGTACAAAGGCCTTCATGACCACAATGACCTGTGCCTAAAGCCTAACCATTCCACAAATCGCTGGAGATACTGTCATTGCTATTGAGATATTGGCTACTTCACGTTTACATAGTAAATATTTGCAGCAAATAACATTACAGATTCATAAACCCATAATTAACTTGTGAGTGTTAATGGACAACTGTGCTTTGCTTTTTGCTTTTAGTGATTAAGAAAACTCAACAATGAAACAGGTCACTCCTTAAAACATGGAACATTTTCTTTAACTTTGTCTAGTAAGGAAAAAAACAACAATATAGCAATTACATGTAGAACCGTAACCTGTGAGAGTAACAAATATTGTCTCAAAAGGTACAAATTGTATCTGGACATTAAGCAGCATAATCACCTTAATTTCACAAAATAATACAAACCGGAAATTTAAAGTGTTAAAGTATATTAAAACAATATTGAAAATGCCACTATTAAACATACACCCTTCAGGGAAGAAGGAAAGCGGCACATGTAGAATCTAAAGTTTGTTTACAGCAATATAAAATAAGGAAATTCCCCAAACCACATTCTTTGTAACAAATCTTTACAGTGAAAGAGTTCAAAATTTGGGGAAACACTTTTTGGACATTAAATAGAACTGGGAGACTGTCCATATTAAGAAGTGGGTAGAAAATGCTGTCCTTTGGGTTCCAGACCCTGCCTGCTTCAGTTTGGAGTTCCTCCTAGCTTCTTAGAACAGTGAGATTCTAGTTCCTCCACAGGCTGTGTGGGCTCTGCTATAAAAGACACAACCCAGCCAACTCTGGGGTGACAGCATACAAAACTTGTCCCCGGTACCATGAAGTCATGCACGAGATGTGATGAGAAAAGTGAAGAGTCCGACAGAGAAGGCAGGGCAGCCAAGGCCCCTGCTCCTTCCAATCTCCACAGAACGGTGAAGTCCCGACATTCCCATGAAGCTGGAAAAATGAAAATGATACCTGCTGCCTAAATCCATGCCAGGCAGAAACCACAGGCTTGGCATGTGCCCCAACCTGACCCAAAAGTCAATTAAATAAACTGTAAGTTGAATCTACAACAGTTTCCGACGAAACTTTTTTTGGCTCTCATTCCATTTATCATCAGTGGCACGATTTCAAGTGAAGTTTGTGCAAAAAGACTCACTCTCCATCCAATGATGTGCACAGAAGAAGGGAATCCGAAGAGTCTTTGCTACCTTCTTGGTAGGCTCTGAGATCAGAGTGCCCTGCCCTCCAGCAGCCAAAATGGCCTCTTTGTCCAATGTCCATCACACCCCGTCTGCCCAGATCCCTGAAGTCTGTCGGTGTCACATGCATTCGGCATGCTAGGTTTTATTTACTTTAAAAATGCAAAGTTCCTTCTGCAGGCGCCCCTGTATTGTGCCCCCATTAGTTTCGGGTGCCCTGTTTCATGTTGAGCAGCAGAGCGAGATCTGCTGCACCTTGCCCAAGTCCGTCAGCAGCTGCTTGATGCAATGCTTGAGCTGTGGAAGCCTGGCCAGGGGCTGCGGGGGCTCCAGTTCCCCCGTGTAGTCCAGCCAGCTCTCCAGCACTGCAGGCAGGAGAGAAAGAAAATCCAATGAGTTCCCATCACTTGATGTGCAAGACTGTCAAGAACTTCAGCACCAATTTTAACACTATATCCCATTTGACCACTCTTGGGGGGCTGGAAGGAGAGGCCAGTTTAGGCAATATTAATTTATCAACCTCTCTACAAAGTTCTATCGTAGGACAAAACTAAAATGCTTTAGAGCAGTGCAGTCCAATAGAACTTTCTGCAACATGGAAATGGTCTGTGTTGTCTGATACAGTAGCCAACAGCCATATGTATCTACTGAGCATTTAAAACATGGCTAGTTGCCGAAACCGGTTTGGCTCAGTGGATAGAGAGTCGGCCTGCGGACTGAAGGGTCCCAGGTTCAATTCCGGTCAAGGGCATGTATCTTGGTTGCAGGCACATCCCCTGTGGGGGGTGTGCAAGAGGCAGCTGATCGATGATTCTCTCTCATCGATGTTTCTAACTCTCTGTCCCTCTCTTCCTCTCTGTAAAAAATCAATAAAATATATATTTTTTAAATAAAACATGGCTAGCGCAAATGAGAAACTGAATTTAAAATGTATTTCATTTTACCCTGGATGGGTAACTCAGTTATTAGAGTACCATCCCGATATGCCAAGGTTGCCAAATCGATCCCAGGTCAGGGCACAAACAAGAATCAACCACTAAATGCATAAATAAGTGGAATAACAAATTGATGTTTCTCTTCTCCTCTCTTTCTCTCTCCCTCCCTCCCCTCTCACTTCCTCTCTTTCAAATCAATAAATTAAAAAAATATATTCTTTATTGCTTTCAGAGAGGGAGGGAAAGAGAGAGAAAAAAACATTAATGATGAGAGAGAATCATTGATCAGCTGCCTCCTACATGCCCCTTACTGGAGATCGATCCCCCAACCCGGGCATATGCCCTGACCGGGAACCAAACCATGACCACCTGGTTCATAGGTCGATGCTCAACCACTGAGCCATGCCAGCTGGGCAATAAATAAAATTTGTTAAAAAACAAACAAACAAACAAACAAAAAACAAATTATAGCCTTGGACAATGTTGCTAAGTGGTTAGAATGCCGGCCCACACACCAAAGGGTTGAGGGTTCAATTCCCAATCAAGGGCAAGTAACTGGATTGCAGGTTGAATCCCAGCCTAATTAGGGTATGGAGGGAGGCAACCAACTGATGTGTCTCACATCAATGTTTCTCTCCCCCAACCCCACCCTCGTCCCTCCCTCTCTTAAAAAAAAATCAATGGAAAAAAAATGCACGGGTGAGGATTAACAAAAAAATAAAAATTATATTTAATTTTAATTAAGCAGCCACACATAGCAAGTGACTTTATTAGTGTAGCTCTGGAGTCGATAAATCTTTCGTAAGCAGCTTTGCAGTCTCACATACAATCATCTCCCCTCCTCAAACACAGCCCTCCACCTTCCTCCCCACCTTTCTAACTCTTGTCTCCTGCAAGTTACTCCTCAGGAAACCTTTCCCAACTCTATACCCTGAGTCTGGTCCCACTGTTATGAGTGCTACGCTATCTCATGTTCTTCTCCTTTGGAGCACCTACCGTAGTTTGTAATCACATATAATGATGGTTTAATTAATATCTGTCTCTACCACAAGATCAAGCTCCATGAAGGCAAAGGCCAAGTCTGACTTGCTCACCATGATAATCCCTAAAACTCACTGTGCATGGAACATAGCAGGCACTCAACACAGGCAGTGAAAAAATGTGGGAATGGTCTGCCAAAATGCTCCACTGACTGCTTAAGCTCTGCAGAGCTCACCGTCCAACCTCTATCAGATTTTCTTGTTGGTACCTGGAGGTTCCAAGGAGAGGAACCTTCCCTCCTCCTAATCCCAACAAGAACAAGACTTGAAAATTAAAAAAAAATAAGACTGCCTTCTCAGAACTGAACTTGAAAACAAGAGTAAAGAATCAAAGTCACATGAGAGTTGCTAGTGACGTGTGGAGCGAGAAAAACTCCAGAGTGAGCAGTTTCAACACATTGGTAAGTCTTAAAGAAGTAGGCAGGTTTGACTTCTCCCCTAAGGGCAGATTCCTTTGGCAACAACAGAATGTTGTTCACCCAGTTTCCATGGTGCTAAAGTATTCTCAGGGACCCACAGCCACTCCTACTGCCATTCTTTGAAAATCAACCATTTTCAGTCTTGACATCCAATCCTCTTGCAGCAATCTAATAGCATTTGCACAAATAGTAGTATCAGTTACAATTCTAAGGAGTCCAAGCAAACTTTTAAGGAGCCCAACTCCTACTTTTTAGGAGTAAAAGAGACATAAAAACTCCTTCCAGAAATGCCCTCACAATGGATCCTGGATTAGCCTCCTAACTCTAGTTCCTGCAGTTTGCCTCAGGGACAAGACATAAGCATGTGGTCATGTGGATCTCTCTTTCTCTCACTATCCTCCAATGTGGCAATCCATTTTCCAGTAGAGCCAGTCCTCTTATGATCCACTCTGAGTCACATCTCCAGCAGAAGACATCCCTGTCCTCAAGGCTCCGCTTCAGTCCCAGGAGTTCCAGAAAACCTGCCTATAATTGCTGCCCCTCAAACAGTTCTCCCCTGGCATGGCCTCAGCCATACACATGTCCTGGACACACCTTAAGACCCTCACTGTGTAGCATATGGCATTTTCCTGAGTTCCTTCATAATATGTTTTATATTTCCAATTAAAGTAATTGACTGTACTCAACATCCTCAAACAGAACATTTATTTCTTAATCAGGCTCTATTTTAAGGATGAAAACAAATAATTAGACAATAAAGTGAATAATCAAGAAGGAATTTTGTCTTCAAAAACCAAACTGGCAACTTCCTGGAGATCAAAAGGGAATGAACTTGGTCATGTTCATCGTCACAAAATATCTGTAATATCTGAGAGAAATACCCAGGGACTACACAAAGGATTCTGTCAAGTTCTATTAAATTTCTACTGATATTGAGGAAAAGGCTTCATTTCAGATTTTATCAAAGGGAGAAATAAAAGTGTGTGTTTTTTATATTAATCCTCAGATATCCTAAAAACCCGATTAAGAATTTGGTCAGGCCTTAACCGGTTTGGTTCAATGGATCGGCCTGCGGACTGAAGGGTCCCAGGTTCGATTCCAGTCAAGGGCATGTACCTTGGTTGCGGGCACATCCCCAATAGGGGGTGTGCAGGAGGCAGTTGATTGATGTTTCTCTCTCATTGATGTTTCTAACTCTCTATCCCTCTCTCCTTTCCTCTCTGGGAAAAAAAATAAATAAAATATATATTTTTTTTAAATAACTCGGTCAGTAAAGATTTGCTCAACTTACACAGTCTGCAGACAGAGCATACTTGCTCTTCCACAGAAAAAACTGGGCAACTGAGGCAGAACACCTAGCATCACACAGACCTTACAAGTAACCGATAAATACTAAAAGTAAGGCTGGTTCATCTTGAGAAGAGAATGGAAGTGGGTGAAATTTAAAAGGAGGCAAGAAATACGTTGTCCCGGAGAGCCATGTAGGGGAGTTCAGAAAGCAGCTCATCCTGGCAAGCTCACAGTGCCTGCCAATGGGCAGAGAAGTAGGAAGAAGACCTACCATCCAGCTCCTTCTCAATGGAGTCCATCCTATGCGTGACTTCGTCTTGAAGAGATTCCACATGGGTCAGCAGGTTAAACTGCCACTGGTGCTGGGAGCTCAGGAGCCCCTCTCCACCTCTGTCCAGCAGCTTTTGAGCAGGGGTTTCCTCTGGTAGGACCTTTTTGGAAACATATTCCCTCACCTGGGGATGCAATTGACATTTAAGTTACTGAATGAAGACCAGCCAGTGTTTGACACCATCTGAAAAACCAATTGTAGTTTAAATATTCCAAATGTCTATCTCTTTCCTCCTTCTCTTGGGCACTGGTCAAAAACAGCCTGCTGTGTCAACTGCAACCACCTCAGGGCAGCACAGACCTCTGGCTTCAAGGACCTCCCAGCTGCTTCTCAATGGCTTGTCCAATGCCCTAGGCATTACGTGTGAGCCTCACAGAATGGCTTCAGGAGCTCTGAGATCATTGATGTTTCTATCTTCTAAAGTCAATAAAAAAACTTTTTTTTTTTTTTTAAATCACACACACCCTCACTGACAACAGAGGACAGAATAGAACAAGACCAATGAACAGCCAAAACCGGTTTGGCTTGGTAGATAGAGCGTTGGTCTGCGGACTGAAGGGTCCCAGGTTCAATTCCAGTCAAGGGCATGTACCTTGGTTGCGGGCACACCCCCAGTAAGAGGTGTACAGGAGGCAGCTGGTCGATGTTTCTCTCTCATCAATGTTTCTATCTCTCTATCCCTCTCTCTTCCTCTCTGTAAAAAATCAATAATATATATATATATATATTAAAAAAAAAGAACAGTTAAAGATGACAACTTTAGCAAGAAGATGACATGGGGTTTCAGAAAAGAATTATTTGGGGGAAAATAGAGTCTTTCAGAAAACTGATGAAACTTGCAAATATTTTGACAAAACAGACTGTTCTTATGTCAGGGCTATGTTCTTAAGCAAAGTTAAATATTCAAGTAAATTTATCACAAAACTGTATTGGAAAAACTTATGCTTAACACAACAATACTTGATTCATCCTCTTGGCTCATGCCAAGATACAATTATAACCTAAGTAGCATTAAAAAAAAACAAAAACAAAAAAAACAGCAAAAACAAAACTCATTTTCCTAACTTAGTTCCATTTATCAAGTCCCAATCAACCCTTTCCTCCTTGCTACTTCCCACCTCTCCACCCCCACTCCCATAGACTATGCTACTTTGTGGGCATTTCCCATAACCAGTTATCTCTGATTTAAGTGGGCACTCCTGACTTTGCACACATTTTAAAAAGGGGGGGGGGGACAAAACATCTTTGATAATAAATTTTAAATATGATTTTATAATAAATATCTATATATCCTATATAATAGACAGTATACTAATTAGACTAGACAGTGGAACAACCTTCCAGAACATCCTTCCAGAACAACCAGTGGGTGGGGCCATGGGATGACAGAGCCACGAGGTAGCAGGGGCTAGCAGAGCAGAGCACCTTACATGAATTTCATGCATCAGGCCTCTAGTCTGTATATATAAAAGCCTACGCAAGTGAATGACTGGTCATTATGACACGCACTGACCACCAGGGGGGCAGATACTCAACACAGGAGCTTCCCCCTGGTGGTCAATGCACTCCCACAGTGGGAATGTCAGCTGACTGACAGGCAATAGGCACAGGGCTCCACAGCTGGCAAGCGCCCTGACTGGGCGCAAGCCTGCGACAGGCACAGCAGGGCCAGGATAAGCAGGAGCAGCAGGCAGGAGCGGCAGGCAGCATTGGACTGCCGGTTTCAGCCCAATCCCCACAGGCTATGCCAAGGGACCCCACTGGTGCATGAATTCATGCACTGGGCCTCTAGTAATCTATTCCCTAGAAGGAGAATTTACAAGCACTCAAACACTGAACTAAGAACAAATATAAGCAAATCACATACCTTTGGAGAGCTGGGTTTGAGGTCACTGTCCCCCCTGCTCCTGTCTTGGTCTAGAGGCCAGCCCAGGCGTGGGGCGAGGGAATCATCACCATTCTCATGGAGGGGGTTGACTGCATCAAGGGCAGAGCCCCGCGTCTCCACCACCAGCTTCTGCTCCACAGCAGGGTAATAGGCGCGGGGCTTCTGGTAACAGTGCTCACTGGTGATATATGACTCCTCCACAGACCGAGGCAGGGGCAGGGGTTTCTCCGCTGCCCCATTCAAAGTTCTATAGCTTGGGGCTTCCTCCTTGCTCTTGGCTTCAGCGACCTGGATGTGTCTGGAATGAGATCTCCCATCCCCTGAATGCTGTTTCCAAGGCTGACACCACAGCTGCAGATCAGGATGCTCCCTGCTTCTGTGGGGAGGGCAAACATGGAAAGAGGTTTAGAGTAAGTGGAACCACTGCACGGGCTTCTCAGTTCCTAAACACTCTCCCAGCAAAGAGAAGAGCTCCCCCCTGGGCTGCCTGTTCGCAGAGGGAATGGAATCCATGGTCTCTGAGGAAACCACCTCAGGCAAGTTCCCTCTGTGTATACTTGCAGTGAGTGGGAGGACAGACCACACAGATGCTGCTCACATTTGGTTCACAGAGGTGTAGAAATGTGTGCAGGCCTCTGACTGTCATAATGATGAGGGGCACTACTGGCATTTAATTCATAGAATCCGAGTATGCTAAACATCCTGTAATGCTTGGGACAATCCCACACAGAGTTATCCCATGGTACAATTGTCAACAGTACCTTCCCAGCCCCAGCTAAGGAACACTGATCACCTGGAAAGCACAACCTTAATGCACCAGCAACTCCCACAGATGAGTATCCCCTCTCCCAATGCACACACTTTACTGAAGCCTTCCTGCAAAAATGGAGTAAGTCATAAGTATGAAGACATTGAGTGATCTTACAAAACCTAGAATTCTGTTCCTAGGGGTTTTCAACGATCCTTTCTCAGCTCTCCCACTCCAGCAATCCCTAGTACCAACAACACCCTTATTCACTGGGGAAAGAGAAGAAACAACCAGCATCAAGGCAGCATGGGCCCCTGGGCCACCTCCAACAGGGAATCACAGCCTATACCAGGAACCCCAGACCTGATACACCCCTAAAATTTTAATTGCATTAGGAAATGGGAGTCATTGTTAACTTTCAGGTCCACCATAGTCTAAAATATGTTAACATGGAATATAGAAGCCACAGTATCAACCTCTTATTGCATGAAAATTATGAAAGTCTTATTTCTCCCCTCTTAAAATATTCACCTTCCCAGCTAAGATTTGAAGTCCCAACTACTACTCCACACAAAGATTTCCTTGTAAGCCCTGACCATCATGAAGAAGGTATGTACACCTTGCATGCTACTTTTTAAATTACAACAGATGCTCCAAAGTTACAGGCTTTATAGTTTGCCTTTGAGAATAAATTGGCCAGACCCCTTAAGGAACACTATTTCTGAGAATGAAGATCCAGAGCCTATGGTAAGAAAAACCATCCATGTTACACAGACATACTGGGACCACTTCCCCCTCTCCCAAGATCTTTTCTCTATGTACAATGACTAAAAAGTCTCCTTTGCCGAAACCGGTTTGGCTCAGTGGAGAGAGCGTCAGCCTGGGGACTGAAGGGTCCAGGGTTCAATTCCAGTCAAGGGCATATACCTTGGTTGCGGTCACATACCCAGTAGGGGGTGTGCAAGAGGCAGCTGATCGATAATTCTCTCATCAATGTGTCTAACTCTCTATCCCTCTCTCTTCCTCTCTATAAAAAAAAATCAATAAAATATATATATTTATATATTTTAAAGACTCCTTATATCCTCTTCTGAATTGCTAGAAGATGTCAGATTTAATTCCAGTACAAAGCCACTGCTATAAAGATGAAAAATCTAAGTGGGATTTGGAAGGAACAAGGTTTCTGAGTATGGAACAAGGACAGGAACATAGGCATCTCAGTGGGAAGAGGACACTCTCTGACTGATTCTGCAAATAAAAAAAACATAGCAAAATTCACAATTAGGAGCATCCCCTGAGGATTTTTAGGCTCTCACATGGACCACTTTCCACTTATCTCAGTCAATTTCTGGTATCTCATTAAGAAGAAATTCATTTGGTTTAAACGTGGTAAAGTTTTCCAATTTTATAAAATGTGAAAGAATAGTTAGTCTCTGACATCCTAGTCAGGGCTGTCACTTGATTCAGTTTGCTTTAATGGATATTGTCACAATAGCAGCTAATATTACCCAGCAACTATCCTCCCTTCTTTTATACCCACTCCATCCTCATTCCTGAGTTTCAGCAGGGCTCTAGGCCACCTGGCTAGCTTCCCCTGCAGTTAGGTGTTATCCATGAAAATGTTTGCTTTCCCTTTTGTTACTTTTGCCCTCCTGGGTTTGTAGCAGAGGTGAGGTACAAATGAGACTACATCAACCATGCAGATGAGGATAATCCCAAATGGAATGCCAGAGGAATAAGATGGAAGTAACCCAAATCCTTAAGTCCCTAGACAGAACCCTGGAGAAAGGACCCATACCTGGCCTGGACCCCCACCTACCCCTGAACCATATATTATGTGTGAGAGAAAATTCCATTTTGTTTTAGTCTATTGGGGGGGGGGGTTGTTATAACAGCTTAGCTTTCACCTATGCCATTATATACTCTTGCTGAATGTGCCCTGCTCAACCACTCCCAGGCCTCTGTGCACCAGAATGCAAGAGAAAGAAGACCCTCATCCTGCCATCTCCGGATTCTGACACTCTATTCTGCCTGGAGCCAAGAGGCCTCCAGGACTAGTCAGCAAAAGAAAACCTTGTCGGAGAGTGGCCTGTCATGTCTAACTCACTGGTGGTCCTAGTTTGTCATTGTTGATAACTTAACTAAAATGGAACTCTATGGGCAGGCTTATGGGAGACCTTAAGGAGAGATTCTTACAGAAGAGAACCTGTCCCTGCCACAGATTATGCCAATGCCAAAAGAAAATTCATGGAGAGGCAGTTAGGAAGATTAGAACAAGTCCTTGACAGGAGCCCAGACCTGAATGCCAATCCTGGCTCTACTCCCAGAAACCACAGGGAAGTGGCTGCTCCAATCAAGGCCCCGTTGCCCTATTTGGTAAAGAGGGGGTAGGTTATAAAAGCTAACAGATCCAAATAAGAGCCACGTGTCTTTCTCAGAGTTTACATAAACTTGAGTCACCTGACATGTAGAATGTGACCACAAAAGGGAATTCACACTCTATGTAATTCCAAACTCTGGCCATTAAAAGCCAGAAGTCCAGCTCCAAAAGGCCTAAAACTTTTCTGTATAAGCAAACCATCAAGAGGCATATTTAATGAGCAAACGCAATGCTAGAGAACAGGCTTGCCAATGATATCTCTTCCAATAGCTTTCAATTTTACTTTGTTTACCAATCAAGGATGCTTAGGATGAATGGATAAACAAGATGTGGTATTATACATAATGAAATATTATTCAGCCTTAAAAAGAAAGGAAACTCAATACAGTCTACAAAATAGATGAACCTTGAAGACATTATGCTAAGTGAAATTAACCAGTTATAAAAAGACAATTACTGTAGGATCTCATTTGAATGAGATACCTAGAGTAGTCAAATTCATAGACAAAAAGTCAAGTGGTGGCTGCCAGGGGCAGGGAAAAGGGAGAATGGAGAGGAATTACTTAATGGGTATGGAGTTTCTGTTTTACAATATGAAAAGTGTTCTGGAGGTTGGTTACATTTATCACCGTTGAAGTATACACTAAAAAAACTATTGAGATGATAATTTTTATATTATGCATATCAAGCATGTCAAACTCAAAGGCTAACGTGGGCCAAATAAACAAGGTTTATTGTGTGCTGCAAAAAAAAGAAGGGGAAAAAAAGCAGCTTCAATTTTCATAGAAATGTAGGTTTATTTCAATAGACATGCTGAATACAAAGGGCTGAAATAAATGAGTAACCATTAACATTAAATAGAACATTTTAATAAAAATTAATATTTTTTCTTGAACATTAACTTACCAGACACTGAATAACTGCACAAATTAATAAGTGTAATGCAAATAAATCTATTTTTCTTATTCTCAGAAAGTGAAATATTGCCTGTTGCGCACACCAAACAAGTCAGTACAAGACTAATGACGTGGCAATCAGCTGCTAAAATATTCGCTGCTAGTATTAGTGGAGAGAAATGATACACGTGCACGTAAAGTGCTTAAGGGAAATGAATGCAACACCATTATAGTGATCAGTCATTAGCTAACGTTGTAATTCGCTATTATTATTATATATAATAGGATATTGTAAAAATTAAGTTATGAAGTTTTTTAAAATTATATTTTGATTTTTTTACAGAGAGGAAGGGATAGAGAGTTAGAAACATCAATGAGAGAGAAACATCGATCAGCTGCCTCCTGCGCACCTCCTACTGGGGGGATGTGCCCGCAACCAAGGTACATGCCCTTGATCGGAACTGAACCTGGGGCCTTTCAGTCCACAGGCCGATGCTCTATCCACTGAGTTAGGGGCCAAATTTTTTTTAAACGTTTTTTACATACTGTTATATTGTCTGGGATACAAAAATATTCCTTATGGGCTCATGCGGCCCATGGGGAGTGAGTTTGACTTGCCAAATGTATATGTCACCACAATTTAAAAAACAAAAAACTCAAGACTGTACACAAAAACAATCTCAACTGTATCATGAGTATTGTGGTGCTTGCAAGAGTGCATACATTTGTCAAAACTCAATGAACGCTTAAAATATGTAAATAACCAAAACCAGTTTGGCTCAGTGGATAGAGCGTCAGCCTGCAGACTGAAAGAAAGGTCCAGTTTGAGTCTGGTCAACCTTGGTTGCAGGCACATCAATCAGCTATTTCTAACTTTCTATTCCTCTCTCTTTCTCTCTGTAAAAACTCAATAAAATATATTTTAAAAATTTTTAAAAAATAAAATATGTAAATATACCTCAATAAATTGATTTTTTTTTTAATGTTTTATAACTGAGAATTTTTAGTAAGGTCATCTATCTTGATTTTGTAGCTTTTCAGTTTCTCAAATTTAACCTCCCAGACATGCCAAATAAGACATGTCCCCAAAGCTACAGGTGCCATACTTACTGCAAGATGCTCATCTTGAGCTGCAGGCCATGTAGAACCTCGATCACTCTCTGCACATCCCCAAGAAGCTGGTGGGTGGCCACAATCTTCTTGGCATTCTGGTGGGAATAGTTATCTTCTAAAAATGCCAGGCCATGCATATGTCCCCTAGTCAACCACTCCTTGTCATACCAGTACTTTAAGCCAGGCCTCTGACCTAAAATAGTGATAATAAGAGAGTTAATACTTGGCCTGAAGGAAATCCAGATTATTTCATCATTGTACAATTATTACACAAACTTTTTAAGGATTGGTGTTTTTATTTTGTTCATTTATTCACCCAATATACATTTACTTGGCACCTACTAAATTCTAGGCTCGCTATTAGGTGTTGGGAATAAGGTAGTGAGTAAGAAAAGTAAGTTTCCTGATCTCCTGGAAGTGACCAAAGGTACAGTGAGAACATGGATATATCTTTAAATTTAAATCACATCATCCCCTCTTCTACTTAAACCTGCAAAGACTTCCTATTGCACACAATAGAAACCCAAAGCCCTAACTAACTCCGGCCTACTGAGACTTACTGGACAGGCTCCTCCCGCCCTCCTGGCCCCATGTTTACAGTTTTGTCTGTGAAACACATCAAGTTCTTTCTGGTCTTGGGGTCTCTGCTTCAGTACCCACTCTGTCTAGAGCACTGTTCCCCTTTGCAGGACTGGCTCCCTACCACCTCTCCTCAGAGAGGCCTTTTGTGACCTCCCAAAGTAAGACAGACTCTTTAATGTCTCCTAGCCATTGCCTGTCTGATCACTTTTGCTCCCTCACAGCATTCATCCTATCTAACAAGTTCTAGTATATCTGACTTATTTTAACATCTATTTTTGGCCCCAACTCCACTAAAAGCCAAAAAAGTAGGAACCATATTGTTCATCATTGTATTCTCAGTGCCTGGCAAAAAGCATCTTGAATAGATTTGTCAAATGGAAAGAAGCCCTAAGTGACCCTCCAACTGCCAACTACCCATAATTAAATACTGTTCAGGCCCCCTCCCTACTCTGAATGGCTTCAGTAGTCTTGTTCATTACAGGGACCCCTAGGCAGGATTGAAAACACAACTCCATGTGACTTCACAATGTTTCCTGCTCAAAAGCCCAGGGAACAACTTTCAGTCAGGCTGTTGTTCACCTCCCAATATATAAAAACCCTGAAATAATCTGGGAAATCCTATCAAGGTCTCGGGCTCTTTCTGGCTTTACAAGACACATGGCACGGATACACCTTGATTCTGTTAAAAACATTTTAAGGAACCTTTAAATCTGTTAGGTTAAACTTCTGTCCTAAGACACTGCAAAGTTCAACCTAGTCTATAAATGTGTCAGACTCAATTTAATGAGAAATCTATTCACAGTCTTGGCAATTAGAGTTATTGAAGTTCAGAAAGTGTGTACAAATTGAGGAAGATGGTGTGTATGATTTCTAAAAAGAGAAAAATTGAGGAAAAAGAATGAGAAACAATAAAGTAGACAAAAGAGATTTTTCAACAGAAAAGTGGAGGGGGAGAATGATAGACAATGAAGTAGACAAAAGAGATTTTTCCTTAAGGAGCCCTCGGGATTATATGTAGAATCTCAGAGGCAGCTGTTGTAGGAGCTGCATGAACAGGATTCAGAGCAATACGACCTGTTATACAAGACAAAGGTCAGAGCCACTGGTTCTTATCTTCTGCCATGTCCTCTCTGGGTCTGTATTTGCTCACCTGTCAAATGCTGGGAGTTGACAGGTGGTCGCTGAGATCCTGCCTATCAATAATATCCTATGACTCACAGACTAATCTTCTGACCATATTTTTCCTTTGAGATAAAGGAAAAAAATAGAGGCAGATTCCTTTCTGTCTATGGCCCTAATCTAGCACAGGGAGACATAGCGTCACAACAGAGGTTATCAGGCCCGAGGGGACCTACTTGCTGGAAGATGAACTATAACGGCCAGCCCCACACTACACAACAGCAAAATCAAGAGATCTGGCCTTACAAGCCAATTCTAAATCTCCCTTGCTTTATGAGATTAGAAAAGTCATTCATATCCTTACATCAATTTCTTTCTCATAAGCAAAAATGGGAGTAGGAGTTCCTTAGGCCATTCATAGAACTAAAAGGAATAACAGAAGCAGAGGTTCTCACGTATTGTCTAGTTGTAAGGGGATCATAGGACTGGAGCAAAGGGAGAACTTACAAGTAGTGAACAGGGAGAAGATGTCAACATCCTACTGACAGCAAGACAAGAGCAACAGATTTATAATCTACCCCTGAAACTTCTGGAAAGGGGCACCCAACAGCCACAGGCAGTCCCTGTGCCCATGGAACAATGAAACACACTGATCCTGCAAAGAAATTAATTTATTCTTTTGGGTGGCAGATAGGCTCTTCGAAAGCACACCTTTTCCCTTCCCCTTAAGGGCACATTTCCCTTCTTGGTGGCAATGAAGCAATGGAGGCCAGGTACCACTAGAGGGAGCAGAGGCAGTTTTCTAACTCACCAACAACTCACCCTTAAAAGTTTTCTAACTCACCCTTAAAACTCAATGACAGCCTACATCCTCATGAATTCTCAAGAAAAGAATTCTAAAACTGGAATGACACAGAGCAGAATAGCATGGCCTTTATGCAAGGATGACACGCAAATCTTTAGAGCATTCCATAGTTTTTATAGTTTCAGTCATGCAAGATGAATAAGTTCTAGGGCTGTAAACACTGTGCTTCGATTATATATAATACAGTACTATATCCTTAAAATGTTATGAGGGTAGATAACATGTTATATAACTTTACAATAAACAATAAGACCCTAACCCAGCCGTGGGCAAACTACGGCTCTCGGGCCGAATCCGGCCCGTTTGGCTGTCCTATCTGGCCCGCAGAGCCGAAAGAGTGGAGGGTTGCTCTCCCCTCCGCTCCTTCACCAGCAGCCCAAGATGAGAGTGCCAGCATGGTCAGGTTGCTTTTGTTCAGGCCCTCCGGTCCAATTTAAGAACCCATTGTGGCCCTCGAGTCAAAAAGTTTGCCCACCCCTACCCTAGCCAGTTTGGCTCAGTGGATACAGTGTTGGCCTGAGGACTGAAGGGCCTTGGGTTCTATTCCAGTCAAAGGCATGTACCTAGGTTGCAGGCTCAATCCCTGGGCTTGGTCAGGGCATGGGCGCGAGGCAACCAATCAGTGTATCTTTCTCACATCAATGTTTCTCTCTCGGTGTCTCTCCCTGTCCCTTCCACTCTCTCTCTCTCTCTGAAAATCAATGGAAAAAATATCCTCAAATGAGGATTAACAAACAAATAAAAAGTAAATTCTAGCTCAAGGCCAGCTCTTCTATTTGATGAACCTCTTCACACATGGTATCTTACTGCTAAACTCAGAAAAACTGGCCATCAGGTGAGTTAGCAAAAAAGGCAAGAGAAGTCAGAGTCTAGCGGATGCTGAATAAATGAGTCTCAAGACCACAGACAGGCTATTTCACACCCAGCGATGCCAAGGAAGACTACATACGGTTAATATCCCTGACTCCAAAAATCTCTACCTGGAGGGTCTTGGCAAACATAGCAGGTGTATTTCTCAGGCACATTTTCTTCCAGTAATCCCATGCAGACCCCATGCTGCCAGCACTGGCACTCTTCACACTGTTAGAATTAAAGAAGCAATAAAAATTAAACTCAGAGGGTATCCTCACCATATAAATATGCACCAAACAACTGGAATGATGGAACGACCAGTATGACTGGTAGCTATGCACTGCAGGGGCCAACCAGCCTGATCGCCCCCCTCCCACCCATAGCTCCTCCCCCTAGGTGGCCTGGCCCCTATCACCGCCCCCTGATAGGGAGCAGGGCCACAGGTGTCCCCTTCCCCTCACCAGGCTGGATTACCCAATAGGCCCCCATCAGGGCAGGCTGGCCAGACCCCACCTGTGCACGAACTCCTGCACCGGGCCTCTAGTTAAAAAATAAGCCCACCTGTGGGAGGGGGTGGGGAGAAGGATATAGGAGAGAACACCCACAACTGACTTACACAGGTGCTGGGCTGCAACCATTCATCCAGAACTGTGCTAGGCAATACGGCAGCCACTAGCCATCTGTGGCTCTTTACATTTACATGAACAAATTAGGCCAAAACTGGTTTGGCTCAGTGGATAGAGCATCGGCCTGTGGACTGAAAGGTCCCAGGCTCAATTCTGGTCAAGGGCATGTACTGTGGTTTCGGGCACATTTCCAGTAGGGGGTGTGCAAGGGGCATCTGATCAATGATTCTCTCTCATCGATGTTTCTAACTCTCTATTCCTCTCTCTTCCTCTCTGAAAAACTCAATAAAATATATATTTTTTTAAAATGAAAACAAATTAAGTTCCCTAAGCCCTTAAAATTCATTTCCCTAGTCCCACTCACCACATTTAAGTGCTTACTAGCCATATGAGGCTAGTGGCTACTCTGCTGTACAGCACATATGAAGACCATTTAGATCTAATAGTGTTGGTCTCAAAAAAATGGCTTTCACTCTCATTACTAGAAGACTGAACTCTTCTGATCTTTTGACACAGGAAAAATTGTCCACATACACAGAGGAGGGTTAACTTGTAATAAAAAAAAAACCTGAGTTTGATTCTGGCTCAGACATTCATTAGCTGTGTGACTTTGCAGAGGTCACTTCTCCACCTTAAGCTTCAGTTTCCCCATCTGCAAACTGGGATACTCTTCCTACCAACCATGTGGGGCTGTTTATGAGGAATCAGTGGGTCATGTGTAAAAGCTACTCTCTCACAACTTTAATGTTATTAAGAGCCTATTGCTACTACTAAGTGGCAATCTAACTCACTTTGATACCTCCTGGAGTAACCATGTGCTAGCATTTGCTTTTATTTTCTCTAAACCTTACCAAAGGTCACACAGCTGAAGAGAGCCAAAGGTGGGTCAGAACACAAGCCAGGCAAATTGCAAAGCTAGTGCTTTTAACCCCTAAACCACATTGTATTCCCTGGATTAAGGGGGTTGGAGGGGAAAAGAAGGTAAAGGAGGGGCAGGAGCAACAGAGGGAAAAGGTATAGACAACGAGGACAGAATTACCTGGGGATAGTAAGCCTAAGGACTAAGGGCCCATCAGAAATGGAGAGGAAAAGCAGACGTCAAAAAAGATACTAAGATACTTCAAGCAATTCCAAAGCAGGGCCCAAAACCTTTAAGTACTCATCTAAATGAATAGCTCTGGAAGGTGGACAGTGAGTTTCCTGACATGGCCTTGAGGCTGGGCCACCAGCCTGGCTGGCCACAGGGACTAAAAGTCTAAAGTTCATACAGCCCTAGCCGGTTTGGCTCAGTGGATAGAACATCAGCCTGCAGACTGAAGGGTCCCAGGTTCAATTCCTGTCAAGGGTACATGCCCAGGTTATGGGCTCGATCCCCAGTATGGGGTGTGCAGGAAGCAGCTGATCAATGATTCTCTTCCATCATTGATGTTTCTATCTCTCTCTCCCTCTGCCTTCCTAACTGAAATCAATAAAAAGAGGGCTTTCATGGGCATATATAAACCCTTTAGGAAGCTGATCATTCAGAATCAACACAGGCAGAGCTGAAAGAGCAACTTCAGATAAGATCTGATCCAAATTCTTCCATTTCCAATGAAGAAACTAAAGCTCAGAGAGAAATAAAGGCTAAATGACAGCAAAGGTAGTTAGTAGCAGAAAAGAGACTAGTAACAAGAATGAAAGTCTCTCGATGAGTCTTGAGTACTAGGACTCACCACAATTAAATCAAATATAGCCAAGTTGAAAATTTCAAAATAACTTTTCTTTGTGTGAGTCTGCCTAATACATTATTCATTTTTTAAAAGTTTAAATTTAGAAATGAACAAGAATAACAGAAAATAAAATATCTAAGAATAAATAGAAGACTGTTTAAGAATAAATATACCTAAGACTATCGAAGTATAAAACATGCAAGACCTCTATGAAGAAAGATTTTTTTTAAAATATATTTTTATTGATTTCAGAGAGGAAGGGAGAGGGGCGAGATAGAAACACCTATGAGAGAGAATCATTGATCGGCTGCCTCTTGCATGCCCCTACTAGAGATCGAGCCTGAAACCCAGGCATGTGCCCTTGACAGAATCAAACCTGGGACCCTTCATTCCGCAGGCCAATACTCTGAGCCAAACCAGCCAGGGCTGAAGAAAGATTTTTAAATACTATTTGAGGGACACAGAAACTAAGTCAAGGGAAAGGTGCATCTTATTCCTGGATAACAATAGTGAGGTATAGTGTTAGAACAATTGGGTAACCATAGCCCTCACCTTACAGCAGGATAAATTCTAGGCATATCAAATATTTAAATGGTTTTTTAAAAATAAATGAAACTTCAAAAGTACCAGAAGAAACCATGAGAATTCTTTTATCAACATTTCTATAAATTTTTATGAACTTCCAATGAGAAAGCAACTGTTATTCAAATCCCAGAAATTATTAGTTTAATATACCTGACCTCATAAAAACATAAAATCTGTAAAATAAGCCAATAAACATGACAAACATTTGTAACTGTTTTTGATAACAGCGAATACAAAAACATATCTACAAAAAGCCTATATACATGAGTAGTAAAATGACCCACTATTCAATAGAAAAATAGATAAATAACATGAATAGACAAGTCAAAGGGGAAAAAAATTATTCTTAAATAAAAAGATGTTCAAATCAACCATTAAATAAAATTAATGTAAAGTAACTTGAATTAATATAAATTAATGTGAAATAAAACAAGACTAATAATATGCATACACAGTATTTCTAGGTATGGGGATTACATGCAAATATCAATCTATAATAATAAAGGCATAATATGCTAATTAGATCTGATGTCCTTTCGGACGAGGCCAGGGCTGCGAGGGAATGCCTATTACTCTTGCATGAATTTTGTGCATCAGGCCTCTAGTTTTTCATAACTTTATGCACTGCCTGAAGTTTTTTTAATAAACATTTATTTCTGTCATCATAAAAGTGTTAATTCTTATGAAAAACTGTTTTTAAAGAACATACTTTCCATTTATATATGCATGTGTATTCCAAAATATTAACAGTGGTTATCCCTGGGTAAAAATAATCTGGTTAATTCTTGTTAAAGTCTGATAGTACCTTGTATACTAACAAGGGTGCTGGTAAGACTTCTTTGATGATGCCTCCAGTTTAAAAAAAACAATGGGGAGAACATATTTGTTATTACTTGTTTGGTCACAGAATGTTTGTGGAATGACATACAAAATGATAAGGGTTGCCTCTAGGGAAGGGTCGTTGATAGAGTGGAGGTAAGATTTTTCTCTGTATACCTATGTATATACCTTTTAGCCTTTGAACTATGTGAAAGCATTATCTAGCAACAAATAAGCAATATAAATTTTAAAACAGAAGTTTTAAAATGGACTTCTTGTTAAAACTGCTACACAATTTTTACTGGGGTTTGGCATTTAATATATAGTTGTTGCTCTAGGACAGTGGTCAGCAAACTCTAATTAGTCAACAGAGCCAAATATCAACAGTACAACAATTGAAATTTCTTTTGAGAGCCAAATTTTTTTAACTTAAACTTCTTCTAACACCACTTCTTCAAAATAGACTTGCCCAGGCCATGGTATTTTGTGGAAGAGCCACACTCAAGGGGCCAAAGCGCCTCACGTGGCTCTTCCACAAAATACCATGTGCGGGTGCGCATGTACAGTGCTACTGCAACTTTGTGGCCCATGCGCAGAAGTCGGTTTTCAGCCTGGGCAAGTCTATTTTGAAGAAATGGTTCTAAAGCCAAGCCACACTCAAGGGGCCAAAGAGCTGCTTGTGGCTCTCGAATCGAGGTTTGCCGACCACTGCTCTAGGGGAAAGGTCAGCAAACTACAGCCCACAGGCCAAATCCAGTTGGAGTCATGTTTTTATAAGTAAAATATCATATGAACATGCTCATTCATTTTACATATTGTCTATGGCTGCTTAGATCACAGTTGAGTAGTTGCAACTGTTGACCATATGGTCCTCAAGGCCTAAAGTATTTATTATTTAGTCCTATTAGAAAATGTTTGCCAAAACATGGCCTAGAGTAATTAAAACTTAAATATCAAATGTGTTACCTGATGTTCATATTTAATGTATTGCCCAGATTTCTCAAACAGTCGTAAGTACTAAGTAAGATTTTAACCTAGTGATTTTAATTAGCACTGGTAAAAAAAAATCAATAAAGTAATGTTGATACCAATCAAATAATGAAAATGGTCAAAGAAAATAATTTCTCTAAAGTAATGTATGGAGTTTATAGAAAACAAACTCTAAATGTATTCCAGGATTGTACAAATTACCAACATAAGTTAAAGTTTATTTTAAGAAAAATTTATTTGAACCTTCCTAGATAACAAACACATTTAAAACTAAATGATGAATAAGTCTTAACAGTTTAAAATGCATTTTTTCCAGTTAGCTCCCCCTAATTTATGTGTGCATTTTGCTAAAAATTCTTGAGTGGAAAAGGTATATTGCTCATGACATAGAAGGACAGTTTCTGACTTTCCCTAACACAAAGCAAGAAGGACAGCAAGTAGATAGCAGGAAAAGTCTACAACAAAGCCGAAAGGGGTTCTGAAGTGAGCTATCATCACCATAATGCCAGACAGGAAGCCAGAGTGTTAAGCTGAGCTGGAAGGAGATCATGTAGAGCCTGAGAGGGAGGAGATGAGAGTCAGTTCCAGACTCTGCCATATAACAGCTGGTATACCTCAATAGCTCCAACTTAGCTTCTTCATAGAGCAAAGAATGGCAAATCAAACTCTACCTCCAAACACCCTGGGATCCTTGCTACTTACAGAAAAATCAATGGAGAAAGGACCACAGTGGACCAGCACTGTCTCCCACACTGATTGGCCAGAACAAACTTGCCAGAGGGGCCTTCATTATTCACCCACTAAAGATTTCTATGGACAAATGAGAACCAAATCAGGCTTCCAAGGCCTAGAACAGAGCACACATCCAGAGAGGCAGGATAAAAACTAAGAATCTTGTCCTGGACACTAACTATGGCTTAGCTGGATAAGGTGTCGCCCTGTGCACCAAAGGGTTTAATTCCTGGTCAGGGCACATACCTGGATTGCAGTACAAGAGGCAATCAATCAATATCTCTCACTCTCCTTCCCTCCTTCACTTCCTCTCTCTCTAGAATCAATTATCTTCAGGTGAGGATATAACAAACAACACACAAAAAAAACCTAGCAATCTCCAACACCCCTTTACATACC
Source organism: Vespertilio murinus (assembly GCA_963924515.1). Classification (NCBI taxonomy): domain Eukaryota; kingdom Metazoa; phylum Chordata; class Mammalia; order Chiroptera; family Vespertilionidae; genus Vespertilio; species Vespertilio murinus. Next base: position 55,064,420 of record OZ004709.1, read on the forward strand.
AAACTTAAAAAATAAAATGCACACTCAAACATGTTCCAAGCTTAATGTAAAGACAAACACAGCCTGCCAGTACACATAATTCTGTGCTGCTAGGCTACCTTTGCCTTGGAACAAAGATTTTCCTCCCATCTCTGATTAATCAAAGTGACTAAACAACATGTTCTTTAGGAAAACACCCATACAAAGGCTATGAGCATTAGGCTTACCTCACAGAATGAGAAAAATAATTGATCCACTTGAAATGCTCCAAGGTGGCCACTATCACTCACAATCCTGACTGCATATCTGACTTCATGGGACTAGGCCCACCATTCACTTTTTTTCTTATTTAAAATTTTTTTTTAAATTTTTTTAATAGGGAGGGAGGGATGGAGGGATGTTGATGTGAAAGAGACACATCAATTGGACTGGGACCAGGGATCAAATGAACTTGCAATCCAGGTACATGCCCTTGACAGGAATTGAACCCTTGACCCCTTGGTCCACAGACCCAGGTTCCAACCACTGAACCACAAGGGCCAGGGCACACATTTCTAAATTTAAAAGTAAAGATCATCCAGTTAGAACTTTCCCTAAACTGCTGCTTTTATCTTTAAACATTTTGATTTTATGTGAAAGAGTTACTAGGAAAAAAAAGTTCTGACACTTAAAAAGTTTAAAAACCACTAACCTAAGGCATACTTAAAGTCGTAAATATCTGGCAGTAATTGAGACTATTCATGCACCCTGAATTCCCAGAGAGTACCATAAAGTCTAATCAAAAGGAAAGAAACTCAAATAATATTAAACAACATAGCCATGATTTACTTAAAGAACTCAGGTACCTTGGACAGCCAGGCAGCTGCCAAGACACATAGAGTATTTATGACAGCTCTTAGAGTCAGCTAGACAGGAACTATCTCTACCAGAACTGTGATTAAGAGCAAGAGAGGGACCAGAAAAAAAAAAGAGACAGAGAGAGAGACAGAGAGAGACAGAGAGAGATCAGAGGAAAGCAGGTGCAGGCCAGTGAAGGTCTCCCCAAGCAGGCAGGGAGTCCACAAGCACATTCCAGAGATGGAAATGACAAATACAAATATCAGGAAAATAAAGAAGAAGAAACAGACAAGTAATATACTGAGAGAGAAACCCATTTCTTTAGACCATAAAGAAAATTTACCTCAGACAGAAGGTATGGATCCACAGGAAGATTATTCCAGAAATTTGGAGGGCCCTGCTGTTCAAACCCTCACAGTGTGACCACAGGCAAGGCCCTTCCCATTGTGGATCCCAGATGCCCCAGGCAGAGCATGAGAGGTTTAGAGTCAATGAACCCTCCAGTTCTCTCTTCTTCTATTAATAAGCTATTTACACCAAGCCAAGATTCAGAGGAAGCTAAACCAAAAAGCAAAACTCAATCTGCTCCTAATAAAACTGACTATCTGGGGCTTCTGACGTGACTATTTTTGCTGGCCTGTAACTGTAGTCCCTCAAAATTCCCTCCAAGGACCAGCTTGTACTTCTCTATACCTGTCTCCTGGAAGCTCTACCTACCTGAATCATAAAGTCATTTTCCTCCTGAACCTCACAGATGCAGCGGACCACTTCAAAATCATAGCGGTCATCCCCATCGAGTTCCTCATCTGGGTTGGTCGTCACATCAACGTCTTGCCCATACTCCTCATCGCTCCAAAGAAAGCTCTCAGAAGAAGACTCACTCAGATTATCCTCCTCTGAGAGGAAAAGGAAAGTAACAGGCACTATTTTAAATTATGTTACAAAAATTTTAAAACTTAGATTGTCAAGAGTAACAGTTTGTCATCTAGTAACAGCCCAAATCATGTATGCTGAAAGAGAAGCCCAAGGTAAATGGCTGCTCAAAATTACAGAGTTCATTGGCGAGAAGCTGTTAAGTCCTCCATGAACCACACAGATCATCATCCTTAATGACTCATATGTGTTCCTCAACCTCACCCCATCCAGCCAGGACCTGGCTTAGTCAAGTCTGTATCCAGAGCCACCTTTAAAACTGTGGATATGCAGTGCCAGAGCAGTTGCCTGCACAAAACTGGGGCCTACAGCTCTCTGCCGGTGACCCATTTAAACGCGAGCAACACGGCAGCATGCTCAGTAGGGGTCAGGTTTTCCAGGGGTTTAAAAAAAAAAAAAATGAACAAAACTGTGGATGGTGGTGAAAGGGGCAGATTCCAGGTATAATCAGAACTAAAATCACTAGGTCTTGAGGCCCAACTAGTTATAATTATAGGTAACCTTTACCTATTACTTACTTTGTAGACACTGTTCTAAATACTTTGCACATAGTTAGCAACTCCTTTTAACACGTTAAGCAACCAGCCTGTTTTGTCTTTCAGACAGAAAGTACAGTGTCAGTCAACGGTGACTGACAGGGCACTTAATGTGTTAAACTCACAATCATCTACAAGTTGCTGAGGAAGGGAACCTTCAAGGTTGACTCAGATTTCCTTGAGCAACCAGGTTGGATGCAGAGGCCATCAAATAAGAAATGACGAATGGGAAGCAGGTGTGCAAGGGGATGGGGATAATGAATTTGGTTATAGACACATTAGTTTGGAGGTACCTTAGAGACCAAAGTTGGAAAGAATGAAACTTCAAGGAAGGCATAGCTAATGGCCTTTATTTAATTTGTTGTACTTATTTTAAAAATATAAAAGATTATACTTGCAGAGGGCAGATTATACTTGAAGAGCAGATTACAATATCAACATAATTCCAGTCTTATCAGACTATATGATCAAGCCAGCAGAGAGCCTCCTTACCAGGTACTTTCATCACTTTCCCTTTGTTGCTTCCAGATTCTGAGCCATGGAGCTGTGGGCTCATATGGACCCCAGGCTTATGTGAGGACCCACACCTGGTGACAGCTAATGCCTTGGGTGGAGAAGGTTCCTGGCAAGTGTCACTGATCTCCTCACTGCAGGGGCATTCTGAAAAAACAAGATCAGAAAGGAATAAGCACCCACCCCCCAAAATCATCAGGGCATTCTAGAATCAACCCCATCCAACCAACAGCTCTGCTGCTTGAACAGCTATAAAGCTCAGGAGCAAAATGGTATGGAGGAGATATTTGGGGATTAATTCTTCTGGCTACTTCTGAGAACCTCAAAACCAAACACTTCCTCTTCCTCATTATCCTTCTTCCCTGATCTTTTCTGATAAAACTGTTTTTCTAAGCCAAAAGATTATTTTTCTAAGCCTAGCTCCAAATGTTGGAACCTATTTTCTTTGAAATTAAGCTTTTTTGGTGACATCTAGACACACACTTTTCAAGAAGTGAATCCTGCCCAATTGGTAAGGCTCAGTGGATGAATATCAACCTATGAACCAGGAAGTCATGGTTCGATTCCAGGTCAGGGCACTTGCCCAGGTTGCAGCTCCATCTCCAGTAGGGAACATACAGGAAGCAGCTGATCAAAGATTCTCTGTCATCATTAATGTTTCTATCTTTCTCTCCCTCTCCCTTCCTCTCTAAAATTAAAAAATAATATTAAATGAATCCTTTCCCGAAATATTTCAGATATGTGTGTGTGAATCGTGTGTGCAAACAAATACAGTCCTTTATCTGCATATCCTGTTACTAGGATGCTTTCCTATTCAATGCCCTGTGGCAGAGCACACTGGCCAATGAAGTACGAGGGAGGGCTTTCCTGAATTCCAATGTGGTGTTACAACTCCCAGGGTGAGTAGGCTTCTCCCCTGCCAGGGCTGAGTCTACCATGTCAGTAAAGGCCTGCTGACCTTCCTCTCCTCCGTGCCAGCTCAGAGGCCAGGACTGGGGAGAAAGCAACCCCTCAGCCCCCATGTTAAGAAAACCCAAGTGAAACACCCTATAGGAAAAAATTACCAGGTTTGGTTTTCTTCTTCTTTTTCTTTTTCTTCTTTGGCTTCATTCGCACAAACTCTTTGAATTTCTTCTCTTTATTCTTTTCCTTGTCTTTTGCAGCTAGAATTAAATACAAGTGTAAGTACTGGCATTCTCACATTTTGTTTACAACTCTTGGAGTGTTTCTGCTTAAGCATGCCAATGTGAAGAACTAAAACAAATGGTAGAACAGAATTCTGGGTCTGGTTCTGACCTCAGGGCTCTGGAGCCCTTTCTCCATCACCTTAGCCTTTAGATCAGCAAACTCTGGCCCTGTACATGAGGAATTGTATTAAAGGGCCTTATAAGAAAGTTAGCCTTTACCATGAGTGACTTAGGAGGCTACTGAAAGAAAGGAGTACTAGGACTACTATGATATATCTTCACCTACCCACATATAGAAACTGTTGCCCAATCCAATTTTTAATTTGTAAATTCTGGTTAAAATAATCTCCAAACTAAACTGTACCCATTAGTTTTATGAACTGCTAACAGCAATAACCACAATTAATAGCAAAACTGGCTGAAGGAGAGGTATCACCTACAACCTGGATCCTTGCGATAGAGAGATGCAGGTTATAAAAACCCAAAATCTAGGGCATCCCCAATTAAGTATGGAAGTTCCTTTGGGCTTCTCAACAACAATCTCCTTTGCATTTCCCATTTTATAAAATAGCATCATCCCTAACTGGTTTGGCTCAGTGGACAGAGCACTGGCCTGCAGATTGAAGGGTCCCGGGTTCAATCTGGTCAAGGGCAAATGCCCGGATTGCAGGCCCATTCCCCAGTAGGGGGCATGCAGGAGGCAGCTGATCAATGATTTGCTCTCATCATTAATGTTTCTATCTCTCTCTCCCTTTCCTTTCCTCTCTGAAATCAATAAAAATATAAAATAAAAACAAACAAAACAGCATCACATCCTTTAGGGGAAACAGCAGTAGGTAGTCAGAGAAGGATGGGGCAACTCATTCCACACAAGAGATTCCTGAAGACCCCACATTATTCAAACTCACATAATTCCTGACTAATGTTCCCATAAAATGAAGGTATAATAAACACACTCTCATTGGCCTACCAGGTTTGAAATCATGTGTTTGATATCAGAGTTTTCTCAATTTCTTGGGATTTGCATCAATTCAAATTTTGTACATTAAGGTAAGATTTTTTAGTATAACACACTTCAAACTCTTAAACTTCATTTTTGCATAAAATACTGCTGTACCATATTACTACTTTGCAAAGGAAAAAATGAAATTCAGAGAAGCTGCAAAATCACATACATTGATGTACAGAAAAAGATGAACTCAGACCTATTAAAAGATCTGGGAAGCCGTGAGCTCTGTAATAGAAGCGAGCACACGGCATGGAGTTGCTCTATAGTTCAATACCACAGCCACCCCTTCCTTGGCTGTGCAGGTTTCTTTGCTCACTTTGTGCTTGCTAATGTAGCAGACATTGTGGGTATCTCCCACAACCTCCTCTACCCTTACTTCACTGTGTAGCATTTAAGGGGTTTGGACAGAAATGAATCCACATTGAGCTAAACCAATAAAAGTAATCCCCTGCCCCTTGTCACAGTGATAGCCTTAGAAATTCTGAACCTGGGCCAACTGGTGCATAAGGCAGGAACAGGATTGGACTAATCTGACCCAAACTTTGGACTCAACACTTATTAAAAGATTAATAAGCTCTTACCCTCTTGTTAGATTTGAATGAAGCAGCATATGTTACAGGCTACCATCCTATAACAAAGGTACTCAATCTGAAAACAGCAGTGACAGGCGAGATAGTAAGACCCTAGGTCCTCAACCAATAGTCCTGGAGCAATACTTCCCCTGGACTTCTCTAGTGTGTGAGCTAACACAGCTCCTTAATTATAGAGTAGATTCAGCTTGGGTTTCCTGTTACTTAAAACTATTCCAAGTGTCGCAGCTGGTCAGAAATATGGTCACATTAGGCTTCAGAGAGTCCTCCCTGAGGTTTTAATTAGAGGAGCAAACAATGAGGGTAAAAAGAAAAGATTCTTGGGATGTTCTAGAGAAGCCCATGTTCTCTGAACACAAAGGGAAGAGGGAAGCCTTCAGAGGCGCACCTTGGCTTCTAGCTAAAGCTTATGAAGTCATGTGTGGCCTTAGGTGGCAGAGTTCACAGGGAGAGTTGCCCAGCTGGGACTAAACCAACCCAGGTGAGTCCTTGAGAAGGTGACAACAGGCACAGCTTCCTTCCCTTGAGTCCTATAGACAGCAGAGCATAGAAATGAGAGTATGGGCTCTGCACTAGATTCATGGCTCCACCACCTGATAGGTACCGTATTTGCCAGCGTATAAGACGATTTTTTGGCCCTGAAAAATATGCCTCCAAGTGGGGGGTAGTCTTATACGGCGAGTATATAACAAACTCTGTATTTTGAGTGGAAATGTTAGGGGGTCGTCTTATACGCCCAGTCTCTTATACGCCGGCAAATAAGTTATTTTCAGGGCCAAAAAATCATCTTATACGCCGGCAAATACGGTGTATAGATAGTGGTTCAAGTTAATCCATCTCATCTGCACCTCAATTTCTAATCTAATAAAGTGGAAACAATATACCTGCCTCATAGACTTTGTTTTGAGGATTAAATAGGACAATACAAGTGAAGAATTAGAAACAGTGCCCAGCACATGGCAAGTACTCAAATGTTAGCTATTATTATCTTGCTTGTGATATTGTCTGCCCAGAAAGTGGTGCCATCTGCTATCAGTCTCTCTTCAGACAGCTTGACCAATTGTTCCGGGATCCACAAAACCTGGAACCTGGCTATAGAGCTTCTTCCCAAATGCCCAGACTCAGCTGCACAGAACAACTTCCTGCCAGGATTCTGTGTCAGAGAACAGATTGTCCCCCGAGTAGGGCACAGCTTTTCCAAGACAGCCATTGTCCTTTCCTCAGGCTGAAGGCACCCATCAGGAGAAATACCATGGCCCTTCTTGTTCCCTGTGTACACACAGCCTACTTTTTTTTTTTTAATATTTTTTTAAAATCTTCACCCAGGATATGTTTTTATAGATTTTAGAGAAAGATAGAAAAACATGAATGTGAGAGAAACATCGATCTGTTGTCTCCCATACACCCTGACTAGGGATCAAACCTGCAACCTTTTGGTGTAAGGATGATGCTCCCACCAACTGAGCCACCCAGCCAGGGCTGCTCTCTATTTCTCCATCACATCATCACTAACTTATGACAGAAGAAGGGCAGCAAACTGGTGCTTCCAAGAGGGAAGAGGAAAGAATATCACCCTCACCAATGAGAGAAATGCTTGTATACCACAGAGCATGGCCATGCAGCTGACACAAGCAGTGACTAGAGCATGTTCTGATCTGCACGAGTGAACGGCAGCTCAAGGACAGTGTGTATGCTCTTGGAGAAATTCTCACTGCCGATCAGAGAAAGTGATGCTCATGACCTAACACCATCATTTCACCATGTCTACTCACCCAGCTTCTTCTCCCTCCCATCACCCCCCACCAGGCATCCCACCCAGACATCAGCCCAAAATGGCCCTCCAACAAATCTCTCCCTCAAGGCCTATATTTTTCTACTGTAGCTCATTTGACACAGACTGCTATGCATTCTCCCAAACCCTTTACTCCACTTCTACAAGAAAAGAGTACATTTCCCAGCTTCCCCTGACAGAGTTACAGCCAGGTACACATATTTGGGATATGAACAGAAGTGACTGTGGTATTTTTGGGTTGTGCCCTTAAAAGAAAGAAGCATGCCCTCCCTTTCCCTTCCCAGCAGCTAAAAGACAGGCAAGATGATAAGCAATTCTGGATCATACAGACGAGAGCAACACCTTAACCTTAGGCCTGAGGAACAATGAGGAAAAGGCTAGTCCTGGACAATTTCATAGAGCCACTGTGGGAGCTTGCAGTCTGACCAGAGAAGGAAATAAACCTGTCTTGATAAAGCCAACTATTTTGACATAGTAATCTATACCCTAATTAAGCTCATAGTACTCTCTTCCATTAAAGGAGAAAGCACAAGTCCCTATGAGGCCAGTCTAATACCACAAGAAAAAATGTGCAGATGGTGACAAAGAAGCACCCACTGCCCAAAGGCTCATTCTAGCCTAAAGGTAAGATTTATCCAGAGTGAGAACGTGAACCAAACGTTCCCTTTTGTCCCAGAATATTCTTTATGAGCCAAACCTCTACTCTGGACTGAACTCACATATGCAGAAACAAAACCAATATAGTACCAAGGCAGCCTATACTTGCCTCTGAAGAGAATTTATTAAATGTATTCTAGTACTGTAAGAAAGCTCATTTGGAAAAGTAAATCTACATGGACCTTCCAAATTCACTTATGAGACTAAAGGCTTAACTCAGGGAAGAGGAAACATCAGAAAGCAAGAGGAAACATCAGAAAGGAAGAGGAAAGCATCAGAATAAAAAAGACTCAGTCTCTGGACTCTCAAACCAAACTGCTTCTCCCACTCAACAGAATAGCTTCTTCCACTCAACATTACTGGCAGGAAAATTGAGGGGTTACACCAAAAATCATCTTTGCAGAGTTTTCTGGTCAGGAATTTCCATCTGAGAAAACTATTAGAACCCAAATTTTCATTGGTCATAATTTGAGCACCTAGCATAAGGAGGGAACTTTTTTTTACAGTAATTATCCCCAAGCAACACAAATTCTTTAATATTCTGTTTTCCACTTAAGCATAAGGTCAAGTTCACAATGCCTGTAACCAAGACACAGGCTGCATGGTGTCAGAGTCTCACCCAGAAACATCTCCCCAGCTGAACTTCCCTCAAATGTCTGAAATTCTATTCCTAAAGATAAGGGTTTTCTTAGAAGTCGGAGGTGAAACCTAGACATGCCAAAAAGACAAGTGAGCTATTAAGCTGGTTTTATTCTTTCAAAACTTAAGAAATTTAGTTACCAGATTAGTCAAATACCAGCAAAACAGTGAGGAAATGGTCAGAGGCCTTGATGGAAGAAAAGTAGGAGGAGGTGCCTGGAACAGAGGGTGTCTTCTGGGGAGTTGGGGCCTGTGGAATCTCCTGAATACCCTGCTATGTTTGCTCTCATGATAGCCATGAACATGTCTACTGACCTGGATTCAGAGATTATAATAACAGAGGCTCCTGCTGGTTAGTGGCAGAGGTAGAACTTAATTATTTTTATCTATTAGCTTATGATAAACAATTGGCTTCAGTATACATTGTTTCACTTAAAGTCATAGAACCTACTGATGACATAAAGTGAAGACTTACTTTATATTACTACTACTGGCCTGGTGCACAAAATTCATGCACGGGGGTGGAGGAGGGAGTATTTGCAACTGCTGGTTCCTAACCACTCTCCTGCCTGCCTTCCTCATTGCCCCTAACTCCTTTTGCCTGATCACCCCTAACTGCCCTCCCCTGCTGGCCTGATCTTGCCCCTAACTGCTCTCCCCTGCCAGCCTGATCACCCCTAACTGCCTCTTCCTCGGCCCCCACTACCATGGCTTTGTCCGGAAGGAAGTCAGATGTCCAGAAGATAGACAGTCAACCTTGTCTAATTAGCATATTACCCTTTTATTAGTATAGATTATATAAGATAGGGTTGCTTAAATGGGAGGAAAAGCCTTTTTTCAGCAGGAGATTCTCTTGGCAGTCAAAAATACATAATCCCTATATCTGGACTAATAGCTAGCCATGTGCACTCTACTACCAAATCGGTCATTAAAAAATTCAACTACTTTCTTACACTTTACACCAAACAGCTGTTGCCCTTAAAACCCCTCCTCAGCCACCACCTTAGGTTCTACCTTCACAGTTCACCAAGATTTGGTTCTGATTGGTCGGTTTATAGGCCAGTCAGTGTCAAAAGCTCCACTTCCTAGGAAGCCATTGGCTCCTCATAGTTCACCCAGACTTGGGTTCTCTATGCCAGTCAGCATCTCTGAGCCTATCTCTGGGCCTGATCAGAGAGGTGGGGCTGCTGGTGAGGCCCAGAGAGAAAGAGAGGCAAGGGCTGATCAACAGCTGCCACGGAGGATGCGGATCAGCATGCTTGTCTCTCCAGGCTTCTCCCCAGGTCTCTCTCCGGACCTGAGCTGCAGCCTCCTCAACAGTCAGTACTGGGTCGCCACGGCAACCCAGCACTGACTGCAGGACTGACCTCTGGTGTTCCATCATGCATTCGGTCATTTTGGGCATTTCAGACCCTGGCTCTTTATATATATAGTTGTGATTCAAAGGCAGTAAATAAAAGTAGAACTCAGCTGAAACCCGTTTGGCTCAGTGGATAGAACATCAGCCTTCGGACTGAAGTATCCCATGCTTGATTCCACTCAAGGGCATGTAGTTTGGTTGCAGGCACATCCCCAGTAGAGAGTGTGCAGGAGGTAGCTGATCGATGTTTCTCTCTCATCGATGTTTCTAACTCTCTATCCTTATCCCTTCCTCTCTATAAAAAAAAAAAAAAAAAAAAAAATCAATAAAATATATATATATTTTAAAAGTAGGAACTCAAGCCGGTACTGGTTTGGCTCAGTGAATAGAGTGTCAGCCTGTGGACTGGAAGGTCCAGGGCTCGATTCTGGTCAGGGGCATGTAGCTTGGTTGCGGGCACATCCTCGGTGGGGGCTGTGTAGGAGGCAACTGGTCGATGTTTCTCTCTCATCAATGTTTCTGGCTCTCTGTCCCTCTCCCTTCTTCTCTGTAAAAAAAAAATCAATAAAATATATATATATATTTTTTTTCTTTTTTAAAGTAGGAACTCAATCATCTAGGTTTCTTAATTATACCAAAGAGTAACACCATGTCTACTGATTTTGTACACAGGGTCAGACCACCTTAGTCTGCATGACCCTGCTCTATTGTCCTGAAACCTGATTTTATACATGCTCTCAGATGCCCAGTTTCACATGCCATCAAATATCTATGTATTGTAATGGGTAAGCTATAAGCTAAATATTGTAATAAAAGCATAATATGCTAATTACACCAGACAACCTTCTGGATGAAGCTGGGGCTGTGAGGGAAGCCTGGGTCCCAGGTACCTGCTGGAGGCCAGAGGGAATCCCAGGTCCCAGGTGTCAGAGGGAAGCCGGTACAGGCAGGAGGGAAAGAAAAGCCTACTCTTGAACTAATTTTGTGCATCAGGCCTCTAGTATATAATAATGTTACAGCCGAAACTGGTTTGGCTCAGTGGATAGAGCGTCAGCCTGCGGACTGAAAGGTCCTGGGTTCAATTCTGGTCAAGGGCATGTACCTTGGTTGCGGGCACATCCCCAGTAGGGGGTGTGCAGGAGGCAGCTGGTCGATGATTCTCTCTTATTGACGTTTCTAACTCTCTATCCCTCTCTCTTCCTCTCTGTAAAAAAATCAATAAAATATATATATTTTTAAAAAAATAATAATGTTACAGTTTTAGGTAAAAAGCCAAGAAGCTTGTAGAATTTACTGAAAACTCACTAATTCTCCTGTAATTCCCCAGAAAAATGTATTTTTTTCAATTTCTGTAAGTTTCAGAAGAAGGTTCTCTGTAATAAAACATAAACATGAGATTTTATAGTAGCCTTTACTACAAGGGTAGTGTCTATGCAAAATAAATAATGCTATAGGAAAATGTTTTCAGTTGCAATTATCATAAAATCAGACTCAAATTTTGACCACACAGGAAAATCACACATCATCTTCTAGTTCTTTTGTTCCTCTGTCCTGCAGGCAGGGGTGGGGGGTGGGATGACTGCAGCCATGCTGTTCTGAGCACAAGTTCTCCTGCTGGCTCTGGAAGAAGTCCCCTTTCCTTGACTGTCCCTTCTTCAAACTGGAAGTATCAAAAGCCTTCAAAGGCTAAGTGACTTTCTCAGGGTAACTTGAACAGCAAGAGGCTGAGGTTAAGAATGAGTTAGGTATTTGTTTCCCCCCTAATGCAACCCCTGAGGATCTCTTGTCATTTTCAATCTTTTGGGACTCAATTGGACCACATCAACACCTTCTTTCTATGTTAGAAATGTAAACTCTGAGACTTGAGCAGCAGATACAACACAGAATGAAAATACTTACTTGGGGAGCTGGCAGAGACTCGCTTCCTGGTCAGGCTCTCCTGGCTGACCCTGTCTGAAGCTGAAGAACCCCTTGTTTGGACGTGCCTCTTTCCCAGGCTCTCCTCCGGCTCTGGAGACTTCTCCATCCCATGGAAATACTTCATGTGATAGTGCAACAGCTTGGCTTTGCGGAAAAATTTTAAACAATCCACAACCTTGCACCTAAATTTGTGGTCTAGGTCGACAGCTGGTGCTTTAGATGTCACAATATCAACTGTTTTCTTAAAAGTATTTGTTACTAGAAAAAAAAACACACACACACAAAAAAACACTAAGATCCCTTGTGTTTATACTAGTTGTTACAATACACACATAAACACATGGAAATAGAAAGTGAAAGAAAAGCATGCATATATAGCTGGAGATATAAATCAGACTGTCATTATCTCCCAATGATTACTGTTTGGATAGAAGGAATAGAACTTTAGGGTAAATAACAGAGAATCAATCCACTGTAATTCACATTTTGAAAGAAGAGATCAGCATGCTGTTTTTTTTCTAAAGTTGCCCTAATTCTCAGCATTTCAGACTTTGGAAAAAGAAGGGAAAATCCTAAAAACGAAAACCAGGGTCCCACCCTAACACCTGTCACTCAGGAATTGGGCCAAACTCAGATTCACCAGCATTCCAGTATCAATTTGTATGGACAGAACTAGGAATTCTTCTAGTCCAGTGTTTCCCAAAGTGTGGTACGCGTACCCGCAGGGGTACGGGAAGAGTTTGGTAGGGGTACACGTTGCACCGGAGTTTGGTGGGGATATGCACTGCACCGTGCTTAGCTGCGTCCAATTCTATGTTCTCATGAGTCAAGTCAAGACAGTCTTGCTGGAACCGGTTTGGCTCAGTGGATAGAGCGTCGGTCTGTGGCCTGACGGGTCCCAGATTCAATTCCGGTTGCGGGCACATCCCCGGTGTGAGGTGTGCAGAAGGCAACTGGTCGATGTTTCTCTCTCATCAATGTTTCTAGCTCTCTATCCCTCTTCCTTACTCTCTGTGAAAAACCAATAAAATATATATTAAAAAAAAAAAGACAGTCTTGTGAGGCATGAGATGGTCCGGTGTGCAAATAAATGTTATTTATAATATAACTTTTATTTTATTATGAATAATTTTATTTTCATTTATTATTATTTTGCATATGTACCAAAAAAAGAAAAAATAAATATATTTGATTGTTATTAAAATACATCCTTTTTTTTTTGACGAGGGGTACTCAGCGTTACGGAAATTATAGAAGGGGTACACATATGTCAAAAGTTTGGGAAACACTGTTCTAGTGGAATCTCTCTATACACCTAAGGCCATGGTTGGCAAACTGTGGCTCGCGAGCCACATGCGGCTCTCTGGCTCCTTGAGTGTGGCTCTTTCACAAAATACCGCAGCCTGGGTGAGTCTATTTTGAAGAAGTGGCGTTAGAAGAAGTTTAAGTTTAAAAAATTTGGATCTCTAAAGAAATTTCAATCGTTGTACTATTGATATTTGGCTTTCTTGACTAATGAGTTTGCCCACCACTGACCTAAGGGATCTTACAGCAGTTTTTACACAAGGACAGTGTAACTGTTACAAAGGTTATAGTATTGAATGCTTTTGAGATTTCACTACCATGTACTTTGTTTCATCAAAAGTGCTCAGAGACTATAAACAAATAACTGAATGGAGCTGGAAGGCATGATGAGAAGAACTTAAGAGGGCTCAATGATCAAATTCAAGAGACAAAGTTTGATCCCCACCCCCTAAAAAAAAAACGAACAGAAGGCAATGGTCTATCATACATCAGTGACAAAAAAAATAAAGCTGTCACAAGGCCTTCAGGTAATATAGAAAATCTGTTTATTGAGGACTCCCTTCAGGGCCCTCACTTGATGAGAGCAATCACCTTAAACTCAAGCCATGCCTCTACAGAATAGGTTACTCAAGAATATGCTCTCTTAAAAAAAAAAAAAGAAAAAAAAAGAATATGCTCTCTTGAGTGAAACAAGTTTTTCCTAAATGCAATGAATGACACAAGTTCCATAGTGTGCTAAAAATCCAAAATATGATTACTACTTTCTGAAGTACATTCCACAATCAAAATAAATTTTTAAATCCTTAAACTCAATCTAAATCATATTCTATGGAGCACTAAGGTATGATTGCAAAACTGGTAGGCTTGATGAGCTGATGGATGCTGTTATATAGGCAATTCAAACAAGTAAAAAATTATATACACACATCCCCAAGCAGAACTCCTTAAAATCATTTTCCACTTTGAGCCTCAAGAAAGAGGCTCAAATCAGTTAGATGCAGTTAAGAAAAGAAAAAGTAACAGAGTAAAATGGAATAGATACTTCTCAAACTAATACCATGGAACAAGCATTTCAGTAGAGAAATTAAAAACTCTAACCTCTGCTATATTCTAAAATTCTTTCTTTTTTAATTCTTTCTTAAAGCTAAATACAAATTTCCTCCTTTTGGACCTATTAGGTTGAACCATTTAAACTTGACATTTTTTGTAGTATTAAAAAGGCTCTCCCTTCCTCTCTGAAATCAATAAAAATATATTTTTTAAAAAGGAAAATAATGTTCACAAAGAAACAGTTTTAAAAAATCTATGAGAAGTAGAAATTATGTAATTCTAATCAGCCACTAAAAAGAATGAAGTAGCTCTGTACTTACTGATATGAGTAATCTTAAGATATATTATTAAGTGAAAACAGGAAGTTGCCCAGTATACAACTCCATGGGCAGTTGGAGGGGCGGGGGAGATGAGAGGAGAGGAAGATATAAAAAATGCACAGAAAGGAAACCAGAAGGATAGAAATCTAACTGTTGATACTGGTTACCTCTGGAGAGGGGCTTGGGCTAGGATGGCAGGTGATAAAGCGGAACTTGCACATTTTCTCATTGTTTACCCTAGGAACAAAGAGCATACACAGAGCCCAGATCCTGGTTTCAAATTTTCCCATTTAAAAGAAATTGAGCCGAAACCGGTTTGGCTCAGTGGATAGAGCATCGGTCTGCGGACTGAAAGGTCCCAGGTTCAATTCCGGTCAAGGGCATGTACCTTGGTTGCGGGCACATCCCCAGTAGATGTGCAGGAGGCAGCTGATTGATGTTTCTCTCTCTTTGATGTTTCTAATTCTCTCTCCCTCTCCCTTCCTCTCTGTGGAAAATCAATAAAATATATTTAAAAAAAGAAAAAGAAAAAAAAAAGAAATAGAACTTCTTGGAGAAATATCTGAATCCAGGGTTGGATAAGTTACAAGATGAGCTTTAAACAATTTGTTATGTCAGAAAATAAATAAATGCTCAAAGAAGAGAAGGAACAGGAACAAGTTGAAGGGCTCCCATTGGCCAAATATAAGTCAATATGGGTTATTAAAATAAGTAATGATAAAACAGATTACAGCCCATAGAACAAAGTAAGAATCTATCAGTCCATGTGGATATAAATAAATACAACAAATAAAAAAGAAGGGAAAACTCTTCTTATAATAGAATCAAACTAATAAATGTAGAAGTAACTTGATGATAGTTGGAAATCACCATGTGGCAGCCATCATAATTAAAGATGTTTCAAGCAAGAAATATCAATAAATGCTAAAACAGTAGGTGAACATTTAATAAAGGAGATATTTGTATAGTCTCAAAGTAATCTCTCATGAGAAAAATTTTAATTATAAAGGAAAAAAATAATAGATTTACAGTAGAGAAACCTGGTAACTACTACTTTACACAAGTGATCATGGTTAACATCACCAATAAATTGGACAAACAGATACCATGTGCCTCCTGATACAACATACTTGAAAAGAGCATGTTACTTACATGGTATTTCTGCTAAAAGTGAATAACCTTAACTAGTAATCGCCAACCTTTCAGACCTCACGGACCACCAGTGGTCCACAGACCACTGGCTGGCAACCACTGTTCCAAAGGATTGCTTAAACCAGCGGTCGCCAACTTTTTTTGACCCTGCAGACCACCAGTTGGCGACTGCTGACCTAAACTAATCGTGACGATAAATCAGAAAATCCCAAATTGAGGAATATCATATTCTTCAGAAATGTCAAGATCACGAAAGACTGAAGAATTATTTTAAATGCAGGGAGACTTTTTAAAATGGCAATTAAATACAATGTGTCATCCAGTATTAGATCCTGACCAGAAGGAAAAATGTTTTCCCACTTCTGCTATAAGGGGCATTATTGTGACAACTGATAAAGTTGGAACAAGATCCTGATTTTTAAAAATATATATATATTTCTTTATTGATTTCAGAGGGGAAGGAGAAGTAGAGATAGATAGAAATATCAATGATAAAAGGGAATCATTGATTGGCTGCCACCTCCACACCCCCAACTGGGGATCAAGCCCGCAATCCAGGCATGTGCCCTTGGCAGGAATCGAACCTGGGACCTTTCAGTCTGCAGGCTGACACTCAATCAACTGAGCCAAGCCAGCTAGGGCAAGGCCCTGATTTTGATAATTATATGGTGGTAATGTAAGAGAACATCCTTATTTTTTAGGAAATATGTACTAAGGTATTCAGGGGTAAAGGTCTGCATCTTGTTTGCAAACAATTCAGAAAAAAATACTTTTTAGAAAAAACAGAACATTAGGGTGGTGAAGGCCTGGGGCTAGAAGTCAATGGGGGGAAAGGAAACATATGTAATACTTTCAATAATAGAGACTTTTTTAAAAAGTGGGGGGGGGGGGGACACAAAAATTATAATAAAGCAAACATGGTAAACTGCTAACAAGTAGGGAATCTGATTAAAGATATATACACATAACTCGTTTTACTGAGCTTTGCTTTATTTAATTTCGAAGATTCTCCATAAGAAGAAAGATTACAACTTCCTTTATTGCTTTACTTGCTTTATTACAGTGGCTTATAATCAATCCTCAATATCTCCAAGGTATGCAGGAATTCTTTGTACTATGCTTGAAACTTTAAGTCTGAAATTATTTCTAAATAAAAACTTCTTAAAAGTATATGCAGGAAAAACATATATGTAGGAAAAAATTTGAGGCTATAGAATATGTAAATAGGAGAAAATCAATTTTGCCAAGCCTATCCCCTAGGTTGCAAATCTCTGCACTAAGCCCCCACAAAAATCACTGAGCATTTATTCCACAAGATGGCAAAGCTGCCCCAAATGCCAGAGCTGCTTTTGGAGCAGTTTATCTTCTCCTGCTCTGGACTAGACTTCCTTCCCCAGCTCCTCCTTCTACTGCCCAAGAATCTCCTTCATACTGATTTCTCAGATGATGACTCCACCCCAGGTTAGAAATTTCAAGACTGGCACCAGCTCGGGACAGAAATTACTAAACAATGACTAATCCAGCAGTATCCTGGCCTCAGGGGGCCTTGCTAGATGTTCTTCATGATGATACTGCCCTTCTTCCTGCTTACTTACATAACACATTCCTGGTGAATGAGTTTTCAACAACTTCCTCCCCCCTCTCTCCTAGCAATCTTTCTGGATCATTCTGTTCTCACCACTAAGCCCTGTTCCAAAAGGAACACCAGGAACACCATTCACTTTTTAGATCAAATTTAAAAATTCCTCCCCGCTTCAAATGAAAGAATTCCAAAGGCACCACCATGTCTGGAACTGACATCACTTGTACCACACACTGCTCTTCAAGACTGGCCACGCTACTAATAAGCCTCTTACTCAGAGTGGACACATTGCTTCAAAGAGCAGTGGGAGGATATCACATACTGTACAACTTCCCCAAGAGCATCGCATGCTGTACAACTACCCTCAGGCAGGAACTTGATTTACACAGCGCCCAGCATCTCATCAGATGGCATTTAGGCACTCATTTGGAAGATTGGGGTCAGAGACCATGCATCACCACACCAGCCATCTAGACAGTGTACAACTCTGGCTAAGTCACTCCTTGGCAAATATTAGGCTCTTTGCCTATAAATAAGGGAGACTTAATTGTGAAAAATTAGAAATAACTTAAATGATTTTCAGCAGAGGATAGTTAAGTTAAATAAATTTTTGATACTATACAATAAAATAAATTACATGCAATTGTGAAAGAAAATATGAACATGGAAGAATAACATATGAAAATGGCAAGCCACTAATATAAGAATATGTGTCTATTATTGTTTTTTAGAAGCTGTAAGTATGTTGATACATGCACAGAACTGTATCTGGAAGGATATTCTATTACATAGAACTGTAAATATATAGTTCTAGGGTGAGAAGGCTATAAAGGGAGGGCTTTTAACTTTTCCTAGCATGTATTGGCTAAACAGCAAAATGACCCTTTATAAAACATTTTAAAATAGGGGTCCCAAAAAGGGGATATCTGTATTCCTCTCAACAATAAAGATGAAGGAGGAAGAAGAGGAGGGGGGAGAGGAAGAGGAGATACAGAAAAATAAATAAAATAAAATAGGAGTCCCAGAAGCCTTAATTCAGAGAGTAGTTGTAAAAATCATCATGTACTAGTACTTATAAAGAATTAGCATTGCCCTAGCAGGTTTGGCCTAGTGGATAGAGTATCAGCCTGTGGAATGAAGGGTCTCAGGTTTCGATTCCGGTCAAAGGCACATGTCCAGGGTCGCAGGCTAGATCTCCAGTGGGGGGCATGCAGGAGGCAGTTGATCAATGATTCTTTCTCATTATTGATGTTTCTATCTCTCTCTCCCTTTCCCTTCCTCTCTGAAATCAATCTACACTAATAAAAGAGAAAGATGCAAATTGACAGTACCTTCACGACGCACACCAGTCATTCAGGAATGAGCAAATTAACCCAACAAAGATAGCAGGTGAATTTATTTGATTACGAAGGCGCTGAGCAGCCAGGGCATTCCACATTGCCCTAGCCGCTCAGGGCGTGGGAAGGAGGAAAGGCGGCTAAAGCCCAGAGCGAAGGTGGTGCCAGCAGCCAAGGGAAAGAAGGCCCATTCTTGCACAAATTTTCGTGCATCAGGCATCTAGTAAAAATATATTAAAAATGAATAAATTTTTTAAAGCATTAGTATTCTTTAGCGTTTTGATTATAAAACATTAAATATCATTTAAAAAATTAACATTAGCCCAGCCACTGTGGCTCAGTGATTGAACACTGACCTATGAACCAGGAGGTCATGGTTCCCATCAGGGCACATGCCTGGGGTTAAGGGTTCGATCCCTCGTAGGGGGCATGTAGGAGGCAGCCAATCAATGATTCTCTCTCAACACTGATGTTCCTATCTCTCCCTCCCTCTCTGAAATCAATAAAAATATATATTTTTTAAAATTAACATTAAACAAAATCTTTCATTATTATCACCTTATGACTCAAAAATGATGACCATACTACATCCACAAAGTCTGGGATGATCTTAAGTTCTGTTATGATTTTCAATAATGAAAATTAATGAGAAACTGAAGTGATTTCCCTTTAAAACCTTAGAAAACATATTCAACTACTTTTCCACATTTTCAAAACATTCTTTATCTGGCCATATATATTGAGTTTTTAAATTTCCATATCCAGCAGAAATCTTGGAAAAATAATCACAGCATTAAAAAAATTGGACTAATTTGAAATTTTATTTGGAAAAAATGGTTGTCAACATTACGGCAAATTAGAAATATTTAAGCTGGGCAATGAACAACCAATAATGCTATTCACCATTTACCAACTAGAAGTATCCACGACAATCCAATCTTATAAGTAAGTAAGTGCCTCCTTGATGTCAAGGAGATAAGTTATTCATTTTGTGTGTTTTCCTAACTCCCTCCAGCTTTCCTCTTCCCCCTCAAAGTTCTGGTATATAAAGAAATGCTGCTCAAGTAATTGTTGAATGAATGAGCCAATTAATTAAATATTACCAACTACTTAGCTGATGAAATTACTCTTCCAATGGATCTATTTGCTCTGGCTAGGAATAAAAGGTATTCAATAAAAGTGTGCTGAATAAAAGGTGAGAGTGTAACTACTGTGCTTGCAGAATAGCAAGGAGGCCATTTTGCTGAGGCAGAATCAGTAAGAAAGAGAATGAGGAAAGATGAAGTTGGAGAGGTAGTAGGTAGCCAGAAAAAGCACACCCACTGCACGTCAGCAAAAGGATCTCATGGCCAAATACCAACAGTTCTGGGCAGTGGGAGACATAAATGTTAAGTTTTACTATTCTTGTACTTTTCTGGATTTCTTTTCAAACTCATGAATATAAAAAAACAAAACAAAACACTAAATCATCAAAAGAGTAACTTAATGAAGACAAGACCACTTCCCTAGATGAGGTAAAGGTAACAGTAAAATCACTGGTTAAGTTTAAACAAGGTCCTGATTTTGGTAATTACACTATGGTACTGTAAGAGAATGCCTCTTCTTTAATTTTTTATTTACTGATTAGAGAGAGGGAGGAAGAGAAGCAAGGGGGGGAGAGGAATATCGATTTGTTCCACTTATTTCTGCAGTCATGGTTGATTCCTATATGTGCCCTGACTAGGGACTGAACCCACAACCATACCATATAGGGAAAAGGCACAAACCAACTGAGCTACCCAGCCAGGGTAAGAATGTCCTTGCTTTCAGGAAATATACACCAACCAAAGTATTTAAGGGTAAAAAAAATCTGCAACTTGTTTTCAAATGATTCAGGAAAAAATATTTTAAAATACTTTAAGGCCACAGAATAGCTACATAGGACTAAAGCAACCGTACCAACACAAGAGAGCTAAGTGAACATTTCAGGGCTATTTGCCTATTATGCATTTTCAGTAGTTCCATAAACTCCTCAAAGCAACTGACCTCAGTTTGGCAGTAACTTACCTGCTCAGCCTTAACTCACTTCAGGAAGCCTACAATTAAGTCAGAAAGCACACCTGACAGTCTCAGAAAAGAACCTATGATTGTGCTTTGACGCTGCTCAATGTCCACCTTCAAATGCCTAACTACTATTCATCCTTCAAGGCCCTGTACAAGTACTACCTTTTCCCACCCCTGCCTCCAAAGCATCAACCTAAATATCATCTCTCTCCCAAAGTTATATCCAAACAGAATTTAATAAATACTAAGACCAACAACACCCATTCATTTTTGTATACTCAACAGTTAGCAGAGCTCCTGGGCATATAGTAAGGGTTCAACAAGCGAGTCCTGAGTTCAACTTTCAGACAGATATTATCATTGTCAGTCTTCTAAGTATTGCTCATAACACCATCTTACTTTCTCTCTTGTGTTACCGATTCCTACAGTTTTATTCATTCCTCTGGACTGGGAAACCTAGAAGGGGACTGTCCAGATATCTCATTCATCTTTCTAATCCCTGGAAAAATGAATTCTCAACCAATGTTTCACCAAAGCATATGTCTGATGGTAGATCATAGACACCACAACTTCCCAAACTACAATGACTGCAACCTTATTACTTTTCTACTCAAGTGCGTGAAAGATAAACCACAATAGCATTACACTAAATCTGACCTGGTTAACTTAAAAATAAATCATTTGAAAAAACTATTATATACATTACTGGTTAATTTAAAAGTAAACAACTTGTGCCCCGGGTGAGCCGTGTCCCCCAAAGGGGCCGGGTGTCCCAGGTGAGCCATGAATCCCAGGGGGCCGTGTGCCTCGGGTGAGCCATGTGTCCCAGGGGGCCGTGTGTCCCGGGTAAGTCGTGTGTCCCAGGGGAAGCAGTGGGACCCAGGGGGAGGGGTGGTGAGAACCAGAGGAGGAGCGGACTCTATTCATGTGGTCCAGAGATAGTCAACATAAAACAAGCAGATTGTCAAATGACAGCAGAGAGGGGAAGGAGACCTGGGGGGAGATAAGAGAACAACCGAAGGACTGGTATGCATGAATATAAGTACAACCAACGAACACAGAACTCTGGGGAGGGAGGGCATGAATGGGAGGGGGAGGGGCAATGGTAAGCTATGTACACATATAATACCTTAATAAAAAAAATTAAAATAATAAAATAAAATAAAAAAAAAGTAAATAACTTGCTGAAACCGGTTTGGCTCAGTGGATAGAGCATCGGCCTGTGGACTGAAAAGGGCCCAGGTTCGATTCCGGTCAAGGGTGCATACCTTGGTTGCAGGCACATCCCCAATGGGGGGTGTGCAAGAGGCAATTGGTCGATGTTTCTCTTTCATCGACGTTTCTAACTCTCTATCCCTCTCCCTTCGTCTCTGTAAAAAATCAATAAAAATATTTTTTTAAAGTAAATAACTTGTAAATTTTTGATACTTTAATGACAAATAACTTCCTATTCAGTTTATAACTGACAAAACATCAAGACTCCAGAGGTTAGAATCATTGATCTACTCCAGTGATTTTTAACTCACACTCTCTCTCACTCTCTCTTTTGGAAAGAGTTAGCTCAAGACCCCATAAAATACATAAACTTCAAAAACAGGCGAGTGTTGGACCAAGTACAAAAGTATCTAAAGTTCAATTCCAGGCCCAGCGCACATACCTGGGTTCCAGGTTCAACCCTTAGCCCCAGGAAGTATGCAGGAAGCAACCAATCAATGTGTCTCACATCAATGTTTCTCTCTCTCCTCATCCCTCCGCCCCTCCACTTTCTCTCTTTAAAAAAAGGAAAAAGCCGAAACCGGTTTGGCTCAGTGGTAGAGCGTCGGTCTGCGGACTGAAAGGTCCCGGGTTCGATTCCGGTCAAGGGCATGTACATTGGTTGCGGGCACATCCCCAGTAGGGGGTGTGCAAGAGGCAGCTGGTCGATGTTTCTCTCTCATTGACGTTTCTAGCTCTCTATCCCTCTTCCTTCGTCTCTGTGAAATATCAATAAAATATATTTTAAAAAAATAAATAAATAAATAAATAAATAAATAAAGGAAAAATATCCTCTTGTAATACAGGTTTCTGTCACCAGGAAACCTGTATTACAAGAAAAACTAAAGGAAAAAACCAGGCACTGGATTTAGCCTCTAACCTAATGTTCTAATTCCTCTCATCTACACAGCCTATTTTCTAGTGGTGTAGGAATAATTCATTGCCAATTTCCAGTTATATCTAATATAACTCCAGCTTTAAGACAACATAATTAAGAGCTTAGTCTGCTGAGTTATAAGGGATATAGCTGTCATCTAGAGCAGTGGTCACCAACCAGTGGTCGGGTAGTCCATGAGGTCCAAAAGGTTGGCAACCACTCATCTAAAGCTCTCCCTACCAAAACAGACAACTAAGCTCTGAGATTAAATTTCCACTTCATTTGTACATTAATTCTAGTAATTTCCCCCACATGACAGAAAAGCAGGCTGACAGGAGAGGATCTCTGCCACAGAGAGGAGACTCAACAAGAAAAGGAAGATTACTTGCATCCGTGAGACTAAGGCACAACACTCTGACCCAGTGGGATAAAAGACCAACCTAATAGAACCATGGATAACCCAGGAGTAAATAACTGAATACACTATTTTCAAAGAACTATTTCAAATACACTATTTTCAATTAACCAGAAGGTCTAACATAGCATATTTACAAAAGTCTAGAAGAGAAAATAACAGAAAAAAATATTCACAGAGATAATGGCTCAAATTTGATGATCAGGCTCAACTGAGAGTCAAGCAGGTTAAGTACAAAAATAAAACAAATCTAAACATGTCAAACTGCTGAAAAACAAAGATAAAGACAAAAATCTAGAAGGCAGCCAAAAAGGAAACAACACATTACAAACAAGGAAACATTGATATAAATGATCACTAACTGTGCATCAGAAATAATAAAGGCCAGAGGACAATGAATAACGTCTTTAAAGTACTTCAAAAAAACCTGTAAACCCACAATCCTATCTCCAATGAAAATATCCTACAAGAATGAAAGTTAAGTCATGTTCAGATAAAGAAAAACCAACACAATCTGTCACCAGGAAAGAAATCTTTAGGAAGAAAAGAAGACACTGAAAATAGTAACCATGTACATAAGTAAGACTACATCTTTTGTCTTCTTTAAAATATGTAATTGCTTACAGCAAAAATTATATTATACTGCGAATTTTATAGTATGTGTAGATAAAATTCATATAACATCTACAGCATAACAGGGGGTAAATGGAACTATACAACTATTTTGCTTGTTTGTTTGTTTGTTTTTAACATATTTTATTGATTTTTTACAGAGGGGAAGAGAGAGGGATAGAGAGTTAGAAACATCGATGAGAGAGAATCATCGATCAGCTGCCTCTTGCACACCCCCCACCGGAGATGTGCCTGCAACTAAGGTACATGCCCTTGACCGGAATTGAACCTGTGACCCTTGAGTCCGCAGGCCAACGCTCTATCCACTGAGCCAAACCAGTTTCGGCTATACAACATTTTATATAAAGTGACTCAATATTAATTAAATTGTGAAAAGTTAAGAATATAAGTCAAAATCCCTAGAGTAACTTCTTTTTTAAAAATATATATTTTTTATATTTTTTATTGATATTTTACAGAGAGGAAGGGAGAGAGCTAGAGAGCTAGAAACGTCGATGAGAAAGAAACGTCGACCAGCTGCCTCTTGCACACCCCCCCCACTGGGGATGTGCCTGCAACCAATGCACATGCCCTTCACCGGAATCGAACCCGGGACCCTTCAGTCCGCAGATCGACGCTCTACCACTGAGCCAAACCGGTTTCGGCTAGAGTAACTTCTTAAACAAATGCTAAGAAGTATAGCTAAACGCTAATAGATGAATTACAATAAAATTCTGAAAAAATATTCAGCTAATCTAAAAAACTAAAAAAACACAGAAAAGAACAAAACAGAGGATAAACAGAAACCAAAAAGCAAATAGTAGACCTAAAATCAACCATATCAATAATTATACTTAAGTAGACTTAAAGATTGCAATTAAAAGCAAAATCTGACTATATTCTAACTATAAAAGATACACTTTGAATTTAAAAACACACTTAGGTTAACAGAAAGTGTTCAAAATGCCAGGCATACAGTAAGTAAGAGAAAGCTGATACGTGCACTAATATCAACTTCAAGTCAAATGCTATTATCAAAAACATAGTGATATTACAAAGGGGGCAATTAATCAGGACATAAAAATTATAAATGTGTATGCGCCTAGTAACGGAACTTCAAAATACATGAAGCAAAATTGACAGAGTACATTCTCTGACCACAATGGAATTACATTAGAAATCAATAACTGCAAGTTTCTTTAAAAAAAAAAAAAAAAAACAGCCAAAGCCGGTTTGGCTCAGTGGATAGAGCGTGGGCCTGCGGACTGAAGAAGGGTCAGGGTTCAATTCCGGTCAAGGGCATGTACCTTGGTTGAGCGCACATGCCCAGTAGGGGGTGTGCAAGAGGCAGCTGATTGATGACTCTTTCTCATTGATGTTTCTAACTCTATCTCTCTCCCTTACTCTTTGTAAAAAAATCAATAAAATATATATTTTTTAAAAACCAATACTTAGAAATGAAACACATGTCCTAAGTAATCATGGAAAACAAATAAGTCACAAGATATTTGAATTGAAAGAAAATAGAACATAACAAAATGTGTAGGATGTAGCTAAAGCAGTGCTTAGTGGAAAATTTATAACTCTAAAAATTAAGGTCAAAACAGAAATCAAAGACATCTTAAAAAGACAAATAGAGAAAAATAGGTTGGTTCTTTGAAACTATCAAACAAAACTGATAAACCCCTACCATACTAATCAAGAAAAGAGAAAACACAAATTAGCAATATGAGAAATGAAAAGATATAACATTAAAATAAGGGAGTATTAATAAAAGGTTAAAAAAACATTAATTATACTTCACAATCAAAAGTATATATTAGGAGAGAGATGTTAACTCTGAATATGAACCTGCCACAGCAGAAATCTCTTGAAACTCAGCAAGGGGAGAAGCCGGTTCTGTTTTCATAGCGTTTTCTCCCATTAACTTGCAGTTCAACTCCAAGTCTGTAACCCCCAATCCATCTCCCAGGGAGTGGCAAGTTAGTGCAGATGAGATCTTGCCAGCTTCCAAAGGAGATTTCAACTGGCCTGGATGGGAAAGAAAACCAGTATGTGGGAAGCATATACATGTATATAGTCTAAGTACCAAAAGTACCTCAACAGTCTAAGAAAGCCAGGGACTTTTTAGAGGAAGCCATTCATCTCACAGCATAAAAGTATATATTCACAAGCTCTAGCACATGTAGCCAGGGCTGGAGCAGTCAAAAAGGCTAATATGAGGTTAAAGTGGCACTAATCCATTTAGCTCAGTGGACAGAGCATCAGCCTACAGACTCAAGGGTCCCAGGTTCCATTCCAGTCAAGGGCATGTGCCTTGGTTGCGGGCATACTCCCAGTAGGGTGTGTACAGGAAGCAGCTAATCGATGTTTCTCTCTCATTGATGTTTCTAACTCTCTATCCCTCTTCCTTCTTCTCTGTAAAAAATTAATAAAATAAATAAATTAAATATATATATATATATATATATATATATATATATATATATATATATATATATATAATATTTTAAGAGGTTAAAGTGAAGGGAGGACATGCCAGAAGCATTAACTCACAAAGCATAGGCGCTGGAATGAGGTGGCATCAAAAAGACAGAAAGAGGTGGGCAGGGCTTTTCAAGCTCAATATTCAGATGTATATAAGCAAAACAAATCTCAAAAAGTTATCAGTGCAGCACTAAATGGTTTGGCTCAGTGGAGAGAGTGTCAGCCTGCAGACTTAAGGGTCCCAGGTTCGATTCTGGTCAAGGGCATATATCTTGGTTGTGGGCACATCCCCAGTAGGGAGTGTGCAGGAGGCAGCTGATTGATGTTTCTCTCTCATCGATGTTTCTAACTCTCTATCACTCTCCCTTCCTCTGTAAAAAAATTAATAAAATATATTTTAAAAAATAAAAAACAAATAAAAGGACTTCTTTTAAAAAAAAGTTATCAGTGATGACAATTTAAAACACTGCAGCCCATTCAATAACTTAATTTCAAAACCATCTAAAACTTGTGGTAGGTAGTACACATTCTTAGATTGGTTCAGGACAAGCATCAGGTTGGCAATACAATTCCTTAGCAGACTTTGACTTACCTTCTTCAGACTCCTTGGAACTGGGTGATGTGTTTTGCAAAGAATCAGTATTAACTGCATCAACCATATTCGATACAACCAAGTCAGGATCTAAGATCTCATGGGTCCCATTTGTGGACAGCCTGGAAGACCGTCTCCTTGATAAGTCTTTGTCAGTGTTTGCTGGGTAGGTTTTTGACTTTCGCTGGGCTATAAACCATTAAAGAGAGTTATTGTCAAGAAACCAAAAGAAATAACTCTGCTACTACAGATTTCTGAGCTAGCTGTCTTCTATGAGGGCTTTACAAAAACTTCTGGAATATTAGGCCAGTGATTAAAGGATATATCCTTCCTTGGTTTATGGCTATAATAAAGGCATAGTCACTCTGCCACACTCCTTGGTTCAGGAAGATGCTCTAACCAATAGAACTCCCTTTATTTAAGGATTCATAGTCTATAAATATGTGCCAACGTTATGTCCCAATCTTAACGTCATGTCCCAATCTTGACAACTAAGTTCTATGTTGGAGCTTCCTACCATAAAAGTCTATGTACTGACTTTCAAAGTCAAATAAGGTTTATAGAGCCTTAGAGCCATCACAAATCCTTTTTGGAACCAATAGGATTTTTTTTTTAAATCAATAAATAGTATTTTTAAAGTTTCACTCAGCATATGAAATTCATCCCTTCCTAAGTCATTAAGTTTCCAGTGGAATTCAAGTCAAATGTAGTTTATGGGTACGGAAATGACACCACGAACTCAACATTAATGGGAGTTTATGCTGAGATTTATTTTCTTCTAGCAAAACTTTTGATCTAATCACATATCACTCACAGTAGATCCTACAATCAAGGACACGTCTTTGAGTCTATAGGGCATAGGGGAAACATGGATACAGAGGAGGCTAACCCAATTGCAGGCAAGTTTTAGGCACACATACACAGACCGAAGACTCACATGAATTTTTGTCAAGCCGAGGACGTTTTAATGGAACTCCACTTCCTTTTGATATTTTTCGTCTTCTCAATTCCAATGTTATTGGTTGCAAAGTTTGAGAGTTTGAATCCACAGCTACAATGTAAATAAAACCACACAAACAAGGAATGTAATTACAATGAGGATTGAGTGCTACTCCAATCCTCATTGTTAGATATAAATAAATCACACACACACACATATTCTTGCATGATAAACAGACCAAGGGGTATTCTTTCTTAAGCTAAGGGTGGAAGGAGGGTTTGAAATGGGTGAGAAATTACTTCCTTGGAAGGTGCTGACATTCATGACTCATCTCTAGTCATATACTTCTTTCCTGAAACCCCCTCTTTAAAATACTATATCCCAATATGACTGCTTTAAAATATGAAGGTGCAAGAGCAATATTAAAGTCATTTTTATTACCTCAAATCTTTATTTTTTTATTTATTGATTCTTAGAGAGAATAAGAAAGAGAAAGAAACACCAATTTGTTGTTCCACTTATTCATGCATTCATTGGTTGATCTTGTACGTGCCCTGACTGGAGATCGAACCCACAACCTTAGTGTATCAGGAAGATGCTCTAACCAATAGAGCTACGCAGCCAGAGCACAGCATCAAATCTTTTCATCAAAACTTGACTCTGAAAATCTACCATGCAGGCTGATTCATAAAATATGAACCCTGGAGGTGTGGCTTGATTTGTTTTCAATCTCTACTTGCTAAATTAGCTTGGCATTTGGTCCTAGTTTTGAGAAACTAAAAAGAATGTCAAAATTTATAACCTCTAAAAACAATTCCAGAAAAATCTCAGGAGGCTATTCTATTTGACAGTCAAAGTTCCAGGCCAGAATGCTGATCACTAGCAAATCCAGCTCTGACATAATTTAGCAGTGCAAAGACTAAACCCTCCGAGAGTAGTATTCTTTATTTTTAAATCTAATACTTAAGAGGCTCTTCCCCAATCAGGAAAGATAAGATTCAAAAAGGCAAGTAGAAGAAAAAACAAAAGATAAGAAATCGGAAAGTTTTGGAGGTAAGGCTGAGTGAGCTAAGGGGACTGATGATGATTAAAAGGAGAGAGAATGAGAAAAAGGAGGGAAGAAAGGAAAGGAGACTAATCTAACACCAGTAGCTTTATATCTGCCATCTCAAATGGCCAAACAAGAGCTCTGAAGCTGAGCTCTGAGGAAGCAAACATGATGAGAGTGCTGAACTCCTTGGCTCTTCCTGTGTTCAACTTTCCCAATGTACCAACAATATTTTGTTTAAAGTGGTGGGAACTTGGAGGTCACACACATTCCATATTAAACACAAACAACTCTCCTTAAATAGCTCAGATTCTGTTCCAATCAAGTCTATAATCTAGAGAGCTCAAGGCTCCACTGAGTCAATAAACTTATTCCAAGCAATTTTTAAAGGGGACATGAACTATATTATAAGCTATTTGGCAAGCATTCTTCACTTTGATACCATATACAAACTGGGGCTGACTACAATGAATTTCAGTGTTTCCCAAACTTATCTTACAGTAAGAATCATCTGGGAAGGTTAACAATTCACATCCCCAAACCCTGCTCCAGAGATTCTGACTAGGAAGGAAGGCCAAGTGTTAACAATAAGCTTGGAAAATACCATTTCTCTCTTAAATTGATTCTATCTGGTATGAAATCCTACACTTACAAAATAAAAGCAATAAACTGGATGGCATTTATTTTATGAGTGAAGTCTGCAAGGTGAAGAGCAATTACCCCAATACACACTTCCCAGAGGGTACAAGCCAGAGCATGAATAGCTAAAGAATCAGTTTCACAACACTCAGTTCCCATGTTTACATACTCTTTCCTAAACTGAGAAGGGAGACTTGATTTCTGCCAGTTCACCTTTTCCACTTCTCCCATTTACATAAAAAGGCCTGCCTCTCACTCATTCTACATGATACACTGTCCAGAGGTATAAAACCTCTAGACTTTCTCAACTAGGATTCCTCATTTGGAAACCAAATACACAGGTTATTTTTCAATTCTCCCCAAGGGTAGTTTATGACTATTATCATTTGAAATGCACAGGAGATAAGTCAACTCATTACAGATCATGGATACCTTGGTATTAAGAGCTTAATTCTCTCCTGGAATGCTGTTGAGAAAGCCAGTGAATTTAGGCCGGTGCTGTCCAACAGAAATATAATGAGAGCCACAAAATGCAAGCCATGCATGTAAATTTAAAATTTTTAGTCATTACATTAATAAGTTAAAGAAAAAAGTGAAAATGATTTCAAGAATACATTTTATTTAACCCAATACATCAAAAACTATTTCAACATGTAATCAGTATTAAAAATTGAGATATTTTACATTATTGTGGGATTTCTTGTACTAAGTTTTTGAAATCCAGTTACAGCACATTTCAATTCAGACTAGCCACATTTCAAGTGCTCACTAGCCACATTGGCTAGCATCTACCATACTGGACAGCGCAGGTCTAGGCCCTAGATTTGTCTACAGATAATTCCAGCATACTCAGCTTTTGAAGACAAAACCCAGTTACAACCACTGAAGGGAAATGTGCCTTATTTCATCGGGGAAGAAATCAGTCTACCTAATTTTCTGTCTCAAAATTAGAACTCAGATGCGAAAAGGTCTACTGGAAATGATGACTAATGCATTTATTTTAAGTAAATTAAGGTAGACCTTTTGCCACAGAAATTAAGTCTGATGTAACTATCTGGATTGACAGAACTAGCTTTGGAAACAATGAAAGAGCTAATTCTGTAATACCACAGTTTTGATGAAAATAAATTTTGCGTATCTTTCACAACTTTCAAACTTGAGAGAAAAAGTAGGTATCACTTTCAAATGTCCTAGGGGATTCAGTTTTTCAGTATTCATGTAGAGAATATGCAAGCCAGAATGTCTGAAGACCACTGCCAGATAATCATAGGCATTCAGTTTAGAGATCTTTTGGGAACTCTTCATGCCATTAACTCGATCTAGAGAAGTGTTTGACTTAGGAAGAAATTCGGGGTGTGTTTCATTCTGGGTTATTCTAGAAAAATTCCAAATTTCAACTTTAACAATTGCACATTCTTTTCTAAGTCTGTATCCTTTAACTTTGACTCTTACCAATTAGGCATCTCAGCTTTTTATTTAGACTGTGAAATTTTTCAATCAATAATCAGTCTCCAGAGAACTGAATTTCAAATGCACCCATGCTTTTCTAGGTCTTTGGCACCATTTCCTCCAGTAAACCTCCTTCAGGTGCTCACACCTTATTTCTCCTTTCCTCTTTCATGTCTCTCATAAAAACTCTATTTCCTGATCCAGGTTCTATTAAGCTCACTTAAACTGAGGTCATTTAAACAGGCAGTAGTAAAGGCCTTAGCTTATTAGATTTTATCAAATAAGCTGAAGTATCTAGTGGACAATCATCTACCCCTCAGAAGCTCAATCTCTGACATGTTTCCCAACTTATGTTCATCTAGATACATTTCTCCCTTAAAATTCAGCTTCAGGAACATGACTTGTTTTCAGATCATAGGACAATTCAAAATCAGCCACAAAAATGAAGGATTGATGAATAGAAGTGATAAAGAACCACATAGGGCCACAGAAAAACACTGGCATTGTCCTTGCAGAGCCCACTTGGGAAACTCACCAGTAGGAGCTATGGAAGGGGGTCTGCCTCGTTTTCTTTTTGGCTCCCTCAAGTTTTCTTGTGGACTTTTCACAATGTCATTTTCAGGTTTCTTATCCACTTGAGCATCTCCAGAGTACTCTCTGTCATTTTCTGAAATGTTCTCCTTATCTTCTTTCTCGTTCTTGGGAAGGCTTTTCTCTGACACCTTTCCCTTTTCAGAACAGATTAATTTTCCTTCTTTATCAGGATGCTTGGTTCGCTTTTCTGTCTTTAAGGCTTTGTCTTCTTTGTCTTTCTTCAGGTTGATCGTGACTTTTCTCTTCTTTTTAAACTTCTCTCGTTTATCAGATGATGAAAGACTTTTGTGATCTGTTTCTTTAGGCCTAGCGTTACCCACAATATTCTAAAATGAGCAAAATAGCGATGAAACACTTTGTGATTACGAGCAAATATAAAACCAGATAGATCTTTGCAAACTTATGAAGACAAACACAAACATTAAAAGGACATAATGCCAAGTCACATAATGGTCACCACTAAAAATATCTACCCATAATCTGAGGCTTGGAACCAATCCTAAATTTAAAGAAAACAATGGTCATTAGGTCCCTTAAGATTAATAAGTCACTAGAAAACAGTTAAAGCGACAGATAACTACCACAGGGTTCTCTGGTGGAAAGCAACCTTTCTAAGAAAATGCCACGTCCCAAGCATGTCTATACTGACTCAGGGCCTCTCAGAGGCCCGCGTCAGTGTGCCAATGGATGCTGATTCCCTGTGTAGAGTAGAACTCAAACTGATAACTAGAGGCAGAAAGAAAACTTGTAAAGATTTTTGAACCCAGAAACAGAGTCTTTGCTTCCTCTATTGGGTAAAGGCTATGTGCAGTCCAACAAGCCACCCTCTGTATTCCATAGTTACTTACTGAGTTTTTATCTATCTATCAGGAAGTACTGGTTCATGGTTACTTTCCTCCTAAATTACTTTCTTTAAAATTCACCTTTAATTTATTATGAATGTCTCATAATAAAATCAGCTCTTAAGTTTCCAAAACTATAATTATTTGTATATGTATCTCTCTTCCAAGACCTAAATCCCTATCATATCATATTCATGAGATCCCCAGCACCTAGCATCAATTAAGTACAGATTTTTGTCAGAAGCAGAAAGGAGTGCCTAAAACATTCACTGAATAAAAGTTTAATTTGTCCCATAGGGAACAATAATAAACAACAAGAATCCCTGTGGTTAGAACTTAAAAGAAAATATTTTTTCAAGTCCACAAAATTTTCTGAAAGCAGCCAGGTTTGAGAAAAAATCCCTCAGTAACTGCTGGCAGAAACACAAATTGGTACACCCAGCTGGGGGGATGCTGAGAGAAGGGCTCGGGCAGGCGGCGGGCAATTCAGGTCAAAAGACTTAAGTTTATACTTTGAACTAGAATTAATTCCTAGAAATAAAATTTGCTAACAGAATAATCAGACTTGTGCATCCACATTTACAAATATCCTAACATGACCATTAGGGAATGGGTTACACAAGGAACGCTATATACATCTTATAAAATACTATAGATAGCCATTAAAAGCCATATTCACATAAAGAATTAAGAAACTTTGGAAGTCCGGCCAGTGTGGCTCAGTGGTTGAGCATTGACACATGAACCAGGAGGTTACTGTCTGTGTACATGCCTAGGTTGCAGACTCGATCCCCAGTATGGGGTATACATGTGGCAGATGATCAATGATTCTCTCTCATCATTGATATTTCTATCTCTCCCTCTCCCTTCCTCTCTGAAATTGATAAAAATATATTAAGTTTTTTTTAAAGAAACTAGGGAAATGTTATTTCATTAAAAGAAAAGAGCAAGTTATAGTACAGTAATATACTATATGACTCCAATTTTGAAAAGAAATATGTACATACATAAATATTTACCAAAAAACAGAGGGTATACATCAAAATGTAATTATATCTAGATAATAGACTTACAGTTTTTACTTTCTTTGTGCTTTTCTGTACTTTCTTAACTTTCAATAGCAAACTTTCTTTAACTTTAAAAAATATATAAATGTTCGTAAAATATAGCTTACCAAAACTTTGAGATAGTGTGGTCCTACAAATCTCAATCTATTCTAATACTATATTTTAAAAAGCTTTAAAAACTCACATTTTTTAAAAGAACTTTTGCTTTATAAATGGCCATTATAGAACCTTAGCTTAATAGGGTCAAAAAGACCTAAGTAGCCATTTATCCAAATTATATGTACTCTTGGGGGGAAAACACAAGCAAATGGGCACCACACGCCTGTGCTTGACCACCCACTAAGTCTGCGATAAGGTGAGACACTCAGAGGCATCTGGAAATTGAAAACTGAAGCACCCATAAATTCACACAGGGTAAGGTATACAACTCCAAGCCAAAGCACCAAGAACCTATCAATTAGTTTATTGAGTAGAGCAGAATAAATAGTTGAACATTTGTTTTCTGGAGCACTGGATTTCCATTTGGGGAAGTTCTGGATACAATCTGACAATTCTGGGCAAGTTCTTAATATAGTCCTCTATCTATGTTAACTCATTCCATGACCTGCACTCAAAAACTGTCAAAGAACACCAGGATAATGTTTTAGAGTACTGTGTAGCTCTAAGGGGCAAGTTATCAAAGAGAAAACATCTTCAGGGGTAAAGCCTTATAATTTTATCTATTTTCTGAAGCAGAAAATCATCACAAGGCAAAAATGTTGTTAGGTTACCTTTAAACACATCATACATCATGATTCTTTGAAATTGCTAAATATATGTACAAAAGAATTTGCAAAAGTTTGTGATAAGGAGAAGCATTTGATCATCATAAGATACAATAGGTTCCAGCATCACAAAATACTTTCACAACAACCACCACCAAACAGGTAAGAGTAATAATCAGAGTTTTTAAAAACATCAATATCCAACTTTTAATCTCTTTTCCCTCAACTGCTTCATGAAAACAAAACAAAAAAAAAGACAAAAGGGAAAAAATCATGAAGAAATTAGGCAACACTTCTAGATGGCCCTTATCTGTGTACACCATATTTCCAACATAAAAAGCAGGTCCTGTGCTCAAATTACATGTTCAGACAGGAAATAAAATTTTCAATGCAGGCACATCTAGCATAGGTGACTGCCAAATCCATGCCAAACTGTAGCTCTGTAACCACCATGTCATGGTCCTGAGCTTAAAAACATAGTTAGACAAGGAGAAAACAAACTCTAGATCTCCTCAAGCAATTCAGCAAGCTTCCTGTGACAGGAGCAGAACACAAAGAGAGAAAATAAAGAATGACACTTTAATGAAAAGATAAGAAAAACAGATAATAGATAATGGTATCCAAATATTTGGCACTTTTGAAAAAAAGAATCTATGTTAAAAGAAAATGGCAGAGAGAGACAAATATTTACAATTTCAAATTCAAAAATTTGCACATTGCTTCCTGGTGAAATTGTGTCAGATGGAGGAAATAAAGACTTTGCCATCATAAACAAATGTAATGTCTTTATTTGAGAAACAAAACTACAATGTTAGTATTATTCATACCACAAAGCACAAAACCACATATCTCACCTGATCTTTGGAAAAAGCTTTGACATGAATATGTTTGACAGTCTGAACTACTCCATCATAAAATTTCACAGTGTAAGTACCTAGAATTCAAGAAGATATCATGATTTTAACTGCAGTTTCATGAAAGTGACACAACTTTTCAAAGCATAAATTCAAGGGAGTTCCAACCACAATACTATAATAAACTTATGGAAATTCAAAATTTAAGAATCACATGCCTTACCTATGTCTAAGATAATGGTATGCCTGCCTTTCTTTTTATCTATACAGATAAAAATCCATCAAAAACAACTCACTTTTATGATACTTCATTAAAATTTTAAAAAGCTGTTCTAAATTTAGACCAAGAACAAAGAGCAGTAAAACAATTAAGAATCTGAGGCCCAGCCTGTGTGTATTGGGATAGGGGCCCTAGCCGGTTTGGCCTAGTTGATAGAGGGTCAGCACAGGGACTGAAGGGTCCTGGGTCCGATTCCGGTCAAGGGCATGTACCTTGGTTTCAGGCTCAGCCCCAGCTCTGGTTGGAGCATGTATGGGTGACAACAATCGATGTGTTTCTCTCACATCAATGTTTCTCTCTCACTCCACGCCCCCCCCCCCAATCCCAATCTCTCCTTTCCACTGTCTCTCTAAAAGCAATGAAAAAAAATATCCTTGGATAAGAATTAATAAAAATAAAAGCACCAACCCTTCCCATCGTAGAAGATAAAAGCCAAGCTAGCACTTGCATATGTGAGTCTAAACCTTCCTTTCATCTCTGTGCAAAGCTATTCACATAGTCGTAACATCTCTGCATTTCAAATGTACCATGAGTTACAGTATAAAGAAAACAAAAAATAGTAACAGCTTCAACAAAAGACTCTCTTCAACAATAAGACCGTTTCCACAGGATCTCCTGTTATAAATACAGACTTCAGACAAAGGACCAAAGAGATCGACTAGGAGGGAGGGTAAGGCAGGAACGTAACCTAAGAATATGCATTTAACTTTAAGGAAGAGGAATCTGATTAGCCTGCTCACTCAAGTTAGAGAACCACAGATCAACAGGAAGAAACAATTCCTCATTTTGTTGTAAATGTGAACCTACTTTCAGTTTCCCCCAAGACTGGGAGCATAAAGCCCAGCAAAGAGCTGAGATCAACTCACCAGAGATGGCTTCTGAACAAAGAGTGCCTGGAACCAGAACCCTATCTTTTACCACAACACAAACCCAGGGTCTACAAGGCAACCAGGTGTGACTGCCTTCACACTAAATGAGGCTTAATTACCATTGCCAAAGAACAATTCCAGATGAAATAACTAAATAATATGGCATTGCCCTCCCCAGTTTCCAAGGGTTAAATAATTAACTCCCTCAAGAAACTCTAAAGTTGCTAGTTATTGGTAATTCAGTCATGTCAGATTCCCAGGCCAGAAGCTGTTGCTCTCCACTCTGGCTAGAGCCCGCCCACCAGCCTGCTCAGTCAATAAATAGCCTCAGCAAAACCACCAGAGAGGTTAACAGTGGCAAGAAAACTAGACCAAGCCTACCAAAGATGAATCTATAGAGTTTGACTTCGCTATATCCTTGGCTTCTGCCCACACCAACAATTCAGAATGACTTTTATAGGAAATAAAAGGGCACTCACAGTGCCATTAAGCTGTGGTGGCCCCGGCTACAGATGAAACTGAGGCAGGGCAGAAAATACCAGGGAAAGAGGGGAAAAGCCCAGCAATGTCTCTTCCAATCCGAAATTGCTGGAATGAATCCTGATTAACTAGAAACTGTATACTGTATCCCACAGATAAAATCTAACCCAAAGGCAGCACCTAAGGGTCATTATCTCATCCTAAAAAATCTGAGCTCCCACAAAGGCAAGTTTTCCCTCACAATCTACAGTGTGGCAATAATACCACCCAACTGTTTTCACTAACCAGGATTTCCCTTCCCCCATGTTCTTCATTTCCTCCCCCTTCAAATTAATTTCAAGAACCAGTAAGGGAGCCCTAACCAGATTGGCTCAGTGGATAGAGTGTTGGCCTGCGGACTGAAGGATCCCAGGTTTGATTCCGGTCAAGGGCATGTACCTTGGTTGCAGGCACATCCCAAGTAGGAGGTGTGCAAGAGGCAGCTGATTGATGTTTCTAACTCTCTCATCAATGTTTCTAACTCTCTATCCCTCTCCCTTCCTCTCTGTAAAAAAAATTAATAAAATATATATATTTTTAAGGAACCAATAAGGAGAAGAGAAACAAAAAAGGAAGAACCAGTAAGATAGCAGAATAGAGGACTTCATACTCAATAACTAGGGAAAACAGGTTCTGGCAGAAGTCAGCACTAATTTTCAATGTCCTTCAACTAAAATTTACTGGACAGTATTCAGAGCTTATAAAAACTATATAATAGAGCAACAAATGACTGGTGTAGGAATAACTGCCTGAAGGCTCTTCTCTCCTATCATTTTAGTTCATAGAGGAAATAAACTGAAAAGATTTTTAAAAACAACTTGTAAAACCCCAGTTTAAAAGACATTTAAAAACCTTAATCAGCAGAAACCGGTTTGGCTCAGTGGTAGAGCGTCGGTCTGCGGACTGATGGGTCCTGGGTTCGATTCCAGTCAAGGGCATGTACCTTGGTTGCGGGCACATCCCCGGTAGGGGGTGTGCAGGAGGCGGCTGGTCGATGTTTCTCTCTCATCGACGTTTCTAGCTCACTCTCTCTCTCCCTTCCTCTCTGTAAAATATCAATAAAATATATTTTAAAAATAAAATAAAAATAAAAACCTTAATTAACCATGGCTTACAATGTGGCCAATGACTTCAGCTCTTAAATGATAATTTCAAAAGATCTCAGCCCTGGCCAGGTAGCTACAGTTGGTTAGACATCATCTGATATGCCAAGGTTGAGTTCAATCTCCAGTCAGGGCACCAAGTCAAAATCCAGAATTGTGCATGATAGCATATTCTGAGATGTGTTTTCACAGCCCTGTCTCTCACCAGACAAACTGAAGTTGGCATATCCACTAACCCCCAATATGTTATATCTCGGATTGGTTACGAGGTATCAGTATCTGCTCTAGCTCCTTTAAAAAGCAGTCCTAGAAAAAGCAATAGGAAAAGTCGCTTTCCTATTGAGGAATAGCCATTTAGATGGGCTACAGGGCTGGGTGACAAGTTACCAGAAACCCTCCAGTCTGTGCCTGTTAAGCTGTTCATTGTTATAACAAAAGCCAGCCTGGACCTGCTAAATGTTGTATTAATTCTGCTGTTTGCTTATAGTTGAATAAAAATAGAAACACTTAAAAGAACATTAACTGTAGACAGGGGTCCCTCCCCACTCCCATTAAGATTTATCTGCAAATCTGCTACTGCCCTGCCTCCTCCTGGTGGCTCTATCTCAACACCTCATTCTGCCTCAATCTAGGTCTTTGTTTCTGTTTGTTTGTTTGTTTTTTAATAACTGATGCCAAGCTCTGAGCCCTCCAAATATTAGACGCAAGTAGGTTCCTAATGCCTTTACTGACTCCACCAAGACACCCCCTATCCCTATGTGAGACAGTTCCTAGAGTTCCCCAGCACCTCTTCCTCAATTTGCTCCTGGTTTGCTGCTCCCTCATCCAATCAATCTTTTTCACCCCCATTTCTGTCCTCCATGTTCGCTGAGATATCACTGAAACAAAAAAGATATTTTCGAAACCGGTTTGGCTCAGTGGATAGAGCGTCGGTTTTCCGGACTGAGGGGTCCCGGGTTCGATTCCGGTCAAGGGCATGTACATTGGTTGCGGGCACATCCCTGGTGTGGGTGTGTGCAGAAGGCAGCTGGTGTATGTTTCTCTCTCGTCGATGTTTCTGGCTCTCTATCCCTCTCCCTTCCTCTCTGTAAAAAAATTATATATATATATATATATATATATATATATATATATATATATATATATATATATTTTTTTTTTTTTTTTTTTTTAAGATATGTTGCTTCCTTTCTGCTACCAATCTCCGACCTATAGTTACCTATGTTACTATGCACAACTTTCATTTGACCTAAGGGGCAGCCATTTACCCAAGGGGCAAACACTTTAATGGATATTATTCTGGGGAGAAATGACTTTAACAGCATAAATCAACATAATAGATTTCAAGAACACTTCTATGTACATGAAGAACACCTGTATTTCATATCATGATTTAAATACAGTAAAAGCAGAAATAATTATTAATCTTAAAAATGAGATTAAAAACATAAACTATGTCTTTTATTAAAAGGACCTGGGAGAGTTTAATAACATATGAGCTTCCTTTTCAAACAAGTTTTTAGGCCCTGGTCTGTGTTGTTCAGTGGTTACACGGAAGGGTCTTGGGTTTGATTCCTGGTCATGTACCTGGGTTGAAGGTTCGATCCTAGGGTCCAGTCAGTGTAGGAGGGAACCAACCGATGTTTCTCTCTCACATTAACGTTTCTCTCTCTCTCTAGCTTTCTCTCTCCTTCCCTCCCTTCCACTCTCTCTACAGATCAATGGAGACTTAACAACAAAAAATAAATAATAGCCGAAACCGGTTTGGCTCAGTGGTAGAGCGGACTGAAAGGTCCCGGGTTCGATTCCGGTCAAGGGCATGCGCATTGGTTGCGGGCACATCCCCAGTAGGGGGTGTGCAAGAGGCAGCTGGTTGATGTTTCTCTCTCATCAACATTTCTAGCTCTCTATCTCTCTCCCTTCCTCTCTGTAAAATATCAATAAAATATATTCTTTTTTTTAAAAAAATAATAATAAGTCTTTAGGTTAATGGGGTACATATGAAAAATAGTAATGAGATTTTATTTTGAACACAAGCTTATAAATGTAATTTAAGGAAACAAGGAACTTCCCCAAAATTCTTAATCAATCAAAAACTAGAGGATTAGTAATTCCTTGTGCAACTTAGAAAATATAACCCTGCTTTGGAGGTCTAAGGGCTGTGCTTTAAGGATAATGTATATCTGGCACATAAACAGACCTACATCTATTAACCCATAGTGTTCTAATAGCTGGCAAGGTGGGGGTGAGGGAGAAAGTGTGAATGTAGCAATAGAGAAACTAAAAATTCTGCTTCATGGAAATGAATATTCATTTTTTACCATTTCACCCTATTGTCATGTTAAAAACTTCTTGATCAGCCAGCCCAAGGTTCAGCATTTATATAATAATAACTTTAAAGAATAAAAACTTGCCGAAACCGGTTTGGCTCAGTGGTAGAGCATCAGTCTGCGGACTGAAGGGTCCCAGGTTCGATTCCGGTCAGGGGCATGTACCTTGGTTGCGGGCACATCCCCGATGGGGGGTGTGCAAGAGGCAGCTGGTCGATGATTCTCTCTCATTGACGTTTCTGGCTCTCTATCTCTCTCCCTTCCTCTCTGTAAAAATATCAATAAAATATATTTAAAAAAAAAAAAAGAATAAAAACTTTATGGAATGAAAAGTCAAATTGGCCTTAGAGTCACCCATAACGGTAGTACTAAGAGGCCTGATTACCCTAAATATTCATTATAGAGATCATGACAAATCAAAAATATCCTGGTAGAAAAAGCTAAAAAAAAGTCACTTGAACCCAGAGTCTGTTAACTGAATGTCAGGATCCTGACTACACATACTATCTCCCTCCTCTTGCCTTTGTACTAGCAAAATGAACCTCTATGGGCATAGTCCTTGTCCTGACTCCTCAGATGTTCTAAACTATAACAAAGGCATCTCAACTCAGTGATTTAAATCCAACCATCCCAATTTCAACTAGCAACTCTGACATTATAGACCATCCTTAATTACCTTACATCCACAAAGCACATTTTTAAGAAATGTTTGTAACACTTTCAACAAAGAATTTTTTTTGAAAAAAAGAAAAAGATTAAAGAGCTTTCAAAAAATTTTTTTTGAAAAAGAAATGTTCGTTGGCATTCACTTCACTTCTAGGCTATTCACAAGTAAGCAAAAGGAATATATTAGGGACTTATATTATCAATTATATTAGGAACTCCTAAACAGCAAGAATCTATACACTTCCCAGAAGAGTGACAAATGTACCAGGACTATTTTAGAAAATAACAACTAAAATTTAGAAAGTAGCCCTAACCGGTTTGGCTCAGTGAGTAGAGCATCAGGCTGCAGACTGAAGGGTCCCAGGTTCGATTCCGGTCAAGGGCATGTACCTTGGTTGCGGGCACATCCCCAAGAGGGGGGTGTGCAGGAGGCAGCTGATCGATCTTTCTCTCTCATCGATGTTTCTAACTCTCTATCCTTCTCCCTTTCTCTCTGTAAAAAAAATCAATAATATATATATATTTTTTTTTTAATTTGGAAAGCAATGAATCAAACTACCTTATCTAAGCCAGCTTTCTCTACATTTGTAATTTCTTCCTAACTCTTGACACAATGGATAACTTGAAGAGATAAGATTTCTAAGCAATAAATACATACTGAAAACATACTATCAAACCCTAATATATAAAATCCCCTCTAAGTCATTAAAATTACAACTCAAATGCCTTACCATCCTTGTTAACAGCGGTGACTTTGGCTGGATAAAAACGACAATCAGACCAGCAAGCAAGGACTTGCTCATTTATTTGAAATTCCTAAAAAAAAAACACATTAAAAAACAAAAACAAAAGATCCTGTTACTAATTCAATTTCACAGGACACACATGGTACCAGAATTCATAAAAGGTTGGAATTCACAAGAGTGGGAAAGGGAGATAGCTACTGGGATGAGGGAAGATATTTTCACTGTTCAGCACTGGAGTCAAAACAAAAGGGCTGGACACAAGACTTTTCCCATCCTAGGAAGTGTAGGCAATGCAGCATAGCACTAATGATATCCCTATCCTACCCTTGATAGTGATTCTAAGAGTTCAGGATCAGCAGGGAATACATCCAGTATACAATCTAGAAGAAAGGAGGCTACTTCATTTTAAAGGAAGAAACATTCACGCCACCTAAACCCACATGTTGAAAGGGACATTAGCCAAAGGAATACCCATTCACCTTTAATATTTCATATTCTTTTCCCAGTAGACAGTTTGCACTTATGCATTTTGTAGAATAAATATTGAGCAATTAAATTGGACAATAGTGAACAATTCTAAATGGGGAGAGGAAGGGAGAGAAAGGTGCCTTAGCAAGGGTTCAAGTTCCCTGGTCAGGGTTAAAATAGAAAACAGTCCAGGGCTGAGTCAGATCCAAAGGCAGCAGGATCTCTACAGATGCCTCAATATCATTTTCAAAAAAACTCAAAACTAATACCTCATTCCTTCATTCTGAAATCGGTGAAAGCTCCAAGCATAGTGATGAAATTTATCAAAAACAGAGTCTAATCAAGTCCAAGTTTTTCAAGGGCTTATAAAAAACCTGAATATGGCCCAACCAGTACATGGCTCAGTTGTTTGAGTGTCGTCCCATGCACCTAGAGATCACTGGTTCAATTCCAGTCAGGACACATACCTGGGTTGTGGGCTTAATCCCCAGTAGGGAATGGGTGTGCAGAAGGTAGCTGATTGGTGTTTCTTTCTCATAGATGTTTCTATGCCTCTCTCCCTCTCCCTTCCAATCTCTCTAAAAAAAATCTAAAAACATGTGTTTTTTTTAAAAGACCTTAATACGAAGCTAATATAGTACTTCACATGGAATGATTACTTAATATATGCTCAAACAGTAGATCAGCTTAATAAATGAACCAAAGGTATACAGTGGTGTAAAAGATTTAGGGTCCCATTCATCATCAGTGAGGTTTCAACAATGTTAGTCTATGAACTGTCACATTCAAGCAGATGACAACTGGGATTCTTCAAGAGCCCCTGATGCCCTGGGGATCTCAGGGTTGCAACTATAGGCCCAAATAAAAATTTATTCCCAGATGCTACTGATCCAGCACATTGGTTCTGATCCAGCTCATTACAGAACTTCCCAGATCTATTACTCACAGAACATCCTTCCTCTTCATGTAAGCCTTCTTTTCTCAGCTGTATTTTCTCTAAAGGGCGTAAATAAGGACTGTCCCAGCAGAACCACTCATCATAACGATGGTTCCAACGCTTGAAATGGATAAGTACTTTTCCTTCTTCGTAGTCAATATCTTCTATGTGAGCTGGATACCTAAGTCAGAAAAGAAAATTGAAATGCCTATAAATACCCACCCAAAATATCTAAAACAGTACCCTTCCAAATCTCTTTCCAAAGGAACAGGTTACCAAAGTACTAAATAAAGCCATCATTTAGAAGGTCTACATAATGGTGTCCAATCACAAATTATGGAGGCTAACAGGCATGGGGTTCAAATCCCAACTTTGACGTGCCTTAGTTATGAACTATTAAATGAACTTTACAAAGTTCCATCATGTGAAGTGGAGGAAGGATACACAGCACACTGGGTTATAATGTAAATTAAACAAGATGCCAGATCCACAAGACCTGGGCACAAAAGAACCAGGAAGTAAACATTTAACAACTAAATTATATTTCACATGTACCAATAAATTAGAATGACCATGCAAATCATATTTTATTAGACACTTTTAATTTTTTAAAAATATATTTGTATTGATTTCAGAGAGGAAGGGAGAGGGAAAGAGAGAGAGACATCAATGATGAGAGTCATTGATTGGCTGCCTCCTGCATGCCCCCTATTGGGGATCAAGCCTGCAGCCCAGGCATGGGCCCTTGACCAGAATCAAACCCAGGACTCCAGTCCAGAGGCTGAAGCTCTCTATCCACTAAGCCAAACTGGCTATGGTGAAACAGTCTCAATTTTAAGAATTTTGCAATTCACAGAGTGGAATACCATGCAATTGTTAAAAAGAACAAGATGGCCCTAACTGGTTTGGCTCAGTGGACAGAGCGTAGGCTTGCAGACTGAAGAGTCCCAGGTTTGATTCCGATCAAGGCATGTACCTTGGTTACAGGCACATCCCCAGGAGGGGTGTGCAGGAGGCAGCTGATCAATGTTTCTCTCCCATTGATGTTTCTAACTCTCTATCCCTCTCCCTTCCTCCTCTCTGTAAAAAAATCAATAAAATACATTAAAAAAAAAGAACAAGAACAAGATGGTTCTGTTATGACACAGAAATCTCTCCCAATATGAAATATTAAATGAAAAAAGCAAGGTACAGTATACTGTGTGTAAGTTATTACTATTTTTAAATGAAAAATAAATATATTCATATATGCTTAAATATACTGAAATAGTTAAGAAGATATACAAGAAACTAACAACGGTTACTTGTATAAGTATGTTCAGTTCAGTAGATGAACTCTTTCAATCTCTTTTCCATTCTTCTTCTAGACTGAGAGTTGGGAAAACCAATAACTGTATTTCCCTGACTCCCTTACAATTGGCAATCAAGCTTGGCCAGTGTGGGTCAGTTGGTTGTGTGTCATCCCACACACCAAATGCACCAAGAGGTTGCCGGTTCGATTCCTGGTCAGGACACATGACTGGGTTGTAGGCTCCACTGGCATACAGAAGGCATCCAATTAATGTTTCTCTCTCTCCCCCTCTCCCTTTCTCTCTCTAAAATCAATAAAACATTAAAAACAAAAAGCCAATTGGCTATCAAGGTCATGGAGACTGTGGGTTTAGAGGCAACCTATAGTGGCCAGGACTAAAGCTCCAGTGCAAGACCTTTCAAACTTTCTTGTAATACATATCATCAGGCCCAGCTAGCGTGGTTCAATGGTTGTGTGTGAACCTATGAACCAGGGAGTCATGGTTCAATTCCCAGTCGATTGGATAAGTACTTTTGTTGTGAGCTTGATCCCCAGTGTAGGGGTGC
Source organism: Vespertilio murinus (assembly GCA_963924515.1). Lineage (NCBI taxonomy): Eukaryota > Metazoa > Chordata > Mammalia > Chiroptera > Vespertilionidae > Vespertilio > Vespertilio murinus. Next base: position 55,109,370 of record OZ004709.1, read on the forward strand.
AGGAGGCAGCCAACCGATGATTCTCTCTTATCCTCTCCCATCCTCTTTGAAATCAATAAAAATATATTTATTTAAAAAATCAGAAAATGCAGATTCTGATTCTGTAGGTGGAGCTAGGGCTTAAGATATTTAAACCAAGCTCCCAGGTGATGCTGACGTGCTAATCTGTACGGCAGTAGCAAGGGGCTAATGTCTAGTCCAGGGGTGGGCAAACTTTTTTACTCGAAGGCCACAATGGGTTCTTTAACTGGACCGGAGGGCCGGAACAAAAGCAACCTGACCATGCTGGTACTCTCATCTTGGGCTGCTGGTGAAGGAGCAGAGGGGAGAGCAAGAGAACCCTCACTCTTTTGGCTCTGTGGGCCGACAGAACAGCCGGCAGCCCGCATGCCATAGTTTGCCCACGGCTAGTCTAGTCACTAGCTTCCTGGGTCAGTCAAGCAGCAGTGTGGAAGGTTGGCAGAAGCAGCAGTAACTTCCTGACCTCCAGATCACAGTTTCAGTGGTGGGTTCCTCATACTGATAATTTAAGGGAGCCACTTAGACCCTAATCCTCCAACCCAACAATTTGTAAGTACCCAATTTCTTGTGTTAATCCCTTTTGTGGCTAAAGTACCCAGAGTGGTTTCTGTTTCCAGCATTTAAACCTGATGGATACAAGGGAGGAATTGGGTATGGGCAAAAATGAGAGTGAGACTTTTTGTAGCATGTGTTTTAATATTTTTTTCATTTTTCAACCATATAAATGTATTACTCATTCCAAAAATAAATAAATGATTAAAAATAAAAATAAAAAATACTACACGCAATTGTTCTCTTATATAATCAGACTAGAGGCCCAATGCATGAAGATTCCTGCACAGGGCAGGGGGCGGGAGTCATCTCCTTAGCCCGACCTGTACCCTCTCCAATCTGGGAACCCTCAGGGGAGCCCTCTCCAATCCTAGGGTTATTGTCTGTCTTTGCAATCATATGAGTGATTGTCTGAGACCCCAACCCAGTTTGGTTTGGTGCTCCCAGAATAATAGAGGTTTTTTTTTTTCTGTGCTCCATTGGTGGAGATTTCTTAGAAGTTGCAGGATATCTTCCCTTTAGTTTTTCCTCAACACTGTGACTTTACTTATATCTCTCCCCTTTGCTTTCCCTCCATCCCCCACCCCCAACAGTAACTTGCTCCAGGCTCACTTTGTTCTAGTGTCTAGGAGATCCGGCAATGCATCTGCCACCAAAACTATGATTCCCAGCATTCCTGGTGATCCCCACATTCTTGGTTTCCACTTCCAGTCCAGGGGCTGCACAAACCAAGTGGACTGCGAGCTCCAGCAGCCCCCAGGCTGGGCTAACAGGACCGGAAACTCCAGTGGTGTCCCCAGGAGCCCAGCCGCTCAGAACCAGTGCACAGCAAGCCACAGGCTCAAAGCGGGCAGAGTTTCAGGGATACCTGCCACATCGCCCTGGCTACTCAAAGAGTGAATGAGCATCCCCTTCCTCCCCCTCCCTATCCCCAATCCCCTCCCGCACTCAGCTCCTGCACATATAGGCCCTGAGTGGCCAGGAGGCGGAACACCTGTGTCACTGCTACAGCAACGCTGTGCCCCTGGCTGGTCTACACCTGCACACTGCCCACAGGCCCACCATCTTTGTTGGGTTAATGTGTATACTCACTCCTGATTGGCTGTGTGCATCACAGTGGTATGGTCAATTTACATACCATATTTGCTGGCGTATAAGACTATTTTTTGGCCCTGAAAAATATGCCTCCAAGTGGGGGGTAGTCTTATACGGCGAGTATATAACAAACTCTGTATTTTGAGTGGAAATGTTAGGGGGTCGTCTTATATGCCCAGTCTCTTATACGCCGGCAAATAAGGTATTTTTCAGGGCCAAAAAATCGTCCTATACGCCGGCAAATACGGTATGTGTCTATTATTATTATAAGCTGCTATTCTAGGTTGAGAAAATTTAGATTCTACCAATATTTTCTCCCTGCAACTTGGATTTGCATCATTTCCTTTCCTATATCTAGCATTTCTGTACTAATAAATGCTACCTAAGTGAATTGGCCTGCTGCTTGTGTTTGTATGCTATGTCCTCTTCAATATTACATTAGTATATTTTAAAGCAGTTTGCTTGCCAAAACCGGTTTGGCTCAGTGGATAGAGCGTTGGCCTGCGGACTGAAAGGTCCCAGGTTCGATTCTGGTCAAGGGCATGTACCTTAGTTGCAAGCACATCCCCAATAGAGGCAGCTGATCAATGATTCTCTCTCATCAATGTTTCTAACTATCCCTCTCTCTTCCTCTCTGTAAAAATAAAAAAAAATAATAAAAAAATCAATAAAATATATTTTAAAAAATAAATAAAAAAGCGGTTTGCTTGATGTAGTAGGCTGCAGGTACTGGGCATTCAATGTGTTCAGCATATGAATGTGACTCTTCCTATTCTTCCCCAAGGTCTCATGTCCTGTCAATTCTCCAATCCCAAGACTCTCAAATTCCAGTTACCATTTCAATTTCAGTCACTATCCAAGTTTAGGCCCCAACACTTCATGTGGGTATTTCTCACACAGAACTAAAAGGTTATGCTTTTCAAAATTACTAGTGATACTATACATATAATTAATTGCTCAAAAAATATTAACAGAAGGAGTTAAACAGCTCTGAAACTAGTCTCCCTACTCCAATCCATCTGACAGAGTTACTATAAATACAAGATGTCTTGACAGCAGAACGGCTAATTGTAAGATCTGATGAACTGAGTAGTAGAACTGTGGGAGACAAAAGAGGTTTCCTCTCTAGTAAAATAGGAAGAACATGGATATCTCAATTATATTTCTCCTTCTCTATTTAGCCTACCAAAGATGAGTAAGCCTCCATAAAACAACACAACCTGCCTATTCAAATCCCCTTCCTTTAATGGTTTACTATCATAGGCCTTTAATGCATAAAATTAATTTTTGACAGAACTAAATTTATATAATTTAGAAATTTTCTTTATACAAAATCACATTCTTCCTAACTTCTTGGTACTTAAATATATTTTTAATTAAAACAATGGTAACTGGTTTTAATACCCTAACTAATTTTATACAGCCATTTTTAAAAAATTAGGCAGCTCTCTATGACTGATTTTAAAAGATTTCTAAGAAAAGTGGAGTGGGGCGCTAACCGGTTTCGCTCAGCGGATAGCGTTGGCCTATGGACTCAAGGGTATCAGGTTCAATTCCAGTCAAGGGCATGTACCTTGGTTGCGGGCACATATCCAGTGGGGATTATGCAGGAGGCAGCTGATCAATGTTTCTCTCTCATCGACGTTTCTAACTCTCTATCCCTCTCTCTTCCTCTCTGTAAAAAATCAATAAAATATATATTTTTAAAAAAGGCAAACTACAGAAGAATGTATATCTTTTTTTTAATATATTTTATTGATATTTTACAGAGAGGAAGGAAGAGAGATAGAGAGCTAGAAACGTCGATGAGAGAGAAACATCAACCAGCTGCCTGTAAACACCCCCCACCGGGGATGTGCCCGCAACCAATGTACATACCCTTGACTTGAATCGAACCCGGGGAGAATGTATATCTTATGATACCTTTTGTGTTACAAAAGAGGAAAATAAGAGTATATAGGCCCTGGCCAGTGTGGAGTATTGTCCCATACACTAAAAGGTCATGGGTTTGATTTCCAGTCTGGGCACATATCTAGGTTTTGAGTTGAGCCCCAGCCATGGTTATGCTGCATGTGGGCAGCAGGCTGTTTCTCTCTCCATCTCTCTTTCTCTCTATCTTATCTTTCCCCTTTTCCCCTCTCTCTAAAAATCAATAAAAATTGTCTTCAATTGAGGATTAAAATTTTTTAATATAATAATATACAGGTTTATCTGATTGCATTTAAATAAAGAAACACTGGTAGGATAGAAACAAATAATACTAGCTACTTATAGCCTTTGGCTGAGTAGCTCAGTTGGTTAGAACATTGTCCCAATACACCAAGGTTGTGGGTTTAATCCCCAGTAAAGGCACATAAAAAAAAATCAACAAATGAAAATATAAATAAGTAGGTAAGTGGAACAACAAATTTCTCCTCTCTCTCTCTCTCTTTCTCTCTCTCATCCCCTCTCCCCATCCCTTCCTCCCTATCTTCCTATATCCCTCTTTCTCTCTCTAGAAAAAAAAATTAATAAGTAAATATTTAAAAAACTAGTTACCTTGGGAAATGTCTATTTAGGTTCTTTGCCCATTTTTTAATTCGATTGTCTGTCTTCCTTTAGTTAAGTTGTATGAGTTCTCTATATATTTTGGAAACTAACCCCTTATCAAATGTATCATTGGCAAATATGTTCTCCCATGCAATGGGCTATCTTTTCATTTATTGATGGTTTCTTTTACTGTGCAAAAACTTTTTATTTTGATATAGTCCCATTTACTTATTTTCTCCTTAGTTTCCATTGCCCTAGGCCAGTGGTCAGCAAACTCATTAGTCAATAGAGCCAAATATCAACAGGACAACAATTGAAATTTCTTTTGAGAGCTAACTTTTTTAAACTTAAACTTCTCCTAATGTCACTTCTTCAAAAGAGACTCGCCCAGGCCGTGGTATTTTGTGGAAGAGCCACACTCAAAGGGCCAAAGAGCCGCATGTGGCTCGCGAACCGCAATTTGCCGACCATGGCCCTAGGAGATGTATTGGTAAATATATTGCTACAAGAGATGTCTCAGATTTTGCTGCCTATAGTTTCTTCTAACAATTTTATGATTTCATTACTTATATTTTAAATATTTTATCCATTTTGAGTCTATTCTTATGTATGGTATACATTGGTGGTCTACTTTTTTTTTTTTTTTGCATGTATCTGTCCAATATTCCCAATACCGTGGACCACTGGATCTTTACCATAATCCTATGAGGACTTAAGAAGTCATTGTCACTGTAGCCATTTTACATTTGTGGAAATGGAGACTCAAATAGAGTAACTAGGAAGATGTACCCAAAATCAGTACCCAAACCTGATTCTAAACCCAGGGAAGAGCCTTCTACTCTTAATTTGACTTCACAGGTAAATATCCTTATAAGTGATGCACATCCACCCAGGTATATTTTATCTTAACCACCTAATAGTGTACTTGGTGGCCAGCCCAGAATTTGCATAAACTTACCCCCCTATGGGTTGGACACTCAGGCTGCTTCCAGATTTTTTCCTATATAAATAGCTTTTCTGCAAACATATGGCAGAAATTAGAGTGTGCCTCCATTCCTGGTTTCAGAGCACACACCAAAAGCAAAAAGACTTCTATGCACAAAAATAACATTCTAAGCCATCCCTAGCCTTTGTTGGAGAGGGGATAGGAATGAAAGTTGTATTTAATGACAAAGGGCTAACTATTTTTTTAAAATATATTTTATTGATATTTTTACAGAGAGGAAGAGAGAGAGAGAGAGACAGAGAGAGCTAGAAATGTCGATGAGAGAGAAACATCGACCAGCTGCTTCTTGCACACCCCCTACCGGGGATGTGCCCGCAACCAAGGTACATGCCCTTGATCGGAATCGAACCCGGGACCTTTCAGTCTGCAGACCGAAGCTCTACCACTGAGCCAAACCGGTTTCGGCCAGATTTATCTTTAAGCTGCAGAAAAACTGTGCTGTTCTGGAAGTCTTAACTCTTTCCTTATCCCTTCACCACTTCCATTAATCCACATCTGACACTTCTAACTGAGGAAATGTCTTGAATTCATTTCTCCTCTTTACCACAATCGTGTCTCACCAATAACTGACAGTCCCATCAGGCAACCTCTATATCCCTCTGTTAGTACCCGCAAAGGATCTGATATAGAGACACGCAATAAACGCCTGAAATTGTTGCCTCGCACAACCACTTCAAAACTACAACTAAAAGACAAAATTGACATCATCCAGAACCACAGGAAGGCCGGCTGAGTGGAAATTCTACAACTAGAAGGAAAGAGAAAAGCACACTGAGATGCAGAAGAAGTGCGGAAGTAAAGTGCAGAAGTATGGAGGCATGCCAGAAAGGACTGGCAAGGAGTACGCAGTTGTCTTTCTCAATTGGGAGCGAGACACAAGCTCCCAACTGCTCTGAACTCCAGTTCCGGGTGGGCGAGACTCCAGGGACCCAATCGGAGAGAAACTGGATTGTCTGGCAGTGGGCAGAACTCCAGGGCGACTTTCTCTCAGAGGTACCTATAGCGATTACTTGGGGACACTGAGACCCAGGGGCCTCTTAGGGCAGGGCTCAGGATCAACCACTGCAGACCCTGCCCCACCCAATTTACAACCCCACCCAAGCTGTGTGCTGAAGCTTTTGCATATGAATGGCTTGGCCCTTTAAATTCTAAAATTACCTAACAAATTGCAGATGGGTCAAAGAGACCCAGAACATCCAAAAGAAGGCTCAAGGCCCCACAGCAGCTTGCATTGCTTCACAGCTAGGCCTCATCTAGGAACCTCCAAAACCCAAACAAAGAAGAGGAATCTGCAGATCTCTCCATAGCTCCTGCTGGGTGGCCTCAGGCAGAGACTAAATTAGCACCTCCTTAGAGATCCAAGAGCCAATGGTCAGAGTGAGACCATCCAGATTACAACTCCTCAGATCCATAAGGGACACACTCAGGGGGCAGACTCAGTGAGCACCAAAACCCCACTGAAGCAAGTCTTGCCCCATAAGGGTGTCTCCAGCACAAAGTTCTGGCATCATAGACACAGCTGATTCTCACAGCCAAATGGCCTGGAGGACAATTCATCCCAGTGATACTAACAACAATCAAGGCTTAACTACAACAAGACTGTGCACACAGCCCACAAAGGGGTGCACCAAGAGTGTCCACCTCAGGTAACTGGGGAGGCTGAGCCACTGGGCCCTATAGGACACCTAGCACACAAAGCCACTCCATCAACACAGGCAAGCAGCCAAACTGCGGATACAAAGAAACAGGAAACAAATGACAGAAATGGAGGAAAGCAAACAAATGGATATAGAGTTCAAAATCACAGTTATAAGGTTTTTCAAGGATTTTCTAGAAATTACCGATAAATTTATTGAGAACCTCGAGGCTATAAAAAAGGACCAATTAGAAATTAAGCATACACTGACTGAAATAAAGAATAATATACAGAGATTCAACACCAGACTAAAGGATCTGAAGAATCAAGTCAAAGATTTGAAATACGAAGAAGCAAACAACACCTAACCAGAAAAGAAAAAAGAATCCAAAAATATGAAGATAGTTTAACGAGCCTCTGGGAAAACTTCAAGTGTACCAACATCAGAATTGTGGGGGTGCCAGAAAAAGTGAAAGAGCAAGATATTGAAAACCTATTTGAAGAAATAATGACAGAAAACTTCCCCCACCTGGTGAAAGAAATAGACTTACAAGTCCAGGAAACGCACAGAACCCCAAACAAGAGGAATCCAAAGAGGACCACACCAAGATACATCATAATTAAAATCCCAAGAGCAAAAGACAAAGAGAGAATCTTGAAAGCAGCAAGAGAAAAACAGTTAGTTACCTACAAGGGAGTACCCATATGATTGTCAGCTGATTTCTCAACAGAAACTATGCAGGCCAGATGGGAGTGGCAAGAAATATTCAAAGTGATGAATAGCAAGAACCTATAACCAAGATTACTCTACCCAGCAAAGCTATCATTCAGAATTAAAAGTCAGATAAAGAGCTTCACAGATAAGAAAAAGCTATATGAGTTCATCACATCACTGCCAAACCAGTATTATATGAAATGCTGAAAGGTATTCTTCTTTTTTTAATTGTTTTTTACTTTTTTAAATATATTTTATTGATTTTACACAGAGAGGAATTGAGAGGGATAGAGAGTTAGAAATGTCGATGAGAGGGAAACATCAACCAGCTGCCTCTTGCACACCAAGGTACGTGCCCCTGACAGGAATTGAACCTGAGACCTTTCGGTCCGAAGGCCGACGCTGTATCCACTGAGCCAAACCGGTTTCGACCTGAAAAGATATTCTTTAAGAAGAGGAAGAAGAAAAAGGAAGCAACAATCTTTCAGTAGCAAGAGCCCACCCAGTACCCAGATCTTTGTGTCTAAAACTATTTTCCAGTAAAAGGAACTATAAAGGGATAGGGGAGGTGAGCAAAAAAGGTGAAAAGGACTAAGAAACACAAACTGCCAGCTATAAAGTAAGTCCCAGAGATGTAATATACAGCATAGGGAATATACTACCTAATAAAAGAGTAATATGCAAATTAACCATCACTCCACTCACAAGCCACGCCCATGAGACAGTCAGAGCGCGTATGCAAATTAACCCCAACCAAGATGGCTGTAGCCACAGAGGCTTGGGTTTCTCTGGCAAAGGAAGAAGCCAAGCTTTCTGCCTGCCCTACCAGGCCTAAGCCTCCACTCCAGGCCCCAAAGTTTCAATTATAGAAGGTAAACAAGAAACTCCTGCTGCCATGGAGCAGGAGGCTTGACTCTGCTGCAGGCTACAAAGTTTCAATTGTAGAAAGTAAATATATCCCAGATACCAGGGACTCCGCTTGGGTTGCTGGGGGTGTGGCCAGCCTGCAAACCACCTCACGCCCCTCACTCAGGCCAAGGGAACCCCCACCACGATCCGGGACACTTCAGGACAAACCAGCTGGCCTCAACCCATGCACCAGGCCTCTATCCTATCTAATAAAAGAATAATATGCAGACTGACCATCACTCCAACACACAATATGGCAGCCCCATGTGGTCAAAGATCCTGCCCCCATGTGGACACAAGATGGCTATCAAGGGAGGGCAGTTGGGAGGGATCAGGCCTGCAGGGGAGGGCAGTTAGGGGTGACCAGGCCAGCAGAGAGAAGTTGGGGGCAAACAGGCTGGCAGGGGAACAGTTAGACATCAATCAGGCTGGCATGGGAGTGGTTAGGGGGTGATCAGGCTGGCAGGCAGAAGCATTTAAGGGCAATCAGGAAGGCAGGCAGGCGAGCAGTAGGGAGCTAGCATTCCCGGATAGTGAGAGGGATGTCCGACTGCCTCTCTAGGCCTGATCTCACCAGTGGGATCAGGCCTAAACGGACAGTCGGATATCCCTCGAGGAGTCCCAAATTGGAGAGCGTGCAGGCTGAGCTGAGGGACAGCACCCCCACCATGCACGAATTTCATGCACCAGGCCTCTAGTAGTCAATAATAACATAATAATTATGTATGGGGACAGACGGTTACTAGACTTACTGTGGCAATCATTTTGTAAAGTGTACTAATGACTAATCACTATGTTGTACACCTAGACTACTGTATGTCAACTATAATTAAAAATAATTTTTTAAAAATAAAGAACCACAAATCTTTGAAGAAATGGCTGATTGTAGGGCTAGGGCAGGAAATATACACGATGAGGCTGGATTATTTTTTAGTGCCAGAAGAAAGTGTTAAAAATACATAATGATGATGGGAGTATGTCAAAAGGGCACAAGCTGCCTAGTCAGTGGGGCTCAATGGTTGAGCCTCAATCCATGAACAAGGTGGTCATGGGTTGATTCCCGGTCAGGGCACATGCCTGAGTTGCAGGCTCGATCCCCAATGGGAGCTATACAGGAGGCAGCTGGTTGACCACCAATGTTTCTATTTCTCTCTCTCCTTTCCTCTGTCTCTAAACATCAATAAAAATGTGTTTTTTTAAAGTGCTCTATATTTTTATTGTGGTGGTGCATACATGATCGTATGAATTAGGCAAGCCTCAAAGAACTGTACATGAAAAGAGTGAATTTTACAGCTATGTAAATTACACTTAAACTTAAAAATACAAAAACATATGCTCCTATCACCATCTGTACCAGTCAGCCTTCATCTCTACCTATACCCAGCTTCCCCTTCCCTTTACAATAAGTGAACTATCTGCTCCCATCAATGGCCAATTCCTCTACCTGTGTACCACTCTACAGTCTCTCCTCTCCCATTTTTTCCTTGTACTCATGCCAATCAAGGCTATTGTTCCCACAGCTCCATTAAAACAACTCTTGTCAAGTTCATCCATAACAACAGTCACCCAATTCTCATCTTACCTGACCCTTCAGCATCACAAGATTGAAGTGATTACTCCCTGCTCCTTGGAACACTTCTTACTTGGCCTCTGGACATCCTCCTCATGGATTTCCTCCTGCCTCAATTGTCACTCCTTCCAAGCCTCTTTTGCTGGCTCCTCTTCATCTGCTAATGTCTAAACACTAGAAGGCTCTAGGGTTCTGTCCTCTTTTTTATATATACTGACTCCTTAGATCAGTGCTGTTCAATAGAGCATTCTCAATGGAAACTTTCTAGATCTCCTCCCTCCAATATGGTTTTTTGGACAATGCAGCCCTAGATGAGCTCATCCAGTCTCATGCCTGAAATCCCATATGCAGTACTTGTAAAAGATACATCTGACTTACAAAACTTATCCAAAGTATACAAAGAACTCTTAAAACTTCAACAAAAAGAAAACCACCACCACAATAACCAAACAATGAAAAAATGGGCAAAAGACATTAACAGACACCTCACCAAAAAAAAAAAAAAAATATATATATATATATATATATATATATATATACACACACACACACACACAGATGGCAAATAAGTATAAAAAAAGCTATTCAACATCACATTTCACTAGGAACTGTAAATTTACTTATTTGTTTGTTTGTTTGTTTGTCTATTTATTTTAATCCTCATCCAAGGATATTTTTTCCATCAGTTTCTAGAGAAAGTGGAAGGGTAAGAGGAGGGGGGAGAGAGAAATAGAAACACAGATGTGAGGGAGACACATCCACTAGTTTGTCTCCCACTCATGCACCTACTGGAGCTAAAGAACCTGCAACAAGGTACATGCCCTTGACTGGGAATTGAACCAGAGACCCTTCAATCGGCAGGCTGACCACACCACTGAGCCAAACTGGCCAGGGTAGGAAATTGCAAATTTAAATAACAATGAAAGACCATTGTATATCCTATCTAATAAAATGGTAGTATGCAAATTAACCATCACTCCATCACAAACATGGCCACGCCCATAGTCACAAGATGGCGGCACCCAGTCCTCTCAGCTCTGCCAGAGTCCCCCAGTCCCTGGGGGAGGAGGGGGGGTAAGAACGGGCAGAATGAGAGGCCTGACGGAATGCTTGCCTCGTCGCTATGGCACCAAGGCAAGTGTTCTATGCCCAGCCATGAATAGGCCTCTGGGCCCCGGGCATGGAGTGGCCAGGCCCCACAGAGAGCTACTGGACATGGATTCGTGCACAGGGCTACTAGTCTATTATAATGGCCAAAATTCAAAATATTGATAATACCAAATACTGGTAAGAATGTGGAGCAACAGAAAATCACATTCATAAATGGTGTGAATACAAAATGGTAGGCCACTTTGAAAGACAGTTTAGCAATTTCTTATAGAACTAAACATACTTTTACCATAGGATTCAGCAATCACATTGCTTAGTATTTACCCAAATAAGTTGAAAACTTATGTCCACATAAAAACCTGCACACAGATGTTTATAACAGCTTTATTCCTAGTTACCAAAACTTGGAAGCAACCAAATGTCTTTCAGTAGGTGAACCGTTAAACAGTGATATATGAGACAATAAAATATTATTTAGGACTAAAAACAAATGAGCTATCAAGCCATGAAAAGACATAAAGAAATCTTAAATGAATAGTACTAAACGAAAGAAGCCAAACCAAAAAGGCTACATACTGTATGTATGTCCAATTAGATGACATTTTGGAAAAGGCAAAAATATAAAGATACGTAGTAAAAAGATCAGTGTTAGCCAGAGGTTAGGGAAAGAAGAGGCAAATCACAGAGGAATTTTAGGGCAGTGAAACTATCCTGTATATATAGTGGATACATGTCTTTATACATTTGTCAAAACCCATAGAATATACACCAAAAGTGAACCCTAATGTAAACTATGGACTTTGGATGATGATGACATCTCAATGTAAGTTCATTGATTATAACAAAGGTACCGCTTCAGTGAAGAATGTTGATAGTGGGGAAGGCTATGTATGTGTGAGGGCAAGGGATGTGAATTCTATTTTCTGCTCAGTTTTACTGTGAACCTAAAGTGTTCTTCAACATAAGATTTTTTTCTTTTAATTCCATATACTCACTGCCAACTCCCAAGTTTCTATCTCTAACGCAGAGCTCATGAATGCTTGACTCCGTCATTCAACCATGTGCTCAACATTTCCACTTAATTATCTAAACAGAATCCCATTCTGCCCAGCTGGCATGGCTCAATGATTAAGCATCAATTTATGAACCAGGAAGTCAGGGTTCAACTCCCTGTTAGGGCACGTGCCCAGGTTGCTGGCTCGAGACAGCCAATCAATGATTCTCTCTCATCAATGATGTTTCTACCTCTCTCTCCCTCTCCCTTCCTCTCTGAAATCAATAAAAATAACCTTAAAAAATAAAAGGAATCCTATATTTAATATATGCAAAACTAAACTGCTAATTTTCCCATTACTAGTAGCGAATAGTAATTCTTCTAGTACTTAGATCAAAAGGCCCTGGAGTCATCCTTGACTCTTCTCTGTCTCTCACATCAGTAAGTCTGTCAACTGTATCTTCAAAAAAATACCCATCCTCTGATCACTTTCCATCATCTCTACCACTGCTTTTTAGTTTAATCCACCTTTAATTTGGACTACAAAATATTCCTAACTATACTCCCTATTTCCGCCCATGCCTGTGTACAGCATATTCCACACACAATAACCACCACCACTTTCAGTAACTGAAATCGGATCATGTCACTTCCCTGTTTAAAATCTTTCATGACTTACTATTACATTTAAAATGAAGTCCAAACCCCCTATTACAGCCGATTTGGCTTCTCATAACATTTATGGACTCCTCTCCTATCTCTAAACCCAAACTCCTTACCCTCCTATTATTTGAACATACCTACCATTCTGTGCCTTGGCTGCCTCTGCTTGGAATTTTCTTTCCCTAACCTGGATCACTCCCTCACTTCAGATCTCCACTCAAAAGTCTCCTTGTCAGACACACCATCCTTAAATACCCTCTATATTTAAAAAAAAAAAAAAGAAAAAACCACCCCTCACACACACAGTGTCACTCTCTATCTACTTATCAGAACTTATTCCTCTCACCACCTAACCTTACAGGTATTAATCTGTTTGGTTATGGTCTATCTACCTCCCCTGAAATGTCAGCTCGAAAAGAACAGGGACTATGTCTATACTAAGGACTACTCTATCTCTGGCATCTAGCACTGAATGAATGATTTGGCATCAAGTCATCTTTGTAAAGCCTTCTGAAATTCCCACATGTGAAATTAATTGTTCTTCCCCTGGGATATTTACATGTGTAAATATCACCTCATGTATATATCACCATATAATTACTTTCTGGGACTTGATTCTCCATCCTGGGTATAGAACACAGCATGGGCTCAAAAGCCAGATTACCTGAATTTAAATCTCAAACCCACTAATTATTAGTTGGGCAACTTACTTAACTATTCTGTGCCTCGGTTTCCTAATATATAAATTGGTAATAATAAAAGTACCACCTCATAGTGTTATGAGAATTAAATGGGGTTTAACATGTAAAGCCTTTAGATGCCTGGCACAGAGTAAATCACTAACTGTGATCCATTATTACTACAAACATAAGTATGGGACTATATGATTAACAGTCCTTGCCTAGCAATGCTAAAAGCCAAAGCCAAATACCCCACTGGCCTCTAGATTTTTCTTCATTTCCATAGTGTCTAGCACAGCAGATACTCATGTATGTGGAGAGCTCAGAAATAAAAGACTACTGGGGAGAAAAGATGATATAAGAAGTGAAAAAACATGAACCAAGAGCTCAGACTTGATCGGTGCAAATAATGCCAATGAAAAAGAAATAGAAAAGAGAGCTAAGGACATTATGAAACACAGATTTTAAAGTCCTTTTGAAAGAAATAGAAAGTGATTATGATCAACTTAAATGGAAACAAAGTAGTGGAAATGTACCAAAGAGTCAGAAAAGCAAAAGACAAAAGGAGCCGAAACCAACGTCTCCCCGCCCGCAACCATCCCCGCCCGCAACCATCCCAGCCCGGCTGCCATGCTGGTGAGGAGATGGCGCGGCATCTCCCCACCCACAACCATCTCAGCCAGGCCTCCGCTGCGGCCATGTGGATTTTAAAAATACAGTGGAAACTGAGCCACAAAAGCCACCACCTCCACCGCACCCGCCGCCGCTGCCGTGAGTGAGGGAAGCCCACCGAGAACAGAGCTCACTCCACCCCGGGCCCAGGGAGTGGGCTGCTTTGGAGCTTGGCCTCTGTGTCCACAGCCGTTCCGGTGAGACTCCTTGGAGTGCGGTCCCCTGGCCCGCAGCCATCCCAGCCTGCCTGCCGTGGTAGCGAGGAGCTAGCAAGGCGCCTCCAGTTCGTGACCCCAGCGTCCCAGAGGGGCTGTGTGCCCCGGATGAGCCCTGTGTCTCAGGGGACCGTGTGTCCCGGGAGAGCTATGTTCCCCAGGGGAGACATGTGCCCTGGGAGAGCCGTGTGCCCCAGGGAAGCAGTGGGACCCGGGGGGAGGGGCAGTGTGAACCAGAGGAGGAGCTGATTCTATTCGTGTGGTCCTGAAAGTCACCATAAAACAGGCAGATTGTCAAATGACAGCGGGGAGGGGAGGGAGATCTGGGGGAGATAAGAAAACAACCGAAGGACTGGTATGCATGCATGTAAGTACAACCAAGGAACACAGAACTCTGGGGAGGGAGGGCATGAATGGGATGTGGGGGGGTGGGGGGCAATGGTAAGCTATGTACACATATAATACATTAAAAAAATTTTTTTAAAAAAAGAACAACAAAAAAAGAAATATTCAAGGTGATGAATACCAAGAACCTACAGACAAAAATACTCTACCCAGCAAAGCTATCACTCAGAATCGAAGGCCAAGATAAAGAGCTTCACAAATAAAAAAAAAAGCTAAAGGAGTTCACCACCACCAAACCAGAATTATATGAATTGCTGAAGGGAGTTCTTTAGGAAGAGAAAGAAGATAAAGATAAAAATTATGAACAACAAATATGAACTATCAACAAGTGAATCTAAAAACCAAGGGAATTAAAAAATCTGATGAACAATATAAACTGGTGAATAAAATAGAATCAGAGGTATGGAAGGGGAGTGAACTGAGGATTCTCGGGGAAAGAGGGAGTGGGGGTGCGGGAAGAGACTGAACAAAAACTGTGAACCTATAGATGAGGACAATGGGAGGAGGGGAAAGGGCAGAGGGTGGAATGGGAACCTGGTGGAGAGGAGCAATGGAAGGGGAAAAAAAGAGGAACATTTGTAATAATCTGAACGATAAAGATTTATTTTTTTTAAAAAAGAAGAAAAAGGTAAACATAAAATTATGAACAACAAAAAGACATCAAATACATACCTACCAACAAGTGAATCTAAAAATCAAGTGAATAAAAAGTCTGAAGAACAGATTGGACTGGTGAATATAATAGAATCAGGGACATAGAAAGGTAATGGACTGCCAAGACCAGTTTGGCTCAGTGGATAGAGCGTTGACCTACGGATTGAAAGGTCCAGGGTTCGATTCCGGTCAAGGGCATGTACCTTGGTTGCGGGCATATCCCCAGTAGGGGTGGTGCAAGAGATCGATGATTCTCTCTCATCGATGTTTCTAACTCTCCATCCCTCTCTCTTCCTCTCTATAAAAAATCAATAAAATATATTTTTTAAAATAATAAATAAATAAATAAATACCTATGAATTATGGACCCAAAAAGAAATCTTCCAAGTCCAGGAGATTCCCTGTTCCATAAAGATACTTTCTGTTTGAATGTTCATTAGACAGGTTTTGTTGTTGGTGGTACTGATTTGTTTGAACAGATTTCTTCCTTTAAATTAGAATTAGGAATTCTTTATGAATAGAAATTATTGTATACACTTTCTATATGATTCCTTGGATGTGTAACAGTGATTTATAAATAGCAGTATCTAAATAAAACTTAGAGGAGAAAAAAATACACCTATCACATCCTTATCAAGTGGCTAGTACCTTGACTGCAGTTGTAACACCTCTAAACCAATCACCATCTCTGTGCCTTCTCCACACTTCTCCTAGCCAATGGTTAAGTAGAAACACTAAAACAAGACTTTCTGGGAGACAACTCTTTACAACTTTGGATTTGAAAGGAGTGTTTAAGGGTAAAATAGGCAGGTTTTAGGAAATTTTCGGAATTAAGGAGTCCATAAATAAAAGCACAGGGCTACAGAGCTTCAGAAGGTATATTTCCATAGAATAAGGGAGCTGAGAGCTGCAGAAGGTATACATTTACAGAATAAAGGGAAGGAAGCCCCTCATTCAGAAATGCTAGAGGAGCCTAAACCGGTTTGGCTCAGTGGATAGAGCGTCAGCCTGTGGACTGAAGGGTCCCAGGTTCGGTTTCGGTCAGGGGCATGTACCCGGGTTGCGGGCACATACCCATTAGGGGGTGTGCAAGAGGCAGCTGATCAATGTTTCTTTCTCATCGATGTTTCTAACTCTCTATCCCTCTCTCTTCCTCTCTGTAAAAAAATCAATAAAATATTTTTTTAAAAAGAAAGAAAGAAAGAAAGACAGAAAGACAGAAAGAAAGACAGACAGACAGACAGACAGAAAGAAAGAAAGAGAAAGAAACAGAAAGAAAGAAAGAAAGAAAGAAAGAAAGAAAGAAAGAAAGAAAGAAAGAAAGAAAGAAAGCAATGATAGAGGGAAGCCCAAAGGGAATAGAAAAACAATAAAGGAGAAAAGGAGAACCTCACATACCTCACATGCAGTGTGAGCTCTGAAGTTGCTATAGTGACCAATCAGAGATGGGATGTCAGGGCAAAAAAGAACTGCCTTTATAAACTGCAAAAAAGGGACTCTCTCCCCTTCCCCACATGGGAGTCTATGCTTGTTTCTGAATAAATTTCCATATTTCATTATAACACCTTTTGTCCGTGGTTTAATTCTCGACTCCACTGTACAAGGACCCGGGAATCATCCTGCCCAGAAGAATATCACGCCTTCCAGTTCAATTATTGCATTTCAGCTTGAGGACTCTCCTCATCTCCTTCGACAAAGTTTTCTGAGAATTGCACTGCTGTCTAAAACTTCCTACCTTCCTTCTCTCTCCTCCACAGGGGTCAGACTAAGCAAGCCAGTCTGATAACTCTCCCAGCCTCTTCACCTCACTCCCCATTTCCTCCTATAGGTGGTTCCCAAATAAATCAATTGCATAGTTTCTTGGGAGAATCCAATCTAACACATTAGCCCTCACTAAGCCTGCATTCTTGTGGGGAAGACAGGTAAACAAGTACAAAAACAATCAAATAAACTAATTTATAAACTGGAAAAGGTATAGCATGAGATAATTCTTTGAAGTGTTCTCTCTCCTGTTAGTGTTGATGCTTATACGAATCTACATATGTATTAAAACTCATAAGTGTATACATCAGAAAAAAGGGGGGAATGTTACTATATGTGTATTAAAAATGATGTTAAATGTAGCCTTGGCCAGTGTAACTCAGTTGGTTGAGCATCATCCCATGCATTCAGAGGTCCTCAGTTAGATTCCCAATCTGGGCACATACCAGGATTTGGACCTCCATCCCCAGTGGGAGGTTGCAGAAGGCAGCCCATTAATGCTTCTCTCTCTCTCTCTCTCTCTCTCTCTCTCTCTCTCTCTCTCTCTCCCTCCCTCCCTCCCTCCCTCCCTCCCTTCCTTCCTTCCTCTCCACTCCTCTCTCTTTCTAAAACATATAAAAACATATTTTAAAAATAAAAACATATAGCTTCTATGCCCCATACTGAACTCAGAAATCTGTTTATAAAAAAGTAGAGCCTGGAGGACATGGCTAGTGGTTGAGCATCGACCTATGAACCAGGTCATGGGTTGGATTTCCCATTGGGGCACATGCCCAGGTTGCAGCTCGATCCGCAGTGTGGGGTGTACAGGAGGCAGCGGATGGGTGATTCTCTCTCATCATTGATGTTTCTATCTCTTCCTCTCCCTTCTCTCTGAAATCAATAAAAATGTTTTTTAAAAAGTAGAGATAAAATTATACTGTAAGAGTATTAAAAAGAAACTCACATTATTTACCTTAAAATACTATTTAACATAAATTAAATATAAAAATTTTGTTACAAATTAAATATAATTTATCCTTAGATACATCAATATTTTTTTATTTTTTTTTTAAATATATTTTATTGATTTTTTACAGAGAGGAAGAGAGAGGGATTGAGAGTTAGAAACGTCGATGAGAGAGAATCATCGATCAGCTGCCTCTTGCACACCCCCCACTGGGAATGTGCCCGCAGCCAAGGTACATGCCCTTGACCGGAATCGAACCTGGGACCTTTCAGTCTGCAGGCCGACGCTCTATCCACTGAGCCAAACCGGCTTCGGCCATCAATATTTTTTTAAATGCCAAGAAAATCATCAACCTCATGCAGATTTGTTAGCAGTAATATTGGTATTTAACTTTGAAATTATTTTGTGTACAACACAGAATAAGACAAACAGGTCAATATATTAGTGTGATTAGGAACAAAGATTTTCAATATAAAAGAAAGGCAAAAATATAAATTATAGCCTGGCATCAGTGTCTCAGTGGTTGAGCTTCAATCTATTAACCAGGAGGTCATGGTTCAATTCCTGGACAGGGTACATGCCCAGGTTGCCAGCTCAATCCGCAGTGGGGGGAGGAGGGGGCATGCTGGAGGCAGCTGATCAATGATTCTCTCTCATCATTAATGTTTCTCTCTCTCCCTTCCCCTTCCTCTCTGAAATCACTAAATTTTTTAATTTTTTTAATGGGGGGCCCGCAGAGGGGAGCCTACACTCTTCCTTATAAAAACTCAGAAAGGGCCCAGCCAGTGTGAGTCAGTGGTAGGGTGCTGACCCATGCACCAAGAGGTTGCAGGTTCAATTCCCCAATCAGGGGCATGTAGGAGACAGCCAATCGATGTTTTTCTCTCATCAACGTTTCCATCTCCCTCTCCCTCTCCCTTCCTCTCTCTCTAAAATCAATAAAAATATTATTTTTTAATCAGCAGAGGAGGAAAAAGAACAAATTTTTCTTTAAAAAAAATTTTTTTAAATCAGAAAGGTTTGAGTTCTGAAATCCCTATCTTCACATTCTAGGAAATTCTAGAATGTCCTCAACAACCATTGTCATTTTATACTTTATAAGGACTTTTCCTACATATTCCATAATTTGATTCTCAGATAAAACTCTGTGAGGTCAATACAACTATTGCCCACAATTATAGATGAAGCTGATGCTCAAAGCAACCAATTACCAACCAGAGGTCAGACATAAATGACAAAGAATACAACCTCTCAGCTTCTGAATCTAATCACCCCTAAATTACGACAATTAAATTTCAACTATACAACACACCCAGAAAACAGCAGGGGTTGTTCACAATACAAACCTGTTCTGATCTAACCCCTTTTCTTCCCTCTTCCATTCCTGGCCTTTCTCTCTTCTCCTCTTCCAGACAGGCAGCCAAGAACAAGAGAGCTACCACTATTAACTCTATTAACTCTTCCCTTCCCTATAGCCACTCATTCTTCTTTTTCTCATAACTCTTTTCCAGATGAAGAGGCAGAAAAAGTAAACAAGTATGAACAAGAGATCACAGCCCTGGCTGGGTAGCTCAGTTGGTTAGAGAGCTGTCTCATATCCCAAGGTTGCAGGTTCAGGGAACATACAAGAGTCAACTAATGAATGTATAAATAAGTGGAACAACAAATTAATGTTTCTCTCTGTGTGTGTCCTGTCAAATCAATAAATTAATAGAAGAAATTAAATTCAAAAAAATTTTTTAAAAAACAGCCAAAACCGTTTGGCTCAGTGGATAGAGTGTCGGCCTGCGGACTGAAGGGTCCCAGGTTGGATTCCGGTCAAAGGCATGTACCTTGGTTGCAGGCACATCCCCAGTAGGGGGTGTGCCAGAGGCAGCTGATCAATGATTCTCTCTCATCGGTGTTTCTAACTATCCCTCTTCCTTCCTCTCTGTAAAAAATCAATAAAATAAAATAAAATAAAATAAAATAAAATAAAATAAAATAAAAACAAGACAACAACAAGAGGTAACAGAATGACACAGGGGCCCCTGCTCCAAAGAGAAAGGACATTCGGACATTCCCATGGCTCTAGACTTGTCTCCTTCCACCTTCCAAGAGTCAGGGAGCAGGAAAACACTACAGAAAAGCCCAGGCTACCCCTGGTCATCAGTGCTAGTAAAGGTCCTTTACTGAAGGGATTTAATTAACGGAAAAATGTAAAAATACCAGTTTTTTAATCGGTCCCGGGCTTCCAACTGGGCTCCCACTTCAAAGCTGATTCCTCGTCTGTTAGGTGGATGCTTTGTCATTTTCAGTCATCAACGGGGCTGCCTTTGTTCTCCTGAAAAAGCCAATTAAATATTTATGAAACTCAGGCAAAGTCTGCCCGGAGTGTGGTATCACTCACTACACATAGAGGACAAACAGGCATCATTCAAAACACAAAGCTCCAAGAAACTCTGCCCCCCTTTCACTCCTTCCCTCATCCTAACATAGGTGTGCCTTCCACTGGTTCCACCTCTTTTAAGGTGCTGCATCAAAGAGGAAATGTGAAGAGAAAGGACTTACATATAAAAGGGCATCTCTCAGAACTCCAAGAAAGCAATTAGTTGCTCTCAGGAAACTAATTTAATTATTTAAATTTAACCTTTTGCTGATACAGTCACCAAATATCTGCAGACAGACTATTTAGGAAAACAGTCAAGACTGAGAGACAGCCCTAGCCGGCTTTGCTCAGTGGATAGAGCATGGGCCTGCAGACTGAAGGGTCACAGGTTTGATTCAGGTCAAGGGCATAGGCCTGGGTTGCTGGCTCAATCCCCAGTAGGGGGGTTGCCGGAGGCAGCCAATCAATGATTTTCTCTCATTGATGTTTCTAGCTCTCTCTCCCTCTCCCTTCCTCTCTAAAATCAGTAAAAATATTTTTTTTAAAAACCTGAGAAACAGAGTGCCTGCCCTCATGAAGCCCCCAATCCATTGGAGGACAAAAATGTAGCCAGCAAACAGATACAGGAAGCCAACCAGTGAGGCCCAGTGGTTGAGTCTCGACCTATGAACCAGGAAATTCCAGGTCAGAGTACATGCTCTGGTTTCGGGCTCAAACCCAGGTAGGGGGCATGCAGGAGGCAGCCAATCAATGATTCTCTCACATCATTGCTGTTTCTGTCTCTCTCCTCCTTTCCTCTCTAAAATCAATAAAAATGTATTTTTTAATGATTCTTCTTATCATTGATGTTTCTCTCTTCCTCCCTTTCCTCTTTGAATTCAATGACAAAAATTATGTTTTTAAAAAACAGATAAATGAAAACTGCAAGCTGTAACTGCTATGAATGTTAAGAGCTACAAATGAAGCAAACAGCCCTAACCAGTTTACCTCAGTGGATAAAGCATCAGCCTTCGGACTCAAGGGTCCCAGGTTTGATTCTGATCAAGGGCATGTATCTTAGTTGCAGGCACATACTCAGCAGGGAGAGTGCAGGAGGCAGCTGATCCATCTTTCTCTCTCATCAGTGTTTCTCTCTTTCCCTCGCCCTTCCTCTCTATAAAAAAATCAATAAAATATACCTTTTATAAAAATAAATGAAACAAACAAAAACTGACACACTGATTTCTGGCCTTACTTTTGGAAGGCTGGACAAGAAAGACCTATTTATACTTTCTTTGATCTATTTATATTTTCTACTTCTTCTTATTTTCCATTCTGACAATTTATATTTTCCTAAGTAATTCTTTTTGGTACTGGGATTGATGATCATTTTCTAGGAGTAAAACCTATCTTTAGGGACTAGTGGTGGTTTTGACAGAGATGGAGCCACTCTTGAGCTCTCAGGGCATTTGAGCAGGCCACCTCCATAAAGCAAGCTATGCCTAACTAAATTCTCTTCCAATGAACTTTTCATTTTTTTAATCTTCACCTGAGGATATTTTTTCCATTGATTTCTAGAGAGAGGGGAAAGGGAATGATAGAAAAAAATATCAATGTGAGAGAAACATCAATTGGTTGCCTCCTGCACAGGCCCTGACCAGAACCCAGGCCTGGGAGGAGCCCTTGACTGGAATGAAACCTGGGACCCTTTGGTCCACAAGTCTATGCTCTATCCACTACTAAGCCAAACCAGCTTGAGCTCTCCCACTAAACTTTAGATCTCAACAGCCTATAATGCCCAATCTGCCTCATACGAGCACAATCTTTGCAATGGATGAATGTGGAAAAATCACAGAAGTGGATCCTTATATCTGATGTGTAATTCATCTTAGAATCTGCTTGCAATATATTACATGAAAAGGCAGGATGCAAAATTATACCACTTTGAGCTCACATTAAATCTCATGTGCATAAGGGGGGAAAAACTGGAAGGAAAAAAACAGGCTGTAAGTGACTGTTCTTTTCCTCTTAAACACTTACCTAAATTTATAGTTTATCACACAGAAATTATCCGTAAGGAAAAAAAGTGTTATGTGAGGATGAGCTATCCATCAAGCCCATTCCAAAGGCCAAATAAAACTAAGTCAGAATGCCCTGGCAGGTATGCTCAATGGTTAGGGCATCAGCCGTACACCTAAGGGTTTTGGGTTCGATTCCCAGTCAAAGGCACCTACTGGACTGCGGGTTTGATCTCCAGCCCCAGTCAAGGCACATGTGGGAGGCAACCAATTGATGTAATGCACATCGATATTTCTCTCCCCTCTTCCTTCTCTCTTTCTCTCTAAAAATCAATGGAAAAATCCTCAGGTGAGGATTAACAACAACAAAACTAAGTCAGGAATAGTTGAAAGTTATAATTAAAGAAGCTAGGAAAGGGAGTCAGAGGTTTGACTGGTTTTACCCAATACTCTCCAGGAAAATAAGATATCAAATCAGATAGAAATACTAAATCCAATCAGTAGAAGTTCTCATTTTGGCTTGCCTCAACAAATTATCACAACAAATACCACAACAAATTATCTTTTCATCTCTGACCTCATGCATGCCAAGTAATACTCAGATTAGTAAATAGTTTAGCTTTCCAGACTATGTGAAAATGTGATGCCAAACAAGAAAGGCAGAGTGGCACTGAACACTCTCACTGAGCTGCTAGAAATGGGGATGGTGGTGGTAATAGTACCTACTTGCAGGCAGTTGTGTGAGAAGGTTAATGAACACAGGGGTAGTATAAAAAATAAGGACTATACAGTTAGTAGCTATTAATAACTCTATTATTACAAACTTGGGCTTAAAGTAATTTGACTAAGGTTCAGGTACAAGTGTCAGGCCCCAGAACAAAAAAAAAGCCCAATTCTGCTTGATTTCTGAATACTTAAAAAAAAAAATCCTCACCTTAGGATATTTTTTCCATTGAGTTTTAGAAAGAGTGGTGGGTATGGAGGATGGGAAAAAAGAGAGACAGAGCAAGAGAAAGAGAGAGAGAGAAACATCGACATGAGAGAGACACACATCGATTGGTCACCTCCCGAACATGTCCTTGACCAGGAATTGAACCCAAAACCCTCTGCCAGTGGGCTGTCACTCTAACCACTGAGAAAAACCGGCCAGAGTTGTATTAATACTTTATCTCACAACTCCCTTGCCCCAGGTATACCAGAGACCTTCCTTTAAAATACAGGAGTGTGGAGATGCAAATCAAAACAACAATGCGATACCATCTCACACCTGTCAGAATGGCCAACATCAACAAAACAACAAACAACAAATGTTGGTGAGGTTGTGGAGAAAAAGGAACCCTCGTGCACTGCTGGTGGGATTGCAGGTTGGTGCAACCACTGTGGAGAACGGTATGGAGCTTTCTCAAAAAACTGAAAATGGAACTCCCATTTGACCCAGTAATCCCACTACTAGGAATATACCCTAAGAAACCAGAAACACCAATCAGAAAGGATATATGCACTCCTATGTTCATAGCAGCACAATTTACAATAGCTAGGATTTGGAAACAGCCTAGGTGCCCGTCAGCAGATGAATGGATCAGAAAACTATGGTACATCTACACCATGGAATACTATGCGGCCATAAAAAGGAAGGAATTTTCATCATTTGCAGTAACCTGGATGGAATTGGAAAGCATCATGCTGAGTGAAATAAGCCAGTCAATGAAAGAGAAACACGACATGACTTCACTCATTTATGGATATTAAAGATCATTATAAACTAATGAATAGAAAGATAGATATAGAGACAGTAGAACAACAAGTAGACTGTCAAATGACAGCGGGGGAGGGGGGTAGGGAGATCTGGGGGAGATAGGGGATCAACCGAAGGACTGGTATGCATACATAAAAGTACAATCAATGGACACAGAACTCTGGGGAGGGAGGGCATATATGGGGGGGGGGGGGGCAATGGTAAGCTATGTACACATAATACCTTAATAAATTTTAAAAAATAAAATAAAATAAAATAAAATACAGGAGTGTGGAAGCAAGGCAATGAATAAATAAAGATGATCAAATTATTCCCAACAACTCAAGAAAACAAATTCCTCTCGAGGCTGAATTGTCAGAAGGTTTTACTTATCATGAAATAAAACCTGTTCATTTTAACCTTGACCCACTTGTTTGACGTTTCACTCTCTGGTATTACACAGAAAAAGACTAAGGACTAATCTGCCTTTCACTTCCCATCACCAATCTTCTCTTCACTCCTCTGGGAATGGCAGTTTGTTTTTAAAATTCACTTTAATTCATTCAACAAACCATTAGTACTCTCATTAAGGCATTGTGCTGGAAATTAGAAATAAGAAATCTAACTCATTCCTTGCTTCAGTCCATCCAGGAAGACAAACACAAATACTGAAAAGAGATGAACAAATTCTAACAAAGGGCAAGGGGAGAGATACCCTGAAAATCATTTGAAAGTCTCAATTAATCTGACAACACCTACTAATGAAAAAGAGTTCAAGCCAAAATCGGTTTGGCTCAGGAGATAGAGCGTCAGCCTGCGGACTGAAAGGTACCGGGTTCGATTCCAGTCAAGGGCATATGTACCTTCGTTGCAGGCACATTCCCAGTAGGGGATGTGCAGAAGGCGGCTAATCAATATTTCTCTTTCATTGATGTTTCTAACTCTCTGTCCCTCTCCCTTCCTCTCTGTAAAAAATCAATAAAATATATATTTTTTTTAAAAAAAAAAGAAAGAAAGAAAGAAGCAAGTAATGGGGAGAGGAGAGTCAGGGAAGAAGGAAGAGAGGAAAGAAATAGGCCAAGAGAGAAACCAAGATGGTGGCAGAGGTAAATGCCTAACTGCAGCCTCGCACAACAATTTCAAAAAATACAATTAAAATAAAAAATGGACATTATCACCGAAACTGGTTTGGCTCAGTGGTAGAGCGTCGGTCTGCGGACTGGGGGGTCCCGGGTTCGATTCCAGTCAAGGGCATGTACACTGGTTGTGGGCACATCCCGGGTGGGGGGTGTGCAGGAGGCAGCTGGTCGGTGTTTCTCTCTCATCGACGTTTCTAGCTCTCTATCTCTCTCCCTTCCTCTCTGTAAAATATCAATAAAATATATATTTTTTTAAATGGACATTATCCAGAACTACAGGAAAGTTGACTGACTGGAAATTCTACAACTAGAAGGAAAGAGAAAACCAGAAGGAAAATCAGAGGAGCTGTAAAAGCCTAAGGTAGAGACATGGTGCACGCGTGGGGAGAGGACTGAGCTGGAGAGGAGGGGCGACTGAGTGCCTGGCTGGCGTTCCCTAGCGGGAAGGAGATAAAAGCTCCGGACTGTGCTGAACCCCAGTTCCGAATGCACTGAAACCCAGTTCTGGGTGAGACCCTAGGATCCAGGCTCATACAGAGGGAATCTAGGCTGTAAGGCGGAAACTCAGGGGAGTGCCGAAAGGCAGAGTCCCAGAGGCGCACAGGTTGTGTGCAGAGGACAGACTGTTGACTGTGCCACTAGATTGCCCTAGCAGGAAGGAGACAAAAGCTCCGGACTGCACTGAACCCCACTTCCAACCCCACTTCCAACCCCACTTCCAACTGCACTGAAGCCCAGTTCCGGGCTCATTGGGGGAGAAACTAGACCAGGGGTGGGCAAACTTTTTGACTCAAGGGCCACAATGGGTTCTTAAACTGGACCGGAGGGTCGAAACAAAAGCATGGATGGAGTGTTTGTGTGAACTAATATGAATTCAAAGTAAACATCATTACATAAAAGGGTACAGTCTTTTTTTATTTTATTTATTTCAATAGTTTAGAACAGCCATCCGGCCCGCGGGCCGTAGTTTGCCAACTCGTGGATTAGACTGTCTGGTAGTGGGCAAAACTCGAGGGCACCTTTCTCTCAGAGGTTCTTGCAGCGAGTACCAAAGGACACTGAGGAACACTGAGACTCAGGAACCTCATAAGGCGGAGCTGACGGGAAGCCAAGGCTGTAGGCTCCACCCTGAAACTCCACCCCATTCAAGCTAAGCACAGAGGCTTTTGCAATTTTCAAGTCTAGTTGAATAAGGCTGCCTACCTGCATAGACACAACTGATCCTCACAGCCAATTGGCCTAGAGGTCAGTTCCTCCCAGTGATACCAATAACAATTAAGACTTAATTACAGCCAAAACCAGTTTGGCTCAGTGGATAGAGCGTCAGTCTTCAGACTGAAAGGTCCCAGGTTCGATTCCAGTCAAGGGCATGTACATTGGTTGCAGGCACATCCCCAGTAGGGGGTGTGCAAGAGGCAGCCGATTAATGATTCTCTCTCATCGATGTTTCTAGCTCTCTATCCCTCTCTCTTACTCTCTGTAGAAAGTCAATAAAATATATTTTAAAATAAATAAATAAATAAAAAGAAAGAAAGAAAGAAATAGGCCCCAAAATTCCCACACTTCCCAGATACTTGAAATGTTTTCTCCAAGAACCTAGCTTTTCCTTCCACAATTAAAATTCAGACAGACAACAAACACAGGTTGAGTTTATCCATTTTTAAATACTGAGAATGAACCCAACCAGCATGGCTCAGTGGTTGAGCATCAACCTATGAACCAGGAGGTCACGGTTCAATTTCCGGTCAGGGCATATGCTCTAGTTGAGGGTTTGATCTCCAGTGTGAAGCGTGCAGAAGGCAGCCCATCAATTATTCTCCCATCATCATGGGTGTTTCTATCTCTCTCTCTCTCCCTTCCTCTCTGAAATATATATATATATATATATATATATATATATATTCCCCCCCCCCCCCCCAAATACTGAGAATGAGTTGGCTAAACCAATGGATTCTCCCAGAAGCGATGCATAGGGCCTAGTACTCAGACTTGGCTCCAGAATATACCGTATTTGCCGGCGTATAAGACGACCCTTTGGCCCTGAAAAATATGCCTCCAAGTGGGGGGTAGTCTTATACGGCAAGTATATAACAAACTCTGTATTTTTAGTGGAAATGTTAGGGGGTCGTCTTATACGCCCAGTCGTCTTATACGCCGGCAAAGACGTATTTTTCAGGGCCAAAAAATCGTCTTATACGCCAGCAAATACGGTATTTGCTGCATGATCTTTGGCACATTACTCAACCTCACAAATTCCTTCTCCTCTTCTCCCCATCACAGTTTAAGGCCCGAGACTGGTCAATGTGCCAATCTAGAAACATGGGCATCTCCTTTGCTTCCCATTCTATCACCATTTTGTAATACTTCTAAGTCTCTCCCATTCTGGGTGGTTGCCCAGTTCACACCCACCTTGTACTAACCCAATTACTGCAACAGCTCATGATGGAGCTCAAAGCCTTCAGGCACATCCTTCCAGATTCAAACCAATACTGCCTTACAAGCTGATATCTTCTGACTTATTTTATGATAGATACTATTCTAAATACATATATATATCATTTAGTGTCTACCTCACAGGTTCATAATGAGGATTATCATCATTCCTATTTTATACATGAAAAAATCTAAGGTTCAGAAAGTAAGCTGCTCAAATAACAAAGCTAGCAAGTATTGGGGCAAGGAATTAAACCTAGGTAATCTGACTCTAGTCAACTACTACACTGTTACTAATGTTCCTCAGTGTTACTACAGTGATACTTCTAAAAAACAAATCTGATCAGAAGATGCTTCTGTTTAAAACAGCTCTGGTTGCAGGAAACCGGTTTGGCTCAGTGGATGGAGCGTCAGCCTGCGGACTAAAAGGTCCGAGGTTCGATTCCGGTCAAGGGCATGTACCGTGGTTGCGGGCACATCCCAATAGGCAGCTGATTGATGATTCTCTCTCATTGATGTTTCTAACTCTCTATCCCTCTCCCTTCCTCTCTGTAAAAAATCAATTAAAAAATATTTTTTTAATTGCCCAGTACTGGATATTTAAAAAAAAGAAAAAAGAAAACAGATATATTTTATTCATTTTTTACAGAGAGGAAGGGAGAGAGTTAAGAGAGTTAAAAACATCGATGAGAGAGTCATCAATCAGCTGCCAAGAAAGAAAGAAAAGCAAGCACAGGGAATGAGGCACGAAGACAGACCATAATTTCACCCATAGAGTCTAAGAAAAGCGGTATTCTTTCACAGGGAGGTTCCAATCTATAAATATAGTCAGTAGCTCTGGAATGGGTTTGTGTGGGTTCCTTTTAGGCAAGGGAGTCTTTTTTGAAACATGCCTGACTAAGCTGTTCTTACAGGATTCTTTGAGGTATCACTATATTACAAAGGAAAACAAATTTGGAGATGGAGTCATTACTCTATGGGGCCTTCAAAGATATTTTTCTGAATTATAACCCTTTCACTATGTATGAAGTTTTAAATATAAGTAACTTATTTAATAGTCAATAAATGTAATACCTTATTCTTAAACCAGTGGCCTGATGCACAAAATTCAGCACCGGCTCCCCTCAGGCACCCAGGACCCGGGCTTGCCTCACAGCTCCAGCTTCATTCAGAAGGTCATCCAGAATGATGCACAGAGGACATCCAGTCTAATTAGCATACTACGCTTTTATTATTATACAAGATAGATATTAACTTTATTATCAATACCAGGAAATGGCTAACATTTACTGAGTCTTCACCAAGGCTAAACCCTTGACAAATATCTCATGCCCAACAATGCAGAGAAGTTGGCAGTCTTATTCCATTTTACAGAGATAGAAAAGAGGCTCAGAGTAAATAACTTGCCACAATCACCAGCTCAGTGGAAGAGCTCGGATTTGAGAAACAGGACCTCCTCCAAAATACTCCCACTGCTTTTAAAAATAAGGCCTTTGCCCTGGTTGGTGTGGCTCAGTTGGTTAGAGTATCGTTCCAAACACCAAAGGAATAAGGGTTCAATTCCTAGTCAGGGCACATATGTAGGTTGGAGATTTAATCCTCAGTTGGGGTACATGCAGAAGAAAATCAATCGATGTTTCTTTCTCTCTTTCTCTCTCTCTCTCTCTCTCTCTCTCTCTCTCTCTCTCTCTCTTTCTCTCTTTCTCTCTCTCTCTCTCTCTCTCTCTCTCTCTCTCTTTCTCTCTCTCTCTCTCTCTCTCTCTCTCTCTCTCTCTCCCCCTTTCCTTCTCCCTCTCTCTCTCCCTCTCCCTCTTTCTCTAAAATACATAAAAGCATATCCTCAGGTGAGGATTAAAAAATGAAAAAATAAAAATAAGGCCTCTAGGCTATCTAAACACTAATGATATTAAAAGTATACTGTATTGCCGAAACCGGTTTGGCTCAGTGGTAGAGCTTCGGTCTGCGGACTGAAAGGTCCCGGGTTCGATTCCGGTCAAGGGCATGTACTGTGGTTGTGGGCACATCCCCGGTAGGGGGTGTGCAAGAGGCAGCTGGTCGATGTTTCTCTCTCATCGACGTTTCTAGCTCTCTATCTCTCTCCTTCCTCTCTGTGAAATATCAATAAAATATATTTTTTTTAAAGTATACTGTATTACCTTAGCTGGTTTGCCTCAGTGGATAGAGCATAGGCCTAAGGACTAAAGGGTCATGTTCGATTCCGGGCAAGGGCACATGCCCATGTTGCAGGCTTGATCCCCAGTAGATGTGCAGGAGGCAGCAGATCAATGATTCTCTCTCATCATTGATGTTTCTATCTCTCCCTTTCCCTTCCTCTCTGGAATTAATAAAAACATATACTAAGAAAAGAATATACTGTACTGTTATGTTCTTTTTTTAAAATATATGTTTTCATTAATTTCAGAGGAAAAGAGAAGGACACAGAAACAGAAACATAATTGATGTTATGAGAATCATTCATCAGCTGCCTCCTGCATTACCCCCACCCCATTGGAGAACAAGCCCACAACCCTGACCAGAAATCAAACCGTGACCTCCTTGTTCATAGGCTGACGCTCAACCATGGAGCCACACCAGTCCCACAGGTACTGTTATGTTCTTAAGTGTGAAAATGTGGGGGGAAATTTAAGTATCTTTCTCTTACAGACACTAATGAAGTAGTTAAGGATAAAATACAAATTAACAAACAAGGTCCATGAAGGGATTTTACAAACATTTTGTGAAAGGAATAAAACAAAAATAATAATAACATATACTCAACTCTTCACAGTTCACTAAGTTTTGGTAACTTTATGGATTAGGTTTCCTTATTCCTATTTCAGATTAGGAAATGTAGGGAAAGGGTAGTATTTACTGATTCTTCCAATGATCAATGAATGGGAGACAGTTATGATGATACTTGAGTGTGGAAACAGAGATCCAGACAGGTTAAGTAACTTGCCATGCTAGAAGTGTCCCTAATGCCTACATCACCGTGAGAGGCCCAAAAGGTTTAAACCACATGCCCAAGTTACAAGTTACAGCTGCTGGATCTCAAACTCAGGCATTCTGTCCCCAAATCCTGGTTCTTACCACCATATACCATGCAGCCTGGACATGAAAGGTGGCCTCTTCAAACTATCTTGCTTTTCTAAATTGGAGATGTATAATTCTCATAAATCAAAGGATGACCAATTTCCTACTCATCAAAGCACACTGGACAGCGTTCACCACTCCATGGGATAAACAACCCAAACCATCCATGCCCAGAAGCCTCAAGAAAGAGATAAAGGTAGTGAACAGGAATTCTACAATTAAGGGATATTTACATGGTCAGGAATGGAATCAGAGGTGGAGGGGCAAGGCCATCCCTTCTCTTAGCAATCACTTAGTTAGGTTTTCCAGAATGTTGCCTGTTTGATACTATGATTAAAATGACCTATTCAAACTGGGAAGAGGGGAGGGGTAAGGCAGCCATAGAGAGGAAGATGTAAATGAAAGCGGACTACAGGACAAGAAACATGGATTCTTAATTAGCAAATGACCTTGGACATACTTAATCTCAGTTGCCACAACTATCAGATAAAGATAATAAATTGTTAAGATTCCAAAAACTGCCTGCTATATTATTATTATTAATAATAATAACTGTTGTTATTGTTGTTATCATTATTATTATTATTGTAAAATGTCACCTGACAAGTGTGGCTCAGTGATTGAGTGTCAACCTATGAATTAGGATGTCCAAGCTGTGGGCTCAATCCCCAGTGGGGGAGCATGCAGGGTTAGTCAATCAGTGATTCTCTCTCATTATTGATGTTGCTATGTCTCTCTCCTTCTCTCTGAAATCAATAAAAATATTTTTTTAAAGAAAAATATATTTTAGCCAAAACCGGTTTGGCTCAGTGGTAGAGCATCAGTCTGCGGACTGAAAGGTCCCAGGTTCGATTCCGGTCAAGAGCATGTACATTGGTTGCGGGCACATCCCCAGTAAGGGGTGTGCAAAAGGCAGCTGGTTGATGTTTCTCTCTCATTGACGTTTCTCTCTATCTCTCTCCCTTCCTCTCTGTAAAATATCAATAAAATATATTTTTTTAAAAGAAAAATATATTTTAAAACATAAAAATAAATTAAAATTCCACATTTCCTGGCCAAATTTCCAAAACCTAGAAATCCCAACACCTATGCACCTGGTAAAAGCAAGGAAGGCATGTCAATCCACCTAGCAATGCACGTTTTCCATGCGGGAAAGAGACTTCTTGAAAATCAGGTCTATGACTAGGACAAAGAGAACCCAAATAGTCATCTAATATGCCTGGGAGTCAGCCTTTTAAATCTTAAGATTATGCTCCTGACATGGAACAAGCTCTCATCAAACAAACCATGGTTTTAAATCCTTCTGAAGACCCCTCCTGTCCTCCTTCCCCAAAGTCCACTGACTCAAGCACCACCTCCCTTTCATACAAATGCACTGTTTATGCTTGGTGACTCTATCAGGCTCCTAAAATGTTATGGGATTTCTGCAAGCACACTGATTCCATTATTTGGCCAAAGAAATCAAAAGATAGCTGGATACCTAGCCCAAGACCTAGCAAAGTTGTCACAGCATCATTATAAATCAGGGTTTCAATTTTTTAAAAATATATATTTATTGATTTCAGAGAGGAGAGGGAGAAAAGGAGATAGAAACATCAATAATGACAAGAGAATCATTGATCTGTTGCCTCCTGCACACCTACTGAGGACTGAGCCTACAACCCTAGCATGTGCCCTTGAACAGAATCAAACCCAGGAGCCTTCATTCCGCAGACCGATGTTCTATCTCAGGGGTGGGCAAACTTTTTGACTCGAGGGCCACAATGGGTTCTTAAACTGGACCGGAGGGCCGGAACAAAAGCACTCTCATCTTGGGCTGCTGGTGAAGGAGCGGAGGGGAGAGCAAGAGAACCCTCTGCTCTTTTGGCTCCAGGGGCCGGATAGAACAGCCGAACGGGCCAGATCTGGCCCGAAGGCCGTAGTCTGCCCACGGCTGTTCTATCCTCTAAGCCAGTGTTTCCCAAACTTTTGACATATGTGTACCCCTTCTATAATTTTCATAATGCTAAGTAGCCCTGGTCAAAAAAAAAAAAGGATGTATTTTAATAACAATATAAATATATTTATTTTTTCTTTTTTGGTGCATATACAAAATAATAATAAACGAAAAATAAAATTATTCATAATAAAATATAAATAAAAGTTATATTATAAATAACATTTATTTGCACACCAAACCATCTCATGCCTCACAAGACTGTCTTGACTTGACTCATGAGAACATAGAATTAGGCGCAGCTAAGCACGGTGCAGTGTATATCCCACCAAACTCCAGTGCAACGAGTACCCCCACCAAACTCTTCCCGTACCCCTAGGGGTACCGGCACCACACTTTGGGGAACACTGCTGTAAGCCAAACTTGCTAGGGCTTGGGTTTCAATTTTTAATAGATTACCCCAAGGTTAGTCAGTCAACAATCTGAAAGGGGCAGTCACTGAGAAGTGAACAGGGACAGCATCCTCCCTTTTTCTTTCCAAGTTTATCACCTAACCAAACCAAGGAGACTCTAAAGAAATATTTTGTTTTTAAAAATGCTTATCAAGAAAAATGTATCCCTGGCCAGTGTGGCTCAATTGGTTAAATATTGTACCATGCACTGAGAGCCTGGAAATCAGAGCTCAAACCTCCCTTTATCTCCCTAGGAAGTAATGGGGCGGGGGGCGGGGGGACGAACGATTACTTTTTTAAAAATTACTCTTTATCCAACCAAAGTTTACTTGGATAGGCCATGTGTTTTGTTTATTTGTTTTTTAAATTTAGTGATTTTTTTTTTTAGAGAAACAGACAGAGAAAGAAACATCGATTTGTTGTTCCACTTATTTATGCATTCACTGGTTGATTCTTGGATGTGCCCTGACCGAGGATCGAAAAGAAAAAGAAACATTAATGGTGAGAATCATTGATCTGCTGGCTCTTGCATGCCCTCTTCTGGAGATGGAGCTCACAACCTAACTGTGACCTCCTGGTTCATGGGTCAACACCCAACCATTAAGCCACCTGGCCTACCCTTCTTCCTTTTTAAATTTCATTCTACCTACACTGATAATTCAAAGCAAAAAAGAAAGCTGGAGTGGAGAGAGAGTAAAACTTTTTTTAAAAATATATTTTATTGATTTTCTTACAGAGGAAGAGAGAGGGATAGAGTTAGAAACATCCATGATAGAGAAACATCCATCAGCTGCTTCTTGCACACCCCCTACTGGGGATGTGCCGGCAACCAAGGTACATGCCCTTGACCGGAATCCAACCTGGGACCTTTCAGTCCACAGGCCGATGCTCTATCCACTGAACCAAACTGTTTTCGGCAGGAAAACACTTTTAAAATATACATCAGACAAGAGAATTTACAAATAAAAATAAACATGTTTTATGTAAACTACAGCCTCCCTCTTAGTGATTCAGAGAAATAGTAAACATTAAACAGAGAATTCAAGGGAGATTTCTTTGAGAAGTTTAAGCAGTTTTTAATAAAATAAAGCATGGAACTGCCAGAGGACATGGAGGTAGAAGAATGAAGTTGGGTGTGAAGACAAGCTGGCTGCCTTGGCTAGAAAAGAGGCAGTGGCAGAAGTGACTCGGACAAGAGAATGACTGGCAGCCTGCCCAACAGAGCACGTGAGGAAATCAGATCTGCTACAACAAGCTCCCAGACTCTGGGTTTTTAAGCAAGGTACTGTCGAAGACTCAGAAAAGGGCAGACCTTGGAAAAAATCAGCCCCTCACTTAACAAAAGGGGAGAATGAGGCCCAGTAGCATTAAGTGACTTGCCTGAGGTCTCACAGTGAGTGGAGCAGCTGGGATTATAGCCAAATCCAGACCAAATCCCTGACTGAAGAGGATCTGACATTCATGTGAGGGATGGGGGAAGGGGAGGACCAGGACACAAAATAGTCTAGTCATTCAAGTTTGTCCTGATTAGAGCCCAGAATAGAATTATGTTGGAAAAAGGCCATGACAGGTAACAGCCAGGGATATAGGTACAGATGACCTAAGATATTTAAAAAGGAAAAAAACCACTAAGACTTAGAAACAGATTAGAGATATGCTTCAAAAGGAGAGAGACAATTATAAGACATGATCCCCATCAAAGAAGGTCATCTTCCCACCAGCATTCACCTTTGTGAAGCTCCCATACAGAGATAAACTAGCAACTTCCATTCAAGTTCCAAGAGCTGCCTTTCCCATACCCATTTCCAGAACCTAGAAAACCAAGGACTGGAACGTTAAAACCCCTATGACCCTGCTGACTTGGGACAGCTCACACTCCCTACCATGCATGGTAGGATAACAGATGAGGAATCAGAGAGACAAGCTGGATGATTATATATATTATTATTATTATTATATTATATTATTATATTATATTATTATATTATTATAATATATATTTTATTGATTTTCTTACAGTCTCGGAAAAAGTCTTAAAAATAAGCATGTATTTGCAGTTACATCTAAGGAATTTATCTTTGGGAGATAATAATGACTGGGCTAAATATGTTTGTACAAAAGGCACTGTGTATAGCAGTAAAAAGCTATAAGCTACCTAGACATCTCAGAATTAGAGACTAAGTAAGTTTTAGTACATGTACAAATGGCAATAACAGGCCTACAGCCATTAAGTGAGTTATCATGGAACTTGAAGGGGAACACTCAGATTTTGGAAAAGGTGGACAAAATAGATAAAGTTGACAAAGTACATAGAAACCAAAGTCCTAAAGAAGTTTTAGCAATGGTTTTAAAAGCTAAATGCTAGAATAACTGTAATTGAATATAACTAGTAGTACTCAGAAGGGGACCATGCCTTGTACAAACGTTAAAAGGTGTGTGTCTGGATAAGAGAAAATGGAACATAATACCAATAAGCGTAAGGTTAGCATAAGGCTAACCACCACCTTCCTATTTTCACACAGAAATCTTTGACCAGAACCTCACTACTCAAAATATAGTTCAGTAACATTAGCATCACCTGGGAATTAGAAATGCAGGTACTGAGGGCCCACCCTAAAGCTACTAGATCAGAATCAGCATTTTAGCAAGACCCCTCCAAGTGATTTATAAGCACATTCAAGTTTGAGAAGCAGTGGTATAGAACACTTGGGAGCACCGTTCACAGCAGTACACAGATAAAGTACCAACCAGGCAAATAAAGAGACAAAATACCTGTTCACTTTTATTTTATTAGGTACTGCTCAGTCAGACCTCCAGTGTTTTCTTATGAATTTGGTACTTACTAATGACAAAATGATCGAAATGTGGATCTATTTCACTTCCTGAAATAACACAACTTAGCTCTAGGGCTTTCATAAACATGAGACATAATATAAAACAGCTTAGTTGCTCTGAAAACACAATTCAAGTTCCAACACTGAGTTCAAACACTTCTCCACATGCCCCATTAATTCCTACAGGTTCCTAGGAGTATCATTAAAACCCCCAGCATCCCTAAGAAGCAGGTGCTTGGCAAATATCCAATCTCCAAATGAGATTCATAAGGATGTGGTCCTAAAAATGCAGTATTTTCCTCTGGCCTTGTCCTGCCAATGTAGTTTCTCAGGCCCAAACTCTCTCCCCAGACTGAGGCCTCATACAGCTGCACACGCAAGTACTTCTCAAAAGGAAGAAAGGTCAGAGGTGTCATTATCCCATAAGCACTTGGGATTCCAGCTGTGGAGAAATTAATCTGATTAAGGGGTTCAGGCTGAGAAGCCCTGAGTAAGATCTAGAAAGGCAGAGGAAATACAAAAGAAATAACCTACTGAGAGGCTCTTAAAAGACAAGAGGTCCCAGGTATTTATAGATTTTTAAGGTGAGGGTTGGGAGCAAGGCTTGGCATACAGGTGATGGGAGAGACAAGGATCCATCCCCCGCCTGCACCCCAAGAACAATAACAAAAAAAATAACTAAGACATTCCTCCAAATGATCTCTTTTCTTGATAAAAGGAAAGAAGTAAGTCAATGTAGGGAGGAAGCTTTTGAGCTGACTGCAAGACTAGAAGAATCTCTTGAGAGCTTTTCTTTTCCAATACAGGAAAGGAAAGAAAAGGAGAAAACAGTATTCATCTAACCAGAATGTTATAGGAAGCAAACCACCAGGCTGATTAAGAGTCTTGTGAATAACCAAAGAAATGAGAGGGGCTTCCTTTCCAGTTTAAATCCAGCACTTGGGGCATCAGATAGTCCTGGACTTGAAGCCACCTTCAGTGTTAGGGAAAGAAAAGGAAAATCTGTACAGCCACAGCAGAGCAGTGTCCAGAGTTAGAAACCAGGAAAACGCCAGGGTAT
Source organism: Vespertilio murinus (assembly GCA_963924515.1). Lineage (NCBI taxonomy): Eukaryota > Metazoa > Chordata > Mammalia > Chiroptera > Vespertilionidae > Vespertilio > Vespertilio murinus. The sequence continues at coordinate 55,146,553 of OZ004709.1, forward strand.
AAGGCAAGCTGACAGAGAAGAGTTCCAGTTAGCAGAAAGATAAGGCAAAGTAGACAGAGAAAAGCAAACATGCAGATACCCCTTTAGAAGGGAGAGCCTCCCTCTGGGCAAAGCGAATTCAGGTATGATTATAGGATCAGAAAAAAAAGTAACAGAAGCTGAGAAAGTGCTGTGCTCAAGATACCATTCATCAAAGAAAGAGCTCTAGCTAGTCTGATTCACTGGATAGAGCAGACAGTCTGCCTTAGAACTCAAGAATCCCAGGTACGATCCTGGTCAAGGGCACATTCTTGAGTTGCAGGCTCAAACCCCAGTAAGGAGCGTGCAGGAGGCAGCCAATCAATGATTCTTATCATTTATGTTTCTAACTCTCCCTCTCAGAAATCAATAAATATACATTTTAAAGATCTTTATTTTAAAAAAAGTAAATACAAGTGCTAAGACTGATATCGGTCTTAAAATTTAAAGAAAAGAAAAAAAAAGGGGGGGGGGGACCGGGAGAGCACTTACAGGGAATTGAGGTTCCAAAAATGGAAGGAAACTTAGGTGGAGGGAATGTTTTAGATGGCAGAAGAACAAAAAAAAAAAAAAAGACTATCACCTGGGAATGAGAGGAGCCAGAAAAAAAGATGTACCCTCCCAGATTTAAGAAGCATCAGGAAAGTGACTGCACCCTGAAAACTGCGTATTCAAAAGGGGTGTATCCCATACATTTGGGGAACACAAGACACAAATACACCCTCAGATATGAAAATGAGTCTCCCTCAGGGAAACAGGATGTTGGATTTGGGTAACTAAAAAAGGGATGCAAACCCAAAAAACTGGAGGATTAGCAAGTTCCCTTCTTTGTGTAATTGCATGTATGTACCCTTCCTTAAACTTCAGGACTTGGATCTCATTTCCAGTAGTATCTAGAAATGAAGTGCACCTCAGATTTGAAGGGCTGAGGAAAAGAAGCCCTTAAATTTAAGAAAATCTGGAAAGCACGTTGCCAGATTAGGAGTCTGGAAAGGGGGGCTTGGGTTTGTGGAAATATAAGTACCCCAAAACTTTGATTATTGGACCCCAGATTTGAGAGATTCGTTAACAGGGCGAAGCTCCAAATTTGAAAGTGAGTGCTTACTCAGATTGAAGGCTCGAAAAAAGGAAGTGTCTTCCCAGTCTGGGGATCCGAGGAAAGGGGGGGTACATCCTCAGTTTGAGGGGGCTTTGGAAATTGAGATAAAAACCCCTGGGCTGGAGCTTAAGAAAGGGGTGACCCACCCACATTTTCAAAACTAGAGAAAGGGGACACTCCCATAGTCGGGGGCTTGAGAAAGGGGTGTGCTCCCCAGAATAGGATAAAAAGAGTCAATTTTCAAAAACGCATTCCCGAAAAATAAGGCAACAGCAAAGGCTGGTGGTGAAGGTCTCGGGGCCACAAAAGCTCAGGCTCTGCCCCCGGCGCTCACCGCTCACCACCCACCACCACCACCACCACCACCACCACACCACCACCGCGAACACGGCCCGCTCCGCGCCCCAGGCCCGCACCCCGCGGCCCAGCCCCCTCGGGCGGCGCTGATTGGCTGAGGCTGCCATCACTCCCGCGGGCAGCCTTGGGGATTGGGCGCCGCTCGCACGCCCGCCACGCTCTCAGCAGCGGTCCCCGGGCCTCCCTCCGGGCTGGGCGAGACGGGCCAGGCGGGGAGCTGGGCCGGGCAGGGGACCAGAGTAGCGGCGGCGTCCGTCACCGTCCCCGCCCGCACGGCACGCGCCGGCGCGGGCCCGCCCGGACCGGCTTCGACCAGCCGGCTTCGCCTCGCCGAGCCTCGCCGCGAGCTCACCTCACAGCCCCGCTCCGGCTGCTCCGCTTCAGGACCAACCGACAGAAGGACTCTGCGTGCTGCGCACCACGTGATCCTAGGGACGCGCCCAGCGTATACCCCGCCCCCACACATACGCACCATCGCCACCACCGAGTGACGCAGACCCCAGCGGCCCCGCCCTCGGCCCCGCCCAATCTGATCACCATGACGACGGCTCGGTGGGCCACGCCCACTGCAGTAACGCGCGGGAACCCGGCCAGCGCCCCGATCGCAAGCTCGAAGTCCCCACTCACCCGTTACCACTGAGATCCCACGAAGCCCGGAGCTGGAGACTAACCATCACCTGCTGATTTTGCCTCCTGAGTGCGTCTTAAAGCCTTCCGCTTCTCTCCGTTCCAATACAAACACCCAGTCTAGGGGACCATCACATCTCTCCTGGATGATGGTGGCCCCTTCAGCCCCATTACTCTTCCCCCCTCCTAATCCAATCTGAACACACTGTGGAAGCTTTCAAAACGCAAGTATAATCACAGGCATCCTCTGCTCGAAGCCTTGTTTCCCACTGTTCTTCAGATACAGATCAGTGGGGTCTTCACTGGAAGCCTATCTACCAGGCTCTTGAAATCTGATCCCAACCTGCCACTCATTCTTACACATCCAGCTTCCCTCCTTCTCAGCCACTTTCAAGTCCTCAGACAGTCCCGGTTCCTTCCCACCTCAAGGCCTTTGTTACTATTCCTCCTTCACTTTGCCTCATTAACTCCTAGGAAAGGATTCCCATAGCTGGTACTGAGATGTGTTTTGTCTCCAGAGACCAAGATCAGAGTTGCAGCTACCCCAGAATGTTCCAGGATGTTTTCCCAATGGGACTTGGGAAGTCCCAAGGGAAAATGCTACACATTTGTCATTTATAACAGCAATAACAACTTTATTGTACATTGGAGAGAGGACAGACAGCCAGATATCACTCACTAAAATGTAAATCTAATAATGGCACGGCCCTGACTAAAACAACCAACCTCTTTTTTTTTAAAATATATTGTATTGATGTTTTACAGAGAGGAAGAGAGAGGGATAGAGAGTCAGAAACATAGATGAGAGAGAAACATCATTCAGCTGCCTCCTACACACCCCCCATTGGGATGTGCCCGCAACCAAGGTACATGCTCCTGACCGGAATTGAACCCGGGACCCCCCAGTCCACAGGCCGATGCTCTATCCACTGAGCCAAACCGGTTTTGGCTAAAACAACCAATCTCTTCATCTGCATTCTCCACCCTTGTTCATCCTCTAGCCATACTACACTGAATTTCTGTCAGTTTCTTTGTTAAAAATATGATTTTATTGATTTGAGAGATAGAAACATTGATGAGTAAGAAACATGGATGGGCTGCCTCCTGCACTCCCGCTACTGGGGAATGTGCCCTCACCTGGAATTCAACATGCAACCTCCTGGAGCAGGGGTGGACTGCTCAACCACTGAACCATACCTGCAAGGCCTCTGTCAGTTTCTATGGCTCTTTCCAAGCTCTCTCTAGCTGCTGGGCCTTTAAATAGGCTGTTGCTTTTTGCAAAGCTGATTCCATCATGTAGGTCTCAGTTCATCTCAGTGAGATCCTCTTTGGCTGCATTATCTAAAAATGCTTCTCTCTACCACATGCATCCCCAGGCAATTACTGTCTACCTTATCACTTCCATTTTCTTTTTTTTTTTTTTTTTTTTTTTCTCTTTTTTTTTTTTTTTTAATTTTATTTTATTAAGGTATTTTCTGTGTACATAGTTTACCATTGCCCCCCCTCACCACCCATTTATGCCCTCCCTCCCCAGAGTTTTGTGTTCATTGGTTGTACTTATGTTCATGGATACCAGTCCCTCGGTTGTTCTCCTGTCTCCCCCCAGGTCTCCTTCCCCTCCCCCCTGTCATTTGACAATCTGCTTGTTTTATGGTGACCATCTCAGGCTCATATGAATAGAGTCCGCTCCTCCTCTGGTTTTCACCGCCCCTTCCCCTGGGACCCACTGCTTCCCTTAGGACACTCGGCTCACCCGGGGCACTCGACCCCATGAGACACACGGCTCACCCGGGACACCCTTCCCCCTTCCCCTTTGGGGGGTACGGCTTACCCGGGGCACATGGCCCCCTGGGACACTCGGCTCACCCGGGGCACTCGGCCCCCTGGGACACTCGGCTCACCCGGGGCACTCGGCCCCCTGGGACACTCGGCTCACCCGGGGCACTCGGCCCCCTGGGACACTCGGCTCACCCGGGGCACTCGGCCCCCTGGGACACTCGGCTCACCCGGGGCACTCGGCCCCCTGGGACACACGGCTCACCCGGAACACCTTTCCCCTTTGGGGGGTATGGCTTACCCGGGGCACATGGCCCCCTGGGACACTCGGCTCACCCGGGGCACTCGGCCCCCTGGGACACTCGGCTCACCCGGGGCACTCGGCCCCCTGGGACACTCGGCTCACCCGGGGCACTCGGCCCCCTGGGACACTCGGCTCACCCGGGGCACTCGGCCCCCTGGGACACTCGGCTCACCCGGGGCACTCGGCCCCCTGGGACACTCGGCTCACCCGGGGCACTCGGCCCCCTGGGACACTCGGCTCACCCGGGGCACTCGGCCCCCTGGGACACTCGGCTCACCCGGGGCACTCGGCCCCCTGGGACACTCGGCTCGCCCGGGGCACTCGGCCCCCTGGGACACACGGCTCACCCGGGACACCTTTCCCCTTTGGGGGGTACGGCTTACCCGGGGCACATGGCCCCCTGGGACACTCGGCTCACCCGGGGCACTTGGCCCCCTGGGACACTCGGCTCACCCGGGGCACTCGGCCCCCTGGGACACTCGGCTCACCCGGGGCACTCGGCCCCCTGGGACACTCGGCTCACCCGGGGCACTCGGCCCCCTGGGACACTCGGCTCACCCGGGGCACTCGGCCCCCTGGGACACTCGGCTCACCCGGGGCACTCGGCCCCCTGGGACACTCGGCTCACCCGGGGCACTCGGCCCCCTGGGACACTCGGCTCACCCGGGGCACTCGGCCCCCTGGGAAACTCGGCTCACCCGGGGCACTCGGCCCCCTGGGACACCCGGCTCACCCGGGACACCCTTCCCCCTTCCCCTTTGGGGGGTACGGCTTACCCGGGGCACATGGTCCCCTGGGACACTCGGCTCACCCGGGGCACTCGGCCCCCTGGGACACTCGGCTCACCCGGGGCACTCGGCCCCCTGGGACACTCGGCTCACCCGGGGCACTCGGCCCCCTGGGACACTCGGCTCACCCGGGGCACTCGGCCCCCTGGGACACTCGGCTCACCCGGGGCACTCGGCCCCCTGGGACACTCGGCTCACCCGGGACACCTTTCCCCTTTGGGGGGTATGGCTTACCCGGGGCACATGGCCCCCTGGGACACTCGGCTCACCCGGGGCACTCGGCCCCCTGGGACACACGGCTCACCCGGGACACCTTTCCCCTTTGGGGGGTACGGCTTACCCGGGGCACATGGCCCCCTGGGACACTCGGCTCACCCGGGGCACTCGGCCCCCTGGGACACTCGGCTCACCCGGGGCACTCGGCCCCCTGGGACACTCGGCTCACCCGGGGCACTCGGCCCCCTGGGACACTCGGCTCACCCGGGGCACTCGGCCCCCTGGGACACTCGGCTCACCCGGGGCACTCGGCCCCCTGGGACACTCGGCTCACCCGGGGCACTCGGCCCCCTGGGACACTCGGCTCACCCGGGGCACTCGGCCCCCTGGGACACTCGGCTCACCCGGGGCACTCGGCCCCCTGGGACACCCGGCTCACCCGGGACACCCTTCCCCCTTCCCCTTTGGGGGGTACGGCTTACCCGGGGCACATGGTCCCCTGGGACACTCGGCTCACCCGGGGCACTCGGCCCCCTGGGACACTCGGAGCTCCTTGCTAGCATGGGGGGCAGGCTGGGACAGCTGCAGTTGGTCTGAGATGGTTGCAGGCGGGGGGACCACCTTCAACGGTGTCTCGTTCGGTGTGGGAGCGGAGCAGCTGCAGACATGGAGGCTAAGTTCTGAGGTCGCCCACTCCCTGAGCCCAAGGCGTGGTGAACTCTGTTCTTGGTGGATTTCCTTTATTCTCGGTGCCAGTGGCGAGTGGCGGTGCCAGGTGCAATATTGACGGTCACTCCTGTGGTTCAATTACCACTGTAGTTTTAAAGTTCACATGGCGGTGGTGGTGAGAGCTTCGGCTTGGCCATGTGGCATCGGAGGATGGGCTCGCCTGAGTGGGTAATGGAAGGCACCGTGCCATTACCTCACCAGCGCGCTCCATTTCCCTCCCAGCATGGTGGGTGTGCTGGGGAGATTGTGGGCGGGCTGTGATGGCTGCATGGGGAGAGTCCGCCCTCAATGGTGTCCTCTTTGTTGCGGATGTGGAGCTTCTGTGGATGCAGAGGCTAATTTCTGAAGCCACACTCTCTATGAGCCCGGTGTGTAGTGAGCTCTGATTTCGGTGGATTCCCATTCTTGGGGGTGGCGGCGGGTGCGGCAGCGATGGTAGCTCCTGTGGCTCAATTTCCCCTGTAGTTTTAAAATCCGGGTGGTGGTAGTGTCTGATGCTTTGGTCTGGCCATGTGGCAGCGGAGAGAGGATTCTCCGGGTCTGCCAACGGCAGGCGCAGCGCCAGCACAGCGTGCGCGAAGGCCTGGCAGAGCAGGCCGCGGGCGGTGGCGGAGAGTCCCCGCGATGTCTTAGTCTTTCAGACTTAGTGGAACGCTTCCTCTGAGCCAGGACAAGCAGCACCACCACCACAAATATTGGCCAGCTCAGTGCTGCCCCTCTACAGGTGACAGTAGGGGCATCCTCACCTCGGTAGGCCTTTTCTCTTGGAGGTCTTAACCAGATCACTTCCATTTTCATCAGAGCACAACACAATTTATTATTATTTCACTTGTCTATTCTCTTGGTTGTATTTGTCTATTTCCTGAATTTAAATTGTACCTTCTGAACTGTCAGAACCTGACAAATAATAGATACTCTGTGTGTATCTGAGGAAGGGATGAAAGGAAAGAGAATACTGTTGGAAAAAAAATGGCAGGTTCTTCTTTATGACCTGAGTTCATAGGAAAGGTACTCTTCATATCAGGACTGGAGAGTGAAGAGGATATTACCAGAGCTGAAGTAGGACAGAGGGCAGTGCTTGGGAAGAGGTCCTGGGAAACCGGGGACAGAAGCCTAAATTGTGCTTATTTCCACAGCACATATAAAAAAATTGTAACATGCAGAGATGCTAAGTAATCAAATACAGGGGAAAAGGTCCTTCCCAGGATTTTCTGGTTTCCATTTATTAACATGAAGTTGCTCAGCTGTTAGTGACTGTGGTAATACATACAGAATGTTTTGCCCCACAACCACAGTAATGCCAAGAATCCCAAACTCCACCGAAACCGGTTTGGCTCAATGGATAGAGCTTCGGTCTGCGGACTGAAAGGTCCCAGGTTCGATTCCGGTCAAGGGCATGTACCTTGGTTGCGGGCACATCCCCAATGGGGAGTGTGCAAGAGGCAGCTGATTGATGATTCTCTCTCATCGATGTTTCTAACTCTCTGTCCCTCTATGTTTCTCTCTGTAAAAAATCAATGAAAAGGGCTGAACGTCGCACCAAAGCTAAAGAGCAGAATGACATTTAGTTTCTGTTTTCAAGGAGCCCACAGCCTGGTAAAGAAATTGTCACAATTTGTAAGTTAAAATTATTTTTGTCTGTTGCAAACACAAGAAAAACAGAAATATTATAAAGAAGTATGTTGCTGGGCCCCAGAGCATCAATAAGAGAACAGGGAAACAATTGGGCCAGGAGCCACTATTGATTGGTCAAACTCAGGTCATATGTATTATAGTCTTGGCCAACCATGTGAGTTTGACATGCTTAGTCTAAGCTCCCAGGGAAAGAAGAGAAGAGTAATCTGCTCCTTAGCATATCCCCCCAAAGGGCAACTGAGGGGAAAACTGATGCTGGCTGAGCAAAAATAAATAAAGTATCTATAAGCTCTTTCTGATTTAAAACCCTACAGAAACCTGGCTTGCCAACTTTTTTTTTATTAAATTTATTGGGCTGACATTGGTTAATGTGATCATGTAGGTTTCAGATGTAGATTTCTATGTTACAAGGCCTGTATATTGCATTGTGTACCTACCACCCAAAGTCAAAACTTCTCCCATCACCATATATTAGAACCCCCTTCAACCCTCCACCCCTTCCCTCACTAAATTCTTTTTTAAAAAATATATTTTATTGATATTTTACAGAGAGGAAGGGAGAGAGATAGAGAGCTAGAAACGTCAATGAGAGAGAAACATCGACCAGCTGCCTCTTGCACACCCCCTACCGGGGATGTGCCCACAACCAATGTACATGCCCTTGACCAGAATCAAACCTGGGACCTTTCAGTCTGCAGACCCACGCTCTACCACTGAGCCAAACCGGTTTCTGCCCTCACTAAATTCTTAACTGGACATTCACTGACTTCTAGCTAGCCACAGAACTCCAGTGTGCAATGTTCTACTGTTAACCTTCTAAGCCAGTTTGGCTCTGTGGATAGAATGTCAGGCTACAGAAGAGTCCCGGATTCCTTTCTGGTCAAGGGTACATAACGGGGTTGCTTGCAGGTTCCTCCCCGGTCTTGGCCCTGGTCAGGGACATGCAAGAGGCAATCCATCAATGTGGTTCTCTCACATCAATATTTCTCTCTGTCTCCCACTCTCTCTAAAAATCAATGGAAAAATATCCTTGAGTGAGGATTTTTTAAAAAAATAACAAAATAAAACAAAACCCAGGTCTTACCACTGCCTACTAAGCAGCATTCACCTTTCTGCTTTAAGATCATCCCCAGCATCTCACTAGTAGTTGGTCTTCAAATTCCCAATTCTTTACTAGGTAGAGTCTTTCTTTGTACAGGATAGGTATTCAACTAATAGTTGTGATTGAATGAATGAGTGAAATATTGGCTGTATAGCAGCCTCAACTCCAGAGAGTAGAATCTCTTGCTATCTAACAATTCCAGAACTATGGTCCCAACCCATAAAAAGATAGCTCCACAATGATGCCCTGCATATACCAAGGTAGTAAAACAGGCATTCAATACATACCTGCAATGAAAAGTTCTTTCTCTCCTTAAGCATCACAGTTCTTCATCTCTACAATGGGCTATCTATCCTCACTCATAAAATTGTCACATTTAAGTTAAATAACATAGGAGAAAATGTATTGTAAACTGTAAAGTTCTGTATACATAATTCTTGGTTGCTTTCTTACTAGATTTGTTGTCTAGGGTGTTCAAAAGGTCCCTAGCTTAAGAGAAACAAAACTAAAGACCTAACATGAGATAGGATATTCAATTAGAAAAGTGATCTTTCTCAGCCTCTACCCAGAAAATCTTTATACTCTGTCCTTATGTAACCCCAAGGCATTTATAATGAGTTAGGGGGGAGGAGGAAAACTAAAACAGAAAAGCAAGCCTCTTAGTTATAACCTGAAGACTCCATGTACTCAAGAGTATCATCACGTTTGAGCATGTTAGTCTTCAAAGCAGGAACTGGGGTATGATATCTGCAGAACCAAGCTGGGTATGAGAGAGAACAGGAAGCCGGAAACCACAGTCACAGCAGCATCTTAAGAGGTCCAAGAATTTCCACAAGGTGCCGGGGACCCAAGGGAAGCAGGTTGAGTCTTGGCCTGGCCTGAGGCCTTCCGATCTGGGCCTGATGGAAAGCCCTGAGCTCTCAAAGACTTGTTACTCTTCAAGTGAGGGGGCGGGGAGGAGAATTAAGCAGGAGTTCCAATATATTTCCAGCATTTTGAAAGATTATAAGGAAGGAGGAAAAGAGAAGGATACTTTTTATTCTTGTCTTACCCACTAAAAAGAGTGATAAACCCACCTGGATTACTTCAAGGGCAGGGATTATGTCCTGTGGAGTCCCAATACCTAGAACTGTTCCCCATAAATTAAGCATACTTAATACATGTTTCTTGTGGGGTTAAAACTCCTGCCAGATGGGACATGAAGGGAAAGGAAAAGGAGTTTAGTCCCAGGGACTAAGGAAATGGAGGCTATAAAGAAGTTGATTAAACAGTCTCTAGCCCTGGCCCCTGTAGCTCAGAAGGTTGGGCATCTCCCCATGCATGAGGGGGAGGGGCTGCTGGTTTGATTCTGGTCTGGGCACATGCCCAGGTTGCTGGCTGAGCCATGCAGGAGGCAGCTGATTGATGTTTCTCTCTCACGTCAATGTTTCACTCTCTCTGTCTCCTTTCCTCTCTCTCTAAAAATAAATAATTTTAAAAATAATGAACAATCTCTAAACCTGCTGGTACTCCACTTTACTCCCCAAACAGCTTATAATTTAATTTTGTATAGTTAATGCTGTTACACAGTTCAACTACCAGAAAATTTATAAAAGATATACAATACAAAGTCTCCCTCAAATCCTGGTCCCTCATTGATCCTGTTTCCATTGGTAACCACTACTCTTACTTTCTTATGAATCCTTTAAGGATATCTTTATGCATATTTAAGTAAATTTCAAATATATTTTGATCTTTTGTTAGGTAGAAAGTTAGACATGAGCAGCTGTCGTGTGGGGCCTGCCACGGGATCCTGACCAGCGGTCAGACATTGCCTTCGGACCATCTCTCTTTGGGCAGCCCAGCAGACCACCGGCGGGCTGCCAACAGGCAAGTTCAGCTCCAGTTCTTGGCGCAAGTTCAGAGGAAAACAACATGACCTTAAAGCTAAAGCTAAAACAGCCTTACTGGGGTCCTGGACTAGTTATAATAAAATTTGCATTTTGGTTTTGACACTCCTTCCCCCCCATTAATTTTTCTGTATACATTATGGCTAAGGGCATTTCCAGAAGAGGAAATATAGTTTCTGTCAGTCATCCCTGAATGCAAATAAAATTCTCCACCCAGTTAAACTCTGGTCTCTCTCTCTCTCTCTCTCCCCTTCTCTACCTCCAAGGAGCACACCAGTGCCATTCCCTTTCCCCTTTCCTTCCCCCACAGAGACTTATTCCCCAACCCCATGAGGCTTGCAACCAGGAGAGAAGTAGGCAGCTGCAGCTCCTTCCAGGCTAACCCCCTGAACCTGTCCCCAAGGCCCCTTTTTCTTCCCTCCAAAAGCCTTAGGGTTAGATCTCTGACTTTTCAGAAACAAGATAAGGAAATAAAAGTTATATTTATATTCCTTATAGGTTTCCTAAATTTTCCTTTATACTCCTACCTTTGCCTGCCTCTCCTTCCTAGTCTACTTTAAAATGTACCCCTTTTGGAAAAAAAAAATAAGGATAATACTGAACATTCACTGTTTGCAAGGCCTTGTGCTAAACACTTCACAGGAACTATTTTAATGTTTACAATAACCTTTGAAGAGTGCTCCTATTTCTGTCTTTTTAAAAATATTTTTATTTTTTAAAAAATATATATATTTTATTGATATTTTACAGAGAGGGAGAGAGATAGAGAGCTAGAAATGTTGATGAGAGAGAAACATCGACCAGCTGCCTCTTGCACATCCCCCACCCGGGATGTGCCCGCAACCAATGTACATGCCCTTGACCGGAATCTAAACCGGGACCCTTCAGTCCGCAGACCGACGCTCTACCACTGAGCCAAACTGGTTTCGGCATCCTATTTCTTTTTTTAAAAAATATGTTTTATTGATTTTTTTACAATGATCGGCTGCCTCCTGCATTCCCCACACTGGGGATATGCCCACAACCAAGGCACATGCCCTTGACTGGAATCAAACCTGAGACCTTTCAATCCACAGGCCGACGCTCTATCCACTGAACCAAACAGGTTTTGGCTAGGCCCTTCTTGATCAGCCTCTATGTTCCCCAACTCTCTGAGCTCAAATTCTCTTATTCTTGCTTTGCTCACTCTAGCTGCATGGGATTCTTTGCTTTTCCTTAAGCATACTAAGCACACTTCTACCTAGGGTTTTATACTTGCTGTGCCCTCTGCCTGAAAAGATCCAGCTCTAGAGACTCACAAGAATGTCCACTTTATTTCCTTCTGGTTTCTTTTCAATAATCATTTTATTATAGAGGCTCTCCCTGCTATCCTAAATAAAAGTATCCTGTCCTTCTCTATCTCCCTTATCCTCCTTTATTTTTCTTCAGAGCATTTATCACAACCTAATGTATTAAATAACTTTCTATTAATAATCTGTTTTATAACCTTAGAATTTAAAATGCTTAAGGCAGGAATTTTATTTTGTTTATTGCTGTATCCCCAGTGCATGGAATGATATCTAGCATGAAATAAGAGCTTAATATTTTACATGAATGATAATATCAAGCAATATTTTAAAAAATATATTTTATTGATTTTTTACAGAGGGGAAGACAGAGGGATAGAGAGTTAGAAATATCGATGAGAGAGAATCATTGATCAACTGCCTCTTGCACTCCCCCTACTGGGGATGTGCCCACAACCAAGGTACATGCCCTTGACCTGAATAGAACCTGGGACCTTTCAGTCTACAGGCTGACGCTCTATCCACTGAGCCAAACAGGTTTAGGCAAGCAATGTTTTTGAAGTGCTTCCATTATGCCAGGCACTTTAAGTACTTTACATACTTATTTTCTCAATTAATCTCTATAAAAAATTTTGTGAGATTTAACAACCTTTTAATGAGATGTCCAAAACTTTTTAGTGGCCTATGAACACCTTGCTCTCTGAGAAAAAAAAGAAAAGGTTGATTTGTACCATTTGCAGATTATCTGTGGTGTGCATACACTGAGGCTGATTTCAAACTATCAATGTGGGATCAATGGGCTCACAAATTCCTGGACAATTAAAATCAGTTTATGAGCTGGTTTGAGCCCACTCCAGTACACACCACAGCTATGGTTCTTAGCAGAGCGTAGAAAACCTTTAATAAGTTAGTCCTATCTATCTTCCCAATGGAATTCCCTCTAACTCTCAACTCACCCACGCAGAATTCCTGTCTGTGTGAGAACATGCTCTACTTGTTTATACTCAATTATCACTGGGCAATGTGCTCTATTTTTGAGAAGTTCTTTATCTTTCTTTAGACCTATTGCTCCATCTCCAAAGCAACTCCAACCAATTCAACAAATGGTTGTTAAACAATCAGCACATTCCAGGAAGCATACTAGGAACTGGGGAAGAGAGATAAAGGAGAAGTAGTAGGTATGCATTCTCAGAGTAGCTCACAGCCTGGTGGTAGTGAAGGCAAATGTCTAAGAAATGAAGTTGAATTACAACCTAACAAGAGCAATAATGAGGAAATGGTTGTGTCAAATAAGTGTGGGCAGGACAAAGGCCTGCTTCCTGTAGTTAGTAAAATAAATATTCTTAAGGACAGACATTTTCTAAGCAGGAACATAACAGACAATTTGAGACTTCTGAGACAGATTAAGAAAGAGGGGTAAAACAAATGATAAGGCTTCTTGAACTCCCCAAACCCTCAGTAGGAAACTCTATTACACTTCATTATAGCAGAATCTCTAGTGAGCAAGTTGTGAAAATCAATGAGAATATCACAAACGCAGATAGAAATACAACAATCAGTTCCATGTTGTGAGAAATGTTTGCCAACATTTTATAACTGTTGGTTATCAGTAAATTATGGCCAACAAACTGGGCATTTTGTTGATAGATTAAAGAATGTCATAGAACTTGATAGATCTATTTCACTCAGTATAAAATTGGAAAATGAAGCCGAAACCGGTTTGGCTCAATGGATAGAACGTTGGCCTGTGGACTGAAAGGTCTCAGGTTCGATTCCGGTCAAGGGCATGTACCTTGGTTGCAGGCACATCCCCAGTAGGGGGTGTGCAGGAGGCAGCTAATCGATGATTCTCTCTCATCCATGTTTCTAACTCTCTATCCCTCTGTCTTCCTCTCTGTAAAAAATCAATAAAATATATATTTTTAAATTGGAAAATGAAGCAAAAAAATCAATGGATATGACAAAGCAATGTTGGTGAGTCGTGGAGAAAAATACACATGATAAATATCCTACCTAATAAAAGAGAAACATGCAAATTGACTGTACTGTACCTACACTATGCCCACAATCCACTCCCACAAGTCAATCACCGTGAGTATGCAAAGTAACCCAACCAAGATGGCCGTTAATTTGAATATTCAGGCCAGATAGAAGCATAGAAAGAAGCCAAGCACTGTAGAAGGGAGCGAAGCTGAGGAGAATCAAGCAAGTGAGGCAGGGGAGAATGAAGGGAAGCAGGTGGGGCGGCAACCACAGCAGGAAGCCCTAATGCAGGAATCTTCCTGCAATGGGCCTCTACTACAAATATAATAAAATTAATACTGTCAGCCACCCATTTATGTGCTTTACTTGTATTAATTCATTAAATTTTTGCCACAATTTTATACATAATGTCAACTTATAATAGGACTATTATTATCCCACACAGATATTTCACGGATGGGAAAAAGGAGGCTTAAGAGATTAAATAACTCACTCAGTGTCACAGACATACAGTCGAATACTGAAGCCAGCTTTTACTGGCTTGCAAGAGCTGGTTATTAAATATTCAGCATTTAGTTGGTAGCTTAAAATAGGCCATAATGGGAGTGTGGAACTATTTACACTATGGATATTGGCAAACACTATACATCAGACCTTTTTCTTTTTTTAAGAGCAAGTTTATCAGCACACCATGGTAATTAGATTGGGGTTCTGTAGATATTCCAGACCCTGGGACTATAAAAATGGTGAGAGATAGACAATTAAATAAATAAATAACATAAAATGTATAATATTTAAAATGATGATAAGTGTTATTGAGAAAAATAAAGTATCAAAGAAGAGCGAAGGAGTTTCAGTGTAATTGTGGGCATCTGGGTCTGATTTCACATGATTACGAAAACAAAAACCTATAGTACTTAAGAAAGACATTAAGAATTAACTAGAGCTGAAACTGGTTTGGCTCAGTAGATAGAGCATCGGCCTGCGGACTGAAGGGTCCCAGGTTTGATTCCGGTCAAAGGCATGTACTTTGGTTGGGGGCACATCCCCAGTAGGGGATGTGCAAGAGGCAGCTGATCTATGATTCTCTCTTATTGATGTTTCTAACTCTATCCCTCTCCCTTCCTCTCTGTAGGAAATCAATTTAAAATATATATATATATATATATATATATATATATATATATATATATTTTTTTTTTAAAGAATTAATGAGGAATAATCTTGTCAGAGTAGTGGAAAAACACACCTATAGAAAGTAGCATTTGAACTGGACCTTGTAAATATTGATTCTTATCTATCAGTCAAGGTCATGTAAGGAGGTAGAAATCACATGTTATTTGAAGAGGGAGAATTTAATATAATGGATTATTAACTGCATAACTGAAGAAGAGTAGAAATTGAAGGTATGGAAGTAGTAATTGTAGGGACAGCTACCACCCCTCAGAGTGAAGAAACAAAGGAAAGAAGTTCAAATTATTAAAACACAGAAACTTAAAGGAGGGGTCAAACAGAGCTGAAACTCAGACCTCTGAAAAGGAGGCGCTGCTTGGTGGGTGCTGTGTCTCAGGACTCAGAGGAAGGGCCCCATGTGTTTGGGGCCTGGACCTGTGAGTAGGGGACACTGGACAGTTTGATGCTGGTTTCTGTGAAGAAGGAGTAATGAGATGGGTTCTGTAAGTGTTGGGAAACCTTAAACTGATTCAGCTGCTGTAATGGGAAGAAACTGCCTCTGCCAGAATTAAGAAGTTTTGCTGATAGAACAGGAAGCTAGCAGGAAGGAAACGTCCATTCCTCCTTCTGTCCTGCAGTGCCCCTCTAGTATTCTCTATTGGGATAGCTTACTAGAGAGCTAGTTTGCAAGGAAAAGCATTGTTTGCAGAGTCCCAAACCCAAAATCATAAAGCAGAAGAGTGGATTTGGAACTGAGACAATATGTAATAAGAGAGTCGCTTTACCCAGTTTTAGAAGGCTCTGCATGGTCTGCCTCTTCATAAGTTTCTTTGCTACAGCCACACGGCCTTCTGCCAGGTCTTTTAAAACACCATGCTTCCTCCTGCTACAAAGCCTTTAGCATAATCTATTCCTTGACTGTGATGTTCTTCACTTTTTGCTTATTTATTTTTACAGAATTGGCCCAGTGGTTTTTTTAAAATATATTTTATTGACTTTTCACAGAGAGAAAGAGAGAAGGATACAGAGTCAGAAACATCGATGAGAGAAACATCGACCAGCTGCCTCTTGCACACTCCCTACCGGGGATGTGCCGGCAACCAATGTACATGCCCTTGACCGGAATCGAACCTGGGACCATTCAGTCTGCAGACTGATGCTCTACCACTGAGCCAAACCAGTTTCGGCGGCAAGCTAACTTTTTTGAGAATTAAATATTTGCCAGACATTATCTCACTTAATCCTCACTACATTACCAGGTATTCATTCATCCCTTTATTGAGCATTCACCCGGCTGGGTACGTGGCTGAATGCTGAAAATTCAGCATTATTAGCTGATCAGCCTCACGCTTAGTCTCTTTATTACCCTCTACTTCATAGGAGAAAATGGAGGATAGGCTCCCAGATAAATTTGTCTGTCCAAGGTCACACAGTATTGGGGCAGCTTCAGAACCAAGGTATCTCATTTCTAATCTTTGTCCTCAATCATTAAGCAGTTAGTAGATTTTTATAAGATTTTTTTATTGTATGCCATCTTATTTTTTTCAAATATTTTCCTCTCTCCATTCCCTTGTTTTTCCCAGTATTGCCCAAAGAACAAATGGTGAGAACTCCTAACTGCCAAGCATCTGGGAGAATTCAGGGGTGAGGAGCCAAGACCCAGGAGCATGGGGGAACAGACATTTTGGAAGAAACAATAACACATACACAAGGCAGATCCTCTGACCAGGGGAACAGATTGTTGCTGCGTTTTTTTCTTTTTCACCTCTTTGCCTTTCTCTACTGCTTCCAAAAAACGGTTTTGAAGCTGGATAGCTGAAACAGAGAGCCTAGTCCACCAGCTCCAAAAGTCAGGGACATCTAATTCTTATTCTACAGCCTTTCACTCTGTACCCCTGTGCGGTCTCTTCCTGCATTCTCTGTTACGTGGTTTTCACTTCTTCACCCTTGGTGGATAACCTACATGATTATTTTAGTTTTACACTAACGCCACATGGACCAGGCTGCCTGATGGCGGGCGACCTTGACAGACATCTGGGTGGGAGGTCCGCGGGAGGGTGGGGCGGTTGACTCGGGGGGATGAAACCTTCAGATAGCAGTAAGGAGGCGCCACGAGGAAGTGGCGACAAAAGAGTTCCACTCAGCGTTGAGCTTTCTAAAAGATTGACAGTAATCGTACCAACTGCCTTCGCTCTAGCAACTTGCGCGGTCCCGCGAGATACAGACGCTAAGCCGGAGGGCGGAGTCAAAGGCGCCTCTCCGAAGGGGGGGGGGGATGGGACTATCTATGGCGCAATCATTGCGCGAGATTGGGCCTTGGTCGCCGGGGCCCCGTTCTTAGATCTCGCGATATTTCGGGCTATTCAGTCTGGAAGTAGTGCGGCTTCTCGCGAGAGCCCGTGCCGAGGGCTCTTGGAGGCCCCGTGTGTTTGTGTATATGCGTGTTAGTGAATGTGAGTACGGGGAAGCAGCGGCCGCCATTTCAGAGAGTCTGCGGACGCCGTCGCAGGGCTGAATCCTGAGCTGCCGAAGCCTCCGTCCTGCACTCCCGCGCGGGCTTCTCTAATCCCATTGTTTCTTTTAGATTCGCTCGGGCCTATCTGCCCTCGGAGCCCGAAATTCGGGCTGGGCGTACCGCGGCCCGGGCCTAGGGACTTAACTGTAGCAACAGCGGCGGCGGCGGCAGCTGCAGCAGCCTTTTTTCCGAATACGAGCACCACAGGGGCCCAGAAGCCCGCGCAGGTAAGGCAGTGTGGTTGACCAGAGTATTGTCAGAGGGTTTTTTTGAGGTATGGTTTTTTTTTCCTGGGTTGAGGACACTCCTTTTAGGCGATCTGTAGCGACGGGGGTGGGGGGGAAGGGAGAGCAGGTTTTCGATAAATGGGCCCCATTTTGACGACCGCGCCCTTCTTTTCCGGTCGGGCATGTCTCGGGGTGTTTGGGTGGCACGAACCCCGGACAGGTGTCGGGCAGATGGTTGTCAGTCCCTGGGAGGCCCGGGCCGGCCCCGACCTCCCAACATGGCGCCAGCCGAACGCAGCCGCGGCTCCCAACCCCTCCCAACCGAGGCAGTTCCCTCTGCTGCTAAAATGGCAGCGCGGGTTTTACGCGGAGAGAGGCCTTCTCGCTTGACATTCCCGGTTCTGTTTTTGGAGTTTGTTGCAGACTCTATTTAAAGTCGAACATTTACTCTGTTTTCATGTGTTGTGTATTAAGAGACATTTCAGATTTAATTGCCAAGACTGGCAAAGTAGTACTTTAATCATGCCTGGGCTTTTGAAAAGGTGGTTCTGACGCTTTGTAATATTGGAGTAAGAAATTGAGCAGAATCGAAGGATATTTATTCATAGAATTACCTTATTGTTTTCATAGGCGTTTAGAGAAAATGGCAGACGATATTGATATTGAAGCAATGCTTGAGGCTCCTTACAAGAAGGTGAGAAAAAACATGTTGGTGAGGTTTATATATTTCTTAATTTAGCATTATTCACGAAACTACTGCTGAAATGTAAACTAACCTCCCCGGAGCCCTCTTGATTTATCTTATCAGAGATGCATTACGTATAACTTACAAAAGTAAATATATGCTATTGATGTAATAATATTGTGCAGTAGTTTCACTTCAGCGTGATGAATAAATGCCCATCTATCTCTCTTTGTAGACTTGCCTAACGATATCTCACCTCTACTCCCATGAATTCACCTTTGATTCCAGTGTGAACTGTCAATCATAAGGTAGTAATTGAGTGACTTATCGCTGTACCGTGGTCCCCTAGGTAAAATGACTCAACTAAGAATTACCAGCTCCAGTTTGGTATAGCAAAAAGGTGAATGTAGTGGTTTGGGAAAATAGCAGGGGTCCAAGAATCACAAAGTATAACCAGTCTGTGGCAAGCAAATCTTGATAAGTCTTACAAGAAGAAATGGGTGAGATTTAAAATTTTTTCTCTATATACATATAAAAGACTGGTGATATTAAAATTAAGACAGGCAACTGATGATCTGCTGCTCAATTAAATTTACTAAAATTCTTGGATCCCTGAATAGAAGAAAAAAAATTAAAGCAAAAGAGGCAGTATCACAACTTAGAGTCACTTGATGACTTTTTTTACTGTTCTCCATATTGTTTTATTTTTAATTAGTCCCTGCCATATTTCACACTAAAAACTACAAAGGAAGTATTTTGGCTAATAATAATAGTCTTTGACCCATTTCAGTATCACAGTAACAATAAAGTGTCTTTTCATTCTTTCACCAGTTGGTGGTGAAAATAGCAGTGTGCATGCATTATCACTGGTGTCACAAACTGTAAGCTTTGTAAGTTAGCAGTTATACTCCATTAACTCGTGTAATCAACTTTAAAATAAACATTGCGCTAAACCTTTTAAAATAATACTTTGTTTTGGAGTGTGTAGCCCGACCATGTGGTACCAATTTGGATGAATTCTTTATAGCTTAAAATAGTGTACATAGTTTGTAATGCTTAAGACTTGAAGAGTTTTATATTTTAATGTTAAGATTCTTGTGTCTTAGTTTAACATGGATGAAATTCCATGTAAACAGGTATGGAAGTAGGAAATGTTTAGGTTGGACTGGTGGATTATTAATTGACTTTCTTGGGTTCTTGAGAGTCAACATTACTAAAGCAGTGTGAATCCCTGTTTGCTTCAGGGCGAGATGTGTGACAGAGGTGGCATCAAGCTCTTACAGTCCCAACCCTCCAATGGAAATGGGCGAAGATCTCAGGAATGGCATCGGTCACAGGAAATCGATAGTGGCTGGCTGCTAGCATGGCCACTTGGGGCTTAGGCAGAAATAGAGCCATGGTACTGACGAAAGGGACCATAGAACATGGAATAAACCTCAAACAGGACTTCATTCGTGTCTTAAAGAAATTCTGTTTAACTACTTCAACTCTGTAAATCTGGATAACTTAATATCTATATAAGTAAAATTTAACATGTTAATATGTATTTTTTTTATTTATGTGTCTTGATTTAATTGTAAGCAACAAAGTGGTTAAACACATACCCATCTAAATTTTTTTATAGCCTTCCATGTTAAAATATGAATAAGTAATTAGTTTTAAAATTGTTTTGTATTTTCTTATTCCTATTCCCTTTACCCTTTGACAACTTGAAATGTTACCACTTCGTCCTCATGATGTTCTTCTATCAACCCTGCTTAGGATGAGAACAAGTTGAGCAGTGCTAATGGCCATGAAGAACGTAGCAAAAAGTAAGTTTTAAGAAGGGACCTGGGGTGGGGGAACTATGTATTTGGGATCTTAATTAAAGTTTTTTTCCTCTGGATGAAGCATCAAACTAAGATTCTCTTCAGAAGCTTTTCCTCTTATCTTTTGGGATGAGAAACTATTTGAGGTTATAAAAGTGTGGACTCTCCTTAGATTTTAGGATATGGTTTTAGGGACATTTTGGACACCTTACCCTCCAAGTACATTCATGACAGTTTGTCTTAATGTTTTTTTATCTTACAAATTATACTAAAATATCCACGGAAGATGAATTAAGAAGAAGAAAAAGGAACAAAAAATCAGGCCAGGGAAAGGATTGTTCGTTATAAATTATTGAAGGATTCAGAGCTATGAATTATTTAAGATCTTTGCTGATAAAAGGCCCTTTTTGTCCTAATGCTGTAGCATACTTAAGTACTTAAGTTCCTCTTACATAGCTTTTATTGTCTTAAACTTTCTAAACTCAATTGGACTTTAGTAGTAAGAATGGGGAGTTCTTAAAAATTAAGGGATACAATTTATCAATTTATTTGAATTAATGAGTAACCCAAAATAGTGTTACACAATAAACCAGGGGTGGGCAAACTTTTTGACTCCAGGGCTACAATGGGTTCTTAAACTGGACTGGAGGGCCGGAACAAAAGCAACCTGACCATGCTGGCACTCTCATCTTGGGCTGCTGGTGAAGGAGCGGAGGGGAGAGCAAGAGAACCCTCTGCTCTTTTGGCTCCGCGGGCCGGATCCAGACCGCAGGTCGTAGTTTGCCCACGGCTGCACTAAACAGTAGACAAAATTCTAAGTAACAGCATAAATTAAATATACTTTATAAGGTTGGATACTATTCTTGGAGTTAACTTTCAGTTCTAAGATTAGTGATGTTACAACAATTAAGTTGTTTTGTTAACCTATATTTGTAATGTATTAAACTATTTTGTCATGTTCCTGAGCTCTTTTTAAAAAAATTTTTTCTTTTTGTTCCTCAGCTCTTAATACATAATGAAAAATGATGGTAAATACTCACTCCTAGGTTATTTTTTTGCTCTTTTCCCCTAAGAGTTGAAAATGCTTTTTATAATACACTACAACATTTTCACAAACTTCGTTAGGTGTAGTTTGATATAATTTCATAAAAAGATTTTTAAAAATTGTCAGATGGGATTATAATTTTAAGAAATTATAATCACCTCAAGATAATGTAGTAATGGTTTAAAAGTGATGTAAAATGTAGTGAATATCCTACCTTTTTTTCTTGTGGGAGTCTGTTAGTTCTTCACTAGCCTATGGGTATTAGGTTGGGTTTAGTCTTGAATTGTTATATGTGAGGCAATCAACCAATCATGCCATGATTTAATGTCATCTGGTTTTAGATCTTTAAACAGAGTAACTATTTACTATTTAATGGTTCTAATTTGTAATTCTGTAATCCAAGAAAACTTAGGAAAGGGGTGATATTCATATATAATGACTGAAATGATCCATTCCAGGTGTCAGGCCTGGTGGATGAATAAAACTCATAGTTAAGTGTGGAAAGAATGAGGACATACACTGTGGGGCACACACCTTTGTTGTACCATTCTCAGATATCACTCCTTGCTGCTAATACCATCTCCAGTTTTACTTGTTTTCATCCTGCATCTAAGCTCATTAAACCACCAAGCTTTTACAAGGATTCAGTGACTGATGCTTAAGGGGCTTTTTATCTAACGTAAAAAATCTTATGAGACTAAATAGAATGGACAGTTTTTTGTAATTGACCATAGGGATTTCCCTTTTTAAGGGCAAAACTTTCCAAACTACTATCTGATACCTTTTGAAGTGTACAAATTATTTCTCTGTCCGTCTTCTCAGCCTCAATTATGTATAGCTGATTAAATAAATGTCTCAGTCAAGAACTTTCACCCACTTTTTGAATGGAATTATTTTTTCAATTTCAGAATTATCTAGAAGAAATTGTTGTTTAGTGATGGATTTAATATAAAACAAGTAAATGTTCTGTGATTAATTTTTAGTGTAAGTCAACCAAAGGAAGGTGCCACCTTGCATTTTTCATCCTAAAACTTGTCTTAAAAGTATTGAGTGTTGGAATAGTTTTAAGAAATATATATTTTATTAATTTCAGAGAGGAATGGAGAGGGAGAGAGAGACAGAAACATCAACGATGAGAGAGAATCATTGATCAGCTGCCTTCAGCACACCCCCTACTGGGAATTGAGTCCTTAACCCATACGTGTGCCCTGGACTGGAATCACCCCAGAACCCTTTAGTCCACACCTAGACGCTCTATCCACTGAGCAAAACCAGCTAGGGCAGGGTAGTTTTAAGATAGTAAGAAAATAGACATCTGAGAATTGAAAGACTACTAAATGATTTCTTTTAAAAAAATAATTCTAAAAAAAAAATACGAAAAAAATTAATTTTTATTCTCATTGTATACACTCATTTGTATTCCAATAGTAAAAGGAACTAAGTTTAATATAACACAAATTGGTTCTAAATTGACCTGCTTTGAAAAGCGCTATATACCCCTGAGTTTGGCAAGACATCACGTACTGGAGCTTGCCTTCATGGGAATGTTAATTCTTAATGTAATCAGTTTTGCAGTCTAAATCATCATTCATTCAGTTAAGCTCTTTAGGAAGTAGTAAAAAAAAAAAAAAAAAAAAAGGCGGGGGGATAACAAAATGACACAGTTGAAATATATTGGCTACTGTGGTGTGGATTATCTATAAATTTTGGAATAAATGACTTTTCTATTTTTTTCTTATTTTCCAGAGTACTTTGCATTTAAAATTTAGATCTTCTTACATGGAAGAGGTCAAATCCAGTTATAGCAAAACACCTTTACAGCAGAGGCCATATAACCAAAAAGTCCAAAGGCCCAGCCCAGTGGACCATTTACTTCAATGATGTTCAGTACAAAATTCCACTGCCACTAAAGACTTTGGAAAGTCCCATTAAGTTGTAACAGGATTTGACTATTAGTATGGATTTTTATAACCCTTCTTTAGTTAACTTAATATTCTTTGAAGCTGCAATTTGTTATAGAGAAGTATACTGCTTTCTTGCACCCTTAAATATTTGTCTGGCCTTTTATGCAGATAATTGTATATTTTGAATGTTTTAATCAGGTTGCTGTCTTTTTACCTGTCTGGGGTTGCCTTCAGATGTGGGTGGGGACTCATTAAAAGTTCTAGGAAGACCTTAGGTTGAAATTTAGCTCTCCAATATTTGAGTGTTTCCTTTGGTAAAATAAGTTTTGAGTCTAAAAAGAGGTAAATATGTTTGCTGCCTCTCTTCTATGGGCTATATATGAGCAGAGCAATACTTTGTCTTATTTGTGGAAGATTGAGTTACTTTTCACTTTGTCCTCTAATTGATTATACTTAGGACTTATATAGCTTTTGTACAGACGTATTAAAAGATAGTGTCAGGTTTTTCAGGCAACAAAGTTGGAATGTTATCTATTGCCCTTCTGGGCCTTGCTTTGATGACTTCTATATAAATAATGAGTGTAGCCTAATTTTCTGTCATGTGCTACCTAGCATATACATTTCTGACAGTCAGGTGGATTATCTTGAAATTTTAGACAAAAGTTTCTGCCTCCTTGGAAAGCTCTACATCTCCTTGTGATTGGAGTGTGGGTTTCAAGATTCCAGAAGGTGGGTGTCTTCATTTTCTCTTTTCAATGCACTCTAAGATGACCTGCTTACAGGTTCTCTCTGAGGCAGACTTTAATGCTCTTGTGCTAATTTTGCTTTGATAAGGACTAAAGAGTTAAATTTCCAAACGATGTAGACTTGTCAAAATGTTCCATCTTTTAGCCACTACAAATTGACATTTTAGTGGAATAAGTTTATTTTGAAATGTCTTTCAATTTATACTGAAATATCTGAAGGCACCTCTAAAATTTGGGTGATGACACACTGAAGAATACAGAACTCAACAGAAAGATGACTGACTGGCTTTTTACCTTTTCAGAGTTTATCATTTTATAAAGAGATATATAGAGAGATGTTGATTGTTTTTTGTTGCACCCCACAGGCTTGTGTAAACTGGCATAAAAATGGCATATTCTATATTCTGGTATACGCATAACTTTCAAAAGAAAGTATCTGAAATGGTTACAATAAAGTCTAGGAGTGTCAGAAAACATTTTACTGCAATAGTTAGACTGTCCTTTGTCATTCCTATAATTTTTCTCATAAAAAGCAAAATATTGATGTTTGCATGGCTGTTGAAAGCATTTAAATTATAAATTGGGTCAAAAATGGCTTAAGGAAAATTAATATACTTAATGAAAAATTTTATATGTGATCCAGCATTAATACTTAGCTATTAACATACTCTATTATAACTGTATCCCGTGGATTACAGTAATACATGTTGGCCAGTTATAAGATGAAGTTTTTACTTAGAAGTTCAAGTTTTGATCTCTGTCTGTTGATAAGACCTTTCAGGAATAGTCCCTGCTCAAATGATTCTTTGTCAACTGCTGAATTTCAGTAGTAGAAAGAAAAGGGTGGGTGTTTATCTTACCTAGGAATTATTTTTCCATAAGTATGATTATGTATCATTGTATGATAGTAAAAAAGCAAAATAAATTTTAAAAGATTTAAAATTCTAACCATAAAAGGCAGTATATTTTGACATTTTAAACCAACAATATAATGGTGACTTTTTTTTATTCTCAGGAGGAAAAAAAGCAAGAGCAGAAGTCGTAGTCATGAACGAAAAAGAAGCAAAAGTAAGGAACGGAAGCGAAGCAGAGATAGAGAAAGGAAAAAGAGCAAAAGCCGTGAAAGGAAGCGAAGTAGAAGCAAAGAAAGGAGACGAAGCCGCTCAAGAAGTCGAGATCGCAGATTCAGAGGCCGCTACCGAAGTCCTTAGTATGTAACTATAATTATGATGGTTTGAGAGATATTTGTTGGGTTTCCAGAAAGCAATTTAATCTGAGTGATTTGAACTGTGAAATTTTACTTTTCAATGTATTTCATTAAGGATATTAGCATAGAAGGACTAGTAAAGTGGAAAACTGGACAAATACATCTGTTTTACTATAGGCATACATATTATTTTGTTATTCTATATTAAAATATTTTAAAACTGTATGCCCAGTCCAAAGTAAAGCATTAGAATGCTTTAAGAAATTTTTTTGATATGTAATGCCAAATACTTGGTAGGTGAACATTAATTGAACATAAATTTATTTAAAAGTTTAAAGCTCAGATGGATGTAAGTTACAATAGTCAAGTATATAATTCGTTAACAGTAATCTTACTGTGTGGCTGTTTACAGCTGAAATGATAGACCCTTTGTGAATTTTGTGTATGCTTCTGGATAATGATGATTTTGGGGGCTCATTACATTGTATTTAAGGTTGGGGGTGTTTTTGTTTGTTTTTTTAAATAAAGCACTAAATGTGCTTTGAAGGTTAAATAGCTAAGAAAAGTTGGATGTGGCTATTTAAGGGGCAAAGTATCAAAAACAGTTATTAAAAACACCAACTGTAAATGGTAAGAGTCTATCTACACATAACTTTTAAGCAAGGATTGAATCTAACAGTCATTAGTGCTTTTCCCTTAATAGACATACCATTATAAACTGGGATATGTTAAAATTAACACCTCTAACTTGAAAACTTGAAATGTTGAAAGTAGAAATAAAAGACAAACGGCTAAATCAGAAATTTGGCTTTGCCAACTTGGGCAAGTTAACACTAAGCTTTAAGTTTCCCAACTTTAAGAAAGAGGTAATTAAAAATCGTAAGAAAAACTATTAATGAACATTGAAGAAGAAGTAAATAAAGCACTCATACTGGTATTCATGAAATGTTTTGGTGTTTGAAGCCATTAAAGTTAGTATCACTTTGAGTTCTGATTCTGGTTCTTAAATCTTTAAAATAAAAATAATTGAATTCTTTGTTTTTTAAGTTCCTCCTAGCTGCTTATTTCATAAACTTTATAAAGTGCTTAAAGGGTCTGACATGTTTTTTAATTCTAAATGCTCTATTAGAAAATATTTTGCTTTTTGTCCAACTTCTCAGTCTACTGCATTCTGTTTTAATTTTTCACCCAAATGAATTACATAGGAGGAAAAAGGATTATCTTAAATTCTGAGTACTACATTTTCTCTGTTCAGTGATAAATGTTCAAAGTCAGCCTATGATCGTGGTCTGACTTAAAAATGATTTAGTTCTTACATTTGGCTTCAGGTGATTTTTAACTGGAGGCAAAAATTGGGACTTTTATAAATAAGGGAAAAGAAAGTATACATTCTTTGAACTTTTAATTTATTCAGAAAATGTATATTATCAGTATTACCTTGAATTGCAAAGGTTTAATACAAAATAATTTATTTGTAATTGCTTGGGTGTTGTGAAGTACATATGTAGCTCATGAAAATGAATTCAAATGGTGGGTCACAGACCACTAGATAATTCATTTTGCCACCTTTCTGGAAAAGAATAACAGGATGAGCACTAAGGGACATCTGATTGTCTCTTAAATTTAGTTTATTTTGGTCTTTCAAAATATAAGACTCCTAAACTGCTGGACCTTTTTAAGTGTTATTTAAAATATAGAATAAATCTGTATTTTAGAATAGTTGCCTTTTTGATTTTTTTTTTAAACCTTGAATATGTCAAGTCCTCAAAATAGATTTTTTTTTTTGGTAAGAATCAAACTTCCTTCACATCTTGACTAGGGAATATTTTGCCGCAGGGAAGTGAAGTATGATGTGCTAGATGTGTTTTTATGCAATCCTTGAGACTTGTATAAAATGGAATTTTGGAGTTTCATGATTATGTATAGTCTCCTTATTTTTTAAAACAAGTCTCTCTACAATACATAAATTATATGTATCTTCCTGAGGAAGAAAGTGCAGAAATGCACACCAAATTGTTAACTATAGAATTATCTGGTGTGAGAGAAATAAGGACTTCTATGTCTTTTCTTAAACCTCAGGATTGTATTAATAAATGTGTGATCTTTTAAAAACTAGACTAAAAATAAGTGAGCATTTTCAGAATTTAAAAATTTTGAGGCTGTAACCTTTGGTCTTGGCACCTCTCAGTGGTCCAGGATGGATAGCTGTAAGAGCAGTTTGCTTGGGATAGAATTAAAAAGTCTATTTCCTCTTCATAATTGAGGTGGAAAAGAAGCAGCCTAAACAATGTTAAGCTTGCTGGAGAGCACATGAACATGTGATCTTAGCAAGACCCTAAACCTGTAACTAGTGTAATTTTGTGTTTCCTTTTTAGCTCCGGACCAAAATTTAACAGTGCCATCCGAGGAAAGATTGGGTTGCCTCATAGCGTCAAATTAAGGTTTTTAAACATACTTCTGAATTGTTTAAATTGTTTTTCAAGGAACTAATGTGGTGTATTTGTTTGGGTAACTTCTGAAACTTTTTAACTTTGCAGCAGACGACGTTCCCGAAGCAAAAGTCCATTCAGAAAAGACAAGAGCCCCGTGAGGTAGCTGTTGTCACTATTTACTTCTTTAGAACTTTTAGCTTTTATACAGCTTTTGTAAATTATACTATTGCTAAAGTTAGTGACATTAAGTAAATTGGACCATATTAAATGTCTTTTTGTAATATTAGTACTGTTAATGTATTTCTAAATTTTCAACAGCTTTCCTTCTAATTTCATATAAATAAATCTTAACCAAGTAGACTGGTTTTTATGTAGTCTTTGGTTCTTAAATGTTTCTATAGGTTATTTTCCTTTTAAATATAAGACCTGTCCAATTTACCATTCTGTTCAAGCAATATATCGGCAGCATTATATTGATAGAATGGTTCTTTACTGGTGTTCTGCCTTTCCTTAAAGGGAATCTTTATTTTTTAATTGATTTCAGAAAGGAAGGGAGAGAGAGAAACATCAGTGATGAGAGAATCATTAATTACCTCCTGCAAACCCCACGCTGGGGATCATGTCTGTAACCTGTGCATGTTCCCTGATGGAACTGAATCATGACTTCCTGGTTCATAGGTCAATGCTGCACCACTGAGCCACACTAACCTTAGAGGAAACTTTTTAACTTTGTGTTTATCCTATTACTTGATATATTCTAATTATTCCAGGATTTGGTAAAACCTCAATTTTCAAAGCTCTTGCAGATATTGACTAGTTAAACTCTTTAATATTTAATTTTCTTTCTAAAAATTCCCTCACAGTTATCTTTCTCTGGATCTAGTCCAGCTTTGTATCTCTGTTTTTAAAAAAATATATTTTATTGATTGACATGTATATGAAGAGAGAGAGGTAGTTAAAAACATCAATGAGAGAAATATTGATCAGCCCCCTCCTGCACTCCCCCTACTGTGTATGTGCCTGCAACCAAGGTACATGCTTTTGACCAGAATAAAACTGGGACCCTTCAGTCCGCATGCCTATGCTCTATGCACTGAGACAAACTAGTTAGGGCTGTGTGTCTGTTTTACAGTAATATATATACATATTTTTAAATACGTTTTATTGATTTTTTTTTTTTCAGAGAGGAAGGGAGAGGGATAGAGGGCTAGAAACATCAATGAGAGAGAAACATCGACTAGCTGCCTCTTACATACCCCCCTGCTGGGGATATGTCTGCAACCAAGGTACATGCCCTCGACTGGAATTGAACCTGGGTCCTTTCAGTCCGCAGGCCGATGTTCTATCCACTGAGCCAAACCAGTTTTGGCAGTAATATTTTTTTTTAAATCACTTGTTTATTTCTCAACGGGATGTACCAGAATTTTGTATAGAGTATTTCAAAAGTATTCCTGCTGAAACCGGTTTGGCTCAGTGGATAGAGCATTGGCCTGTGTACCGAAAGGTCCCGGGTTCGATTACGGTCAAGGTCACGTACCTTGGTTGCTGGCACATCCCTAGTGAGGGGTGTGGAAGAGGCAGCTGGTCGATGTTTCTCTCTCATTGATGTTTCTAACTCTCTATACCTCTCAATTCCTCTCTGTATAAAATCAATAAAATTTATTTATTTATTGAAATTTTTAAAAATTTATTTTTCACAGAGAGGGATAGAGAGTTAGAAACATCCGTGTGAAAGAATCATCGATCAGTTGCCTCTTGCACACCCCCTACTGGGGATGTGCCCGCAACCAAGGTACGTGCCCTTGACCGGACTTGAAGCCGGGACCTTTCATTCCGCAGGCCAACATTATCCACTCAGCCAAACCAGTCCCTAAAATACATATTTTTTTTAAAAAGTATTCCTTAGAGCAGGGGTGAGCAAACTTTTTGACTCGAGGGTCACAATGGGTTCTTATACTGGACCGGAGGGCTGGAACAAAAGCAAACTGACCATGCTGGCACTCTCATCTTGGGCTGCTGGTGAAGGAGCGGATGGGAGAGCAAGAGAACCCTCTGCTCTTTTGGCTCTGTAGTTTGCCCACAGCTGCCTTAGAGTGTTGAAAACATGGATATGTTTATATTATGAAGAATTAGCTTAGAACCTTAACCATATAGTGAAGTTTCATAATTGATAATGCTAATAGGTACTTTTATTTTCCTTAAAATTTAAAAAGTAAATTTCATTTATTGTCCTCTTATTATTTTCTTCCTTATTTGGAAACTTTAGTTTCTTCTTTAAATTTAGAAGTGTATTGCTATTTGTACTAATGAATAAATTGTAGCCCACTACTATAATTTCCTGCTTTAAAGAAATGTTTTTATTGATTTTAGAGAGAGGGCTAGAGAGACAGAAATATCGATGTGTGGGCCCTGACCAGTTTAGAGCGTTGGCCTGGGGACTGAAGGGTCCCAGGTTAGATTCTGAACAAGGGCATGTACCTTGGTTGCAGGCCTATCCCCAGTTGGGGTTTGGGGGGGTGTAGGAGGCAGCTGATGGATGACTCTCCCTCCCATCTGTAAAAAAAAAAAATCAATAAAATATATTTTCAAAAGAAATATTGATGAGGGAGAAACATTGATCGGCTGCCTCCTATAGAAGATCAAGTCCATAACCCAGGCCCATGACCTGAATAGGAATTGATCCCATGACATCTTAGTTCATGGGTTGATGCTTAAACACTGAGTCACACTGGCCTGGCTACTTTTGATTTTTTATTTGCTGTAGTTACTGTGTCTGTATTGTATATTTATCAAGAAACATTTATTTGCATACTAATTTGAAATCTTAGTAAAGCCATTCTAATTCTAATACAATGACCTCACTATTCCATATATCCATCTCAATTTGTAGGTAAAATTCTTAGAATTAAGTAATTGTTTCTTTTAAAAATATATTTTATTCAGTTTTACAGAGAGAAAGAGAGAGGGATAGAAAGCCAGAAACATCAATGAGAAACAATGATCAGCTGCCTCCTGCACACACACACACACACACACACACACCCAACATGTCCGCAACCAAGGTATATGCACTTTACCAGAATCGAACCTGGAACCCTTCATTGCATAGGCCGACGCTTTATCCACTGAGCCAAACTGGTTTTGGCAGGATTAGTGTGTTTTTTTTTTTGTGTGTGTGTGTGTGTGTTTATATTTTACAGAGAGGAAGGGAGAGAGATAGAGAGCTAGAAAAGTCAATGAGAAAGAAACATCGACCAGCTGCCTCTTGCACACCCCCCACCGGGGATGTACCCGCAACCAATGTACATGCCCTTGGCCGGAATCGAACCCAGGACCTCTCAATCCGCAGACCGACACTCTACCACTGAGCCAAACCGGTTTCGGCGGATTAAATAGTTTTTGCCATTTCGGCTTCTACTTTCAAATTTATCTTTTGTGATTATCAAATTTAATTTTGCTTTAATGATTTTATGGTTTTGCTGTGAGAAATCATCCTTTCACTAACCTAAGATGAGTCCGATATATGGCTGATTGGGTTTATATACTGTTACTGTTTATAAGTGTTCAGTAGTCTGTTGACCCTGTATTATCCTGGAGAAATTACCATTTTTAAGATTGTGAAGCCAGTCGATTTTTGACCTAATAAATCAGGCTTGGGAATAGTGGTAAACTAGTTCCATAAAGTTTATTCTGTTTACTGAAAGTGCACTTTAACAAGAATAAGCTATAAATTGCTATCTTTCTTACTCCTTTTAGGGAACCTATTGATAATCTAACTCCTGAGGAAAGAGATGCAAGGACGGTTTTCTGCATGCAGCTGGCAGCAAGAATTCGGCCAAGGGATTTGGAAGAGTTTTTTTCTACAGTAGGAAAGGTAATCTTGGCCTATTTAGGATCATCTTATAAGTGGAAATTGCAAAAATTTCAATAATTGTCAGTATGACAGATAAAATAGAAGACATCTAAACACCAAACCTTTTGATTAAGTAGATTTTAATTACAGAATCCATTTTTTGAAACATTTCTATTTAGCTTCACTTGCAAGTTAATAAATATTGGAGATGATAAAGGTTACCACATTTATCCAAAAAAAGGAGAAGTGGGCTCACATATACATATCTCTCAAAAATTTTTAATGGTTTACACCTTTGCTTTATCAATAATATGCTTTTAAAAAACTTATTTATAATGGATGATTCCACAAACCTTGTGTTTTCTTTTTAGGTTCGAGATGTGAGGATGATTTCTGATAGAAATTCAAGACGGTCCAAGGGAATTGCTTATGTGGAATTTGTTGATGTTAGCTCGGTGCCTCTAGCAATAGGATTAACTGGCCAACGTGTTTTAGGAGTGCCAATCATAGTACAGGCATCACAGGTAATTTTTTTTTTTCTTGCTTTAGGTTTTGAGCATCGATAGTAATGGAAACTTGCTGTTGGCTTAGTGTTGTGCTGTAATGTTTTGTGCCTTAAGTTGTAAATACTTATTTCATTAAAAAGACTTGAGAACTTGATCTAGAATTTTATTGATTTGTAATAGTCTCTTTATTGTTTATTAAACAACCACGAACTTGTTCTTTTTCTTGCAATTTGTCAAATTGAACAATTTTTTTTTTTTTTTTTTTTTATTTTTATTTTTTATTTTTATTTTTTTTTTAAATAAATCTTTATTGCTCAGATTATTACAATTGTTTCTCCTTTTTCTCCCCCATAGCTCCCTTCCACCTGATTCCCACCCCACCCTCTGCCCTTACCCCCTCCCCCCACTATTGTCCTCATCCATAGGTTATACAATTTTAATCCAGTCTCTTTCTGCACCCCACACCCCTTCACCCTGATAATTATCTATCCACTCCCTTTCTTTGCCCCTAATTCTATTATATTCACCAGTTTATTCTATTCCTGAGATTTTTAATTCACTTGACCTTCTTCCTCTTCTTAAGTAATACCTTTCAGCATTTCATATAATACTGGTTTGGTGGTGATGAACTCCTTTAGCTTTTTCTTATCTGTGAAGCTCTTTATCTGCCCTTCAATTCTGAATGACAACTTTGCTGGATACAGTAATCTTGGTTGTAGGTTCTCCCTATTCATCACTTTGAATATTTCTTGCCACTCCCTTCTGGCCTGCATGGTTTCTGTTGAGAAATCAGCTGATAGTCGTATGGGTGCTCCCTTATAGGTAACCAACTGCTTTTCTCTTGCTGCTTGTAAGATCCTCTTTTTGTCTTTTACCCTTGGCATATTGATGATGATGTGTCGAGAAGAATTTTTCTTTGGATTCCTCTTGTTTGGGGTTCTGTAGGCTTCCTGTACTTGTAAGTCTATTTCTTTCACCAGGTGAGGGAAGTTTTCTGATATTATTTCTTCAAATATGTTTTCAGTATTTTGCACTCCCTCTTCTTCTGGCACCCCCATAATTCTGATGTTGGTGCGCTTGCAGTTGTCCCAGAGGCTCCTTACACTATCTTCAACTTTCTGGATCCTCTTTTCTTCTTCCTTCTCCAGTGGAGTGTCTTTTGGCTCTTTGACCTGATTCTTGTGTTCTTCCATTCTGCTGTTGGATCTCTGCATAATATTTTCCAATTTAGTCAGTTTATCTATACTTTTTAGTTGGGTCTCATGAAGTTTATCAAGCTTTTCTAGGATATTGTTGCATAACCTTAGAACCGTAGTTCTGAATTCTATATCCTCCATCTCTTTTGTTTGAGATCTATTTCCTTGTCTCGGCATTATCACTATTTTTCAGAGTTGGTAGGATGGCTTTGTGTGTTTGGTGTCCTATATAGCACAGTGGGTCAGCCTCCTCAGTTACCTGAGGTAGGCACTCTTGGTGATCCCCTTTGTGGACTGCATGCACAGCTTTGTTGTAGCTAAGTCTCTATTGTTGTGAATTGACCTTCAGGCCAATTGGATGTGGGTATCAGCTGTGTCTACTCTGGGATAACTTCTGTATTGGAGACAGTCTTATAGGATCAGACTTGAAAAACTGCAGAAACCTCTGCTCAGCTTGGATGGGGCGGAGTCTCAGGGCTGAACTGACAGTCTTGGCTTCTGCCCTGCCCTTGTGCACTCGCCTGAGTTTCCGCCTGACCGGCCCAGTTTCCCCAAGCAAGAGCGTGGGTGCCGCAGGGGCTCACCCGGACTTGGGCTGGTCTCTGTAGTCTGGAGCTTCTGACTCCTTCTGCTACAGAGAGGCCGCCACCTTGTACAGCGAGGCAGCGGCAGCCTCTGTGGTCAGACCTGGAGCTTCTGACTCCTTCCGCTACAGAGAGGCCGCCACCTTGTACAGAGAGGCAGCGGCAGCCTCCGCAGTCAGACCTGGAGCTTCTGACTCCTTCCGCTCAGAGAGGCCGCCACCTTGTACAGAGAGGCGGCGGCAGCCTCCGCAGTCAGACCTGGAGCTTCTGACTCCTTCCGCTACGGAGAGGCCGCCACCTTGTATAGAGAGACGGCGGCAGCCTCCGCGGTCAGACCTGGAGCTTCTGACTCCTTCCGCTCCGGAGGGGCTGCGGTCAGACCTCAGCGCGTACTTGCTCGCGCTCGCGAGGCTGTAGACCCTGCAGACTGCGACTGCGGCTCCCGGTCCCCGGTCTCTGGGTCTCTGAGTCTCTGGGTGCCTTTCTCTGCAGTCCAGACTCCACCCGTATGAGCCTGGGACCACGGAATTTCAGCCGGGGCTGGGTTCAGTACGGTCCGAAAGGGTTCCGTGCAATCTGGGATTCCTCCCCTCCCACCGCCAGGCAGGTATTCGGCGGCCGCGTGCGCGAGCGTCTCCCTACCTCAGCGCTTTTCGGCTCCCAGTCCGATCCGTGAGCCTCTCTCTTTCTTTCTAGTTGTAGCTATTCCACTCCGCCAGCTTTCCTGAGGTTTTGGTGAAGTCCTTTTTGATTTTAGTTGTTTTTTTAATTAAATTGTTGATGAGGCGGCAGCTTAGGAGACTGCCTAGGCCGCCATCTTGGATGTTCCCCCAAATTGAACAATTTTAACTTTATTTAGAGTACATTTATTAAAGTTGGGGACAATGGAACAAGTTAGGGGTTAGAATATAAGAAACAACAGGAGAGAGCCTAGGCAGACCTGCTTTGGCTCACTAAATAGTTAGAGAAAAGGGGGCCTTGGAGATAGGTTTATGGCTTTAGACCAGTAGAATTGTGGCTGCTCATTGCTGCCCTGGTTGCAAGACTTTAGGAGATGCATGCCTATGAGGTATGAAGAGGTGAGGAGGGAAAGACATGGTAAGTTCCCAGGAGAGCATGCTAATTTTGACATTTAAAAACAAAAACAAAAAAAAACATTTTCTGTCCTGGCTGGTACGCTCACTGGATAGTGTTAGCCAGTGAACCACAGAGAATTAAAAACAATTCTTGGTGAGAATAACATAAAAAATGAACATTTTCAGAAGATTTTACTTCATGTCAAGTGTAGTTTAGCCCTGGCCAGCTAGCTCATTTGGTTAAAAGCATCATCCCAATAATTCTAAGGTTTCAGGTTTGATCAGGACACATAATCAACCAATGCCCTTGCCAGTTTTTTCATTGGATAGAACTTTGGCCCATGGACTGAAGGATCTTGGGTGTGATTCAGGTCATGTACCTTGTACCTCAGTTGTAGGTTCAATCCCCTCCATAAGGTGCCGCATGCAGGAGGCAACCAATTGTTGTTTCTCACATCAATGCTTCTCTTTCTGTCCCCCTCCCTTCCACTCTCTTAAGGCAAAAAATTAACCAAGTGAATGCATAAATAAGTGCAACCATAAATTGTTTCTCTTTTACCCTTTATTTCCTCTCTCTACCTTACTTTCTCTAAAATCAGTAACTTTAAGTGTAGTTTTTGAATAGCCTCCATTTCTAGTAATTTAAAATAAGGTATTTCCGTCCTTACCAGTTTTGCTCAGTGGATAGAGCGTTGGCTTGCGGACTCAAGGGCCCCAGGTTTGATTCCGGTCAGGGACATGTACCTTGAATGCTGGCACATAGTAAGGACTATGCAAGAGGCAGCTGATTGATGTTTTTCTCCCATCAATGTTTATCCCTCTCCCTCCCAGTAAAAAAATAAATAGAATATATTTTAAAATAAAATAAGGTAGTTCAAACTAATTTAAGAATATCTTGTAGCTCTAGCTGGTTTGGCTCAATGGATAGAGACCTGTGGACTAAAGGGTTTCTGGTTCTATTCCTGTCAAGGGTACATGCCCAGGGTTGTGGACTTGATCCTCAGGGTTGGATATGGAGGTAGCCAATCATTGATTCTCATCATTGATGTTTCTATCTCCTCCCTCTCCCTCTCTAATCAGTAAGACTACGTATTTATTAAAAATAATATATTCTAAAATAGTCCAAACTAATTTTAAGAATATCTGTGCTGAAGCCGGTTTGGCTTAGTGGATCGAGTGTCGACCTGTGGGCTGAAGAGTGCTAGGTTTTATTCCAGTCGTGGGCATGTACCCTGGTTGCGTGCAAATCCCCGATGGGGAGTGTGCAGGAGGCAGCTGGTTGATGTTTCTCATGGATGCTTCTGGCTCTCTGTCCCTCTCCCTTCCTCTCTGTAAAAAATAATAAAATATATATTTTTTAAAAGAGCCGAAACTGGTTTGCCTCAGTGGATGGAGTATCGGCCTGTGGACTGAAAGGTCCCAGGTTCTATTCCAGTCAAGGGCATGTACCTTGGTTGCAGGCACATCCCCAGTAGGGGGTGTGCAAGAGGCAGCTGATCTGTGATTCTCATCTGATATTTCTAATTATCCCTCTCTTCCTCTCTGTTAAAAATCAATAAACTATTTAAAAAGAAAAAAGTATGTTTTAAGATAATTTAAACTGTAATATAATTCTTCTATGCTGATTCTTTACAAAATTGGCAACAAATATATTAGTGCATTTAGAAGTGGAAAAATTGGGATGTATCAATCTATACTAATAAAAGAGTAATATGCAAATTGATGTATCTTTCTAGTACCACCAGCCAATCTGGAGTGAGTATGCAAATTAACCCAACAAAGATAGGTTAATTTGGACACGCTGAGTGGTGGCAGTGAATGCTTGTGTCTCAGCCTCCCCAGTTACTCAGAGCTACTGGGCAGTGTGGGAAGGCGAAAGGCAGATCTGACACCCAGGGGAAGGAATGCCTGTTCTTGCATGAAAGTTTGTGCATCAGGCCTCTATAACTTATATAATAGGAAAGTTTACATTAGGATTCAACATTTAAATAGACATGTTGGTAGGTTTTAAAATCACTG
Organism: Vespertilio murinus; assembly: GCA_963924515.1. Taxonomy (NCBI): domain Eukaryota; kingdom Metazoa; phylum Chordata; class Mammalia; order Chiroptera; family Vespertilionidae; genus Vespertilio; species Vespertilio murinus. The sequence goes on from OZ004709.1 coordinate 55,183,338, forward strand.
ATTTAATATGCCATAACTCCTAATTTATTTGGTTCCTTCTCATATAAGTTAAAATTAGCTTTGTAACCAAATCAGACTTGAAATTCCAGTTTCATTGCTAACAAGTTTATGCAACCATAATCAAATTACTTGCTTTATGACCTGTAAAAGGTGATAATATCCTAGTTAATATTTTGGGAGTACTTAATGTTCGATATTTATCACTTGATTGTATGTTAACAATAGAAAAGTAATTGGTCTGTTCTTTTCCTGTGATGGAGGAGTACAAATCTAATAGTTTATAGATTCATCTGACAACCAGAGTTCAGAAGTATCAAATGAGGTTTGAATTTACTTAATTTTAACCTTTTTTTCCTCCTATACTACTCAAGGTATGCCATTTTCTTATGATAGGCACTTGGGGGAAAGTTCTATGACGGAATAGTTTGATTTTTTTATAATGTTCATTTTTACTTAATCTAACTTTCAGGCAGAAAAAAACAGAGCTGCAGCGATGGCAAACAACCTGCAGAAGGGCAGTGCTGGGCCCATGCGGCTTTATGTGGGCTCGCTGCACTTCAACATCACGGAAGACATGCTGCGCGGGATCTTTGAGCCTTTTGGAAGGGTGCGTGCAATTTCATGAACCAGTAAATTTCAATAGGCTCTCGATCCAAATGTAACAATAATAATATTTGTATATCTACTTTGTTGTTATATTCTATAAAAATTAAGATGGGGAGGGTGAGTCAGCAAGGTTTATGTGATAATTTCAATTAATCTTCAGGATTGTAACAACCCTCAATATCTTCCTTTTCCCTGAAAGAAGATACCTTTTGATATTCTATTAATATGTTGTCATTCAAAAACCTTGGTTCTTTTGGGTTCTTTTCTTCCTCAAAATTTAGGGGTATGTAGAGAAATTTCTGCAAAATTAAAGTATAATTATATTTTCTGTTTATGTCCAGTGGATCCTCATTTTAGAAAAGAAATTTTATTGCAGAATAAATATTAACAGTAGGTTGTTCTTTGGTTTACAAGATTCATTTTGTGGCTGTGAATAAAAATCTTGGTTCCTGCTGAACCTTACCCACTAGTCATGTTCATTGCTCTTGAATGTATATTTTTATTGCTTTCTTTCATTACCCCCACTTTAACCCTTTGTTAAACTGTTTTAAGTCAATAGTGGTAAACATTAGGGTGTTGAAATTGTAAGTGCTTTCTGTATTGAAAATATACACAAGTCATAAATGCTTGGTTTGTCAATCATAAAATGAATTTCCTGAGTCCACTAGAACATTGAATGAATACGATAGGCATGCTTATCTTATTTTTTCATGCTTTGTTTGAACAACTTTATTTTGGGGTATGATAAAATTCACAAACCTTACAATGCACCCATTTAAAGTAAACAATTAGTTGCTTTTTATTCTATTTACAGAGTTGCACAATCACTAAGTCCAGCGTTCTTTTTAAATAATTCCACCACTTTAGGCAATTTATTTTTTTTATAATAAATTGGTTTTGGCATAATGGAAAGGAAATAAAAATGTTTTCATTTCTGATATCTGACTATTTTACAAAGAACTTTATTTTTTGTTATTTATTTTTGAGGCAAAAGATTAATATTCTTGAAATATTTTTTAGCTTCCTAGTACATGACTTCTTGCTTGGGAAGTTGCTACCCTTGCAGAAGATTTTAGGGGTGGGGTAATTCGGGTTGTAGTATGTTTTCATTTATTATTTAGGAAAGCGGGGGAGATTATTCAGTCATGTTTTAAGGAAAAACATTTTATCCCCCTACTTTTTACTTAGAATTAATTATTAATAATTTTTTATTTCTAGATTGAAAGTATCCAGCTCATGATGGATAGTGAAACAGGTCGATCAAAGGGATACGGATTTATTACGGTAAACAATTAACATTCCAACTTAAATGTTTTCGGTTTAATCGGTGTAGTAAAACTTCATTAGTTATTGATAGTGGAGAATTGGAGCATGGCTATTATTTTCAAGTGGTTTAAATTAGCATGATGTTATATAGCCATTTTTTAGTAGCAGTATGTATCTATCATATGTGAGATTTAACCAGTTTACTATTACCCTGTATTTGGTATATATATATATATATATATATATATATATATATATATATATATAAAGAGAGGAAGAGAGAGGGATAGAGAGTTAGAAACATCGATGAGAGTATCGTCGATCAGCTGCCTCTTGCACACCCCCTACTGGGGATGTGCCCACAACCAAGGTACAACATGCCCTTGACCAGAATCGAACCTGGGACCTTTTCAGTCCGCAGGCCGACACTCTATCCACTGAGCCAAACTGGTTTCGGCTATTCGGCCATTTTTCTTAGCCAACTGTTATTACAATTAAAGTCTTCAACTCCTTTAATTTTTGACTCGTTTGACACATTTTTGTCTGTTGAATGAGGTCTGTTGGGGTTCCATTTTACTTAAAATCCTTTTTTATATCTATGTATTCTATTACAATGATGAGGAATGAGTTTGTTTCTGATTATTACAGCCCGGTCCATGATTTTAAAAGAACCATATATTCTTGCCAAAGATTAAAAAATAAAACAACCAACCAATGAATGCATAAATAGGTGAAACAACAAATTATGTATCTCTGTGCCTCTCATACCGCCAATCTTTTCTCCTTCACTCTAAAACTGATCAATAAAAACAAGTATTTAAAATACAGATAGGTCCCAGTTTTAATCAAGAAATTACAATTTTCTTATATTCAGATGTTCATAAACTTTAAACCTGTTGTAGGAGAGAATGTATTTTGTATGGTCACAAGGATTTTACTTCATTCCTGTGGTGTTGGTGAAAGAAGAAAACTTGTTTATAAAACTCTTAAGCCACCAATATTTTTGTTTCTATAACATCAATGTAGTTATATTCCTTCCTCCAATATTAATATTGGTAGTTTGTTTTTTAAAACGGGAGATTTTAAATGTAACATTTTAAATGTAATGAACTGTAAGTTTTCCCAACTCAATAAAATATTATATTTTGAGAAAAAGAGAGGACAGGGGTTGGTGAGAGACATCAATTTGTTGTTCCATTCACTTATGCTTTTTTATGATTCGTTGACTGCTTTTATTATGTACCCTGACCAGAAATTAAACCCAAAACCTTGACATATGAGGATGATGCTCTAACCAAACCGAGTTACCTGGCCAGGGCCATAAATTATTTTAAACAATAAGTATTCTAATGAAAGATTGAACTACGGAATTCATGGGAATATGTTCCTTTCTCCCATTAAAGTAAAACCAGAGGATATGAATTAGAATTTTTCTGCATTTGCAACCTGGAATTAAGAATACTCATGATTTAGCCGGAACCATTTTGGCTCAGTGGATGGAGCATCAGACTGCGGACTGGGGGGTGCCGGGTTCGATTCCAGTCAAGGGCATATACCAAGTTGCGGGCACATCCCCAGTGGGTAGTGTGCAGGAGGCTGCTGGTCGATGATTCTCTCTCATCAATGTTTCTAACTCTCTGTCCCTCTCTCTTCCTCTCTGTGGAAAATCAATAAAATATATTTTTTAAAAAATATTCATGATTTAATTGGCAAGAAAATTTAACCAGCACTTTGTTGTTTTTTAAAAAAATATATATTTTATTGATTTTTTTACAGAGAGGAAGGGAGAGAGATAGAGAGCTGGAAATGTCGATGAGAGAGAAACATCGACAGCTATCTCCTGCACACCCCCTACCGGGGATGTGCCCGCAACCAATGTACATGCCCCTGACCGGAATCGAACCTGGGACCCTTCAGTCCGCAGACCGACGCTCTACCACTGAGCCAAACCGGCCTCAGCGTTAACCAGCACTTTGTATTAAAAATTATATCTGGTCCTACCAGGCTCAATGGTTGGAGTGTCCACACATGGACTAAAGGATCCCAGATTGATTCTGGGGTGGGGGTGTTAGAGGCACCAATTGATGTGTCATGGAAGAAATGGGCTTAGGAAATAAGTTACAGAGATGAAAAAAAGGCTCTTGGAGTTTAGGAAATAGGGGGGTAAGGAGGAGGAGGGGATGGGAAAAGTGATGGCATGCTTTCAAGAGGGAGTCCCTATCTTGTTATTTTATTTTTTAAATATATTTTATTGATTTTTTTTTTTTTAACAGAGAGAAAGGGAGAGAGATAGAGTTAGAAACATCAATGTGAGAGAAACATTGATCAGCTGCCTCTTGCACACCCTCTGCTGGGGATGTGCCCGCAACCAAAGTACATGCCCTTGACAGGAATCGAACCTGGGACCTTTCAGTCCCCAGGCCGACGCTCTATCCACTGAGCCAAACCGGTTTCGGCTTGTTATTTTATTTTTTAAGCTTCCTTTTAGGAGCCTATTATTCTATACTTTTTAATATATTTTTCTTGATTTCAGAGAGGAAGGGAGGGGGGGAGATAGAAACATTAATGATCGAAAAAATCATTGATTGGCTGCCTCCAGTCACACCCCCCCACTGGGGAATCAAGCTTGCAGCCCTGATATATGCCCTGACCAGTAATCAAATCATGACTTCCTGGGTCAGAGGCTAATGCTCAACCATTTTGCCACACCAGCTGGGCCCTATCTAGTCATTTTAAGTCACGTCAGTAATATGGTCTGATTATGTTTGTTATAGTATAGCTTAAAATTACTTCTTCATCTGCCCAGTTGTAATTATTGAATATGGTCGTATGTAATTTCCTATAAAATAAGACTAATAGGCAAATTGACTGACTTGCAGAATGACAAGTCACTATGATGCACACTGACCACCAGGGGGCAGATGCTTAACGCAGGAGTGCCTCCTGGTGGTCAGTGCACTCCTACAGCGGGAGTCCTGCTCAGCCAGAAGCCCAGAGCCAAGGCTAGCAAGCACAGTGGCAGTGGAGGGAGCCTCTTCTGCCTCCAGACAGTCAGACATCCCCCTAGTGCTCCCGGACTGCAAGAGGGTCCAGGTTGGGTTAAGGGACCCTCCTTACCCCCGAGTGCAACAATTTCATGCACCAGGACTCTAGTAACCTAATAAACATTTCCTTATCTATGTAAACTAATCTGTACATTTTTACCTCTCTCTTAGTTTTCTGATTCAGAATGTGCCAAGAAAGCTTTGGAACAACTTAATGGATTTGAGCTAGCAGGAAGGCCAATGAAAGTTGGTCATGTTACTGAACGAACTGATGCTTCCAGTGCTAGCTCCTTTTTGGACAGCGATGAACTGGAAAGGACTGGAATTGATTTGGGAACAACTGGTCGTCTTCAATTAATGGCAAGACTTGCAGAGGGTAAATTTGGCTCCCCCTTCCCCCCAATTTTTTTTTTTAATATATTTTATTGATATTTTACAGAGAGGAAGGGAGAGAGATAGAGAGCTAGAAATGTCAGTGAGAGAGAAACATTGACCAGCTGCCTCTTGCACACCCCCTACTGGGGATGTGCCCGCAACCAATGTACATGCCCTTGACCGGAATCGAACCCGGGACCCTTCAGTCCACAGACCGACGCTCTACCGCTGAGCCAAACCGGTTTCGGCCCCCCCAATTTTTTTTTAAGTGCTAATGATTTAGTATGACCTTTGATAATGAGAAATGTATCTAGACCAGTAGTCGGCAAACTGCGGCTCTTTGTCCCTGGAGATTTTAGCAAAGGCCACCTTAGGAGAACCCTAATTAAGTTAATAACAATGTACCTATCTATATAGTTTTAAGTATAAAAATTTGGCTCTCAAAAGAAATTTGAGTAGTTTAACTGTTGATATTTGGCTCTGTTGACTAATGAGTTTGCCCACCACTGATCTAGACTAATAAATGGAAAGTGATTTATTTTGGAATTGATGTTTTCCTTGGGCAGCACATGTATGTAATTTCATAGATTAAGTTTCTCACCTCAAAGTTCTAATGGAATCTACTTTATTGTGCATTTTTGAGTACCACAGTGCATGCTACAGGATTCCTTGTGCTTTCTATAAAAATAACATTCTCAAACTTAAGAATAAATTTAGTTGTAGCTCTTACACTGTATGCTGCTTGTCATGTTCATTTTTGGAATGACTTTGGTAGTAAAGACTCAGAACACTGGATTTTTCTGCTCTTAACATATTAAGGACTTTAAGACCTATTCTTTTCCAGGTACAGGTTTGCAGATCCCACCAGCAGCACAGCAAGCTCTACAGATGAGTGGCTCCTTGGCATTTGGTGCTGTGGCAGGTAGGAATTGAATCTTTTCTAATTTGAAATCATTGTTTTTCACCTAATTCGAAAATTTGCCAAATTTTTGTATTTAAAAGGACTTACTGAGAATTCAATTCATCAAGTACTTATAGCTAATAAATTTCAAATATTCCCATATAAGAAAATGGAGATAGAGGAAAGAATTATTTACTAATCATAATAAACTGACAGGATATTATATTAAATCCTTCACACCAATTTTAGTTTAGATTGCTGTAAGCCATAGAGACCAAAATGTTGATATTGCTTTACAGAACAAAATGTTTCTTTGTAATATTTAAGTTCAGAAAACTACCAGAGGGTTTTATTGAAGTGATTACAGTATCAAGAGTACTCAGTAAACTGCCCAGCAAAGTTCTTTTCTAAATAGTACACATTATTTTGAGATCTTCAGTTAGGGAATTAAGTTCTTAGGACAGAAAGGGAGGAGAGCATTGGCAGTTTATTACAATCCTCCTATATAATAAAAGGCTAATATGCAAATCGGCTCAGAAGGACCAGTCACTATGATGCACACTGACCATCCACAGGAGCAGTGCTGCTCAGCCAGAACTGGGCTCATAGCTGGTGAGCGTAGCAGCGGTGGCGGAACTTGTCCTGCCTCTGGCAGTGCTAAGGGTGTCAGACTGCTGGCTTAGGCCTAAGTCCTCAGTCAAGACTGTGGGGACACCTTCTTCACCCCTTACCCCGCTCTCCTTCCACCCCCTGCACTCCCCCATGAAACATGGTCTTCTTCTTTTATGGCTTAATTTAATTATGTGGATTTGTCTATATATACCTTGGTATTGGTGCATATCTACAAGTTAGGATAACATTTAATTTTGAAATGTTGACAACTTGGTTTTTTTGTACATATCAAAACTATTTATATTGTGAAGCCTGCATGACAGGAAATACTTTATTCCAAGACAGTATGCAATTTATGAGTTGGTCCTTTTACTATATCTACAAAGTGGGGCTGTAATATATAAAAAATGATATATGTACACCTAAAACTAATATAACATTGGATGTCAATTGTTATTGAAAAATAAAAAGTTATTTTAAAAAGTAAAGGAAATAATAAATGATGATGGTACTGAATCTATATAAAAAAGTTCATGTGGTTCCTTGTAAACGCAAGTTCAATACCTGATTAATAGAGTATAATTTTCTACTTTTATATTGCTCTTCATTAGTTAGAAGGGGCTTTTCTTTCATTTTGTTCTTTGTTGTTAATTCTCCCCCAAGGATATTTCCCCCCATTGATATTTAGAGAGAGTGGAAAGGAGGGAGGGAGCCAGAGAGAGAGAGCGAGCAAAGTGAGAAACATTGATGATTGATGTGAGAGAGAGACATCACTTGGTTTTCCCCACCTCAGCTGGGCCTAGGTAGGGTTGGAACCTACAACTCAAGTACTTTACCTTGACCTGGAAAATGACAAGGGACACTCTAACCATTAAGCTCACTTGCCAGGGCAGTGTTTTGTGTGTGTGTTATTGTTTTTTTAATGAATATCCAAAAGTTATAAGATTACCTTTAGAAACCTGTCTTTAGTTTTCTGTGCTTCCTGTCATATTGAGCAATTTATTTTGCAATCTGATAGTTATTCTGTAAAATTTCTGACAAAACTATGCCAAGTGTAAACTTAAAAGATTTTTTAAAAGATTAAAAATCAGAGCAATTACTCCAATAATTTATTTTTACTTTTAAAATATATTTTTATTGATTTCAGAGAGGGAAGGGAGAGATAGAAATATCAGTGATGAGAGAGAATCATTGATTTGCTTCGTCCTTCATGCCCTTATTGGGGGATCAAGCCTGCAACCCAGGCATGTGACCTTCACGGGAATCAAACCTACGACCCTTCAGTCCGCAGGCTGACGCTCTATCCACTGACCCAAACCAGTTGGAGCTGTTTTGACATTTTAAAAAAGCATTAGTAATATAATTTTCAGTGAACAAGTAGTTATAGAAATCATTTTCTATAAATAATTCTTAGTTTGTTATTTGAAAATTATTTAACATGATGTCCATTCTTGTATTGCTTGCCATTCATTGTTCAGGTCATTCTTTCAGTAATTTAGGAAATGTTGATTGTTCAACATATTCTAAATATCTCACTAAAAGATAGTGACTTAAATTTGTTCCCTGTCTTTCGGGATTTGATGCAGTGACATGATTGATATCTTAACAGTCTTAGGTTTATTCTGGATGGTAAATCAAATACATTGATTTGATCTTTTTCAAAAACAGTATCTTTACCTAATTGAAGATTTTTCAGTCAGCTGCGTTCTTTCATCCCTTACTGGTTCTTTTGAGCCCACAACTCAGGCATGGGAATCAATGGGTCACTTTTTTCTTTTTTAAAAATAAATTATTGATATTTTACAGAGAAAGTGAAAGTTAGAAACATTGATGAGAGAGAAACATTGATCCAGCTACCTTCTGCACACTCCTACTGGGGATGTGCCCCCAACCAAGGTACATACATGCCCTTGACCGAAATCGAACCTGGGACCCTTCAGTCCATAGGCCGACGCCCTATCCATTGAGCCAAACCGGCCAGGGCAATGGTCCACCTTTTGGTGCATGGGATCATGCTCTACCAACTGAGCCACTCTGGCCAGACTCCACGTGCTTATATCCTGGAAATTTTATAGATTCTAAAATAGAGTTCTTAACTTTATGAAACCCATGTTTTATTTTCTAACTTATAACAAATGACATATAAAATAATTTGATGCAAAGAAAACATGATTTTAAATATATCTTATTGTCAGAGTTCTTGGTCAGACTTAAAAATAAGTTCTTGGCAACCTCCAAATTAGTTTTTGTAGCTTCATATTCCTCTGGCCATAAACTTGCGATCAGAAAGTCATGTAAAAGTATTTATTTTTGAAATTTTTATAGGGATTTATTAACACTTAAAATAGTATGGATTTCTGATATCTATACATTTTTTCCCATTTTAGGAAAAATAAAAAGACAAATTATGTTTTAATTTAAAGTTTATTGACAGTGTTCCGTTCATATGGTCATACTTCAAGTTCCTTCAGTATACACCACTTATATTTCTTCAACTCCTTGAGATGCCAATTTTGAGCACCTAGGACCCAGGTATACTTATATCCCAATATAACTTGGGCTGCGGATTCTGTTAGTTTTTGCCCTTTTTTTTTTTTTTAAATCATTTTCATGTACTCAGCAAGGAACCCGAATGGCTAAGTGTTGCAGTTGAATCTCATGTTAATGAAAATTGGGTATTAAAGATAAAAAATTTCTATACTGTATATTTCTGAAACTTTTAAAGATAGCTTTTCAACACTGGCATTTTCTTGACTTTTGATCTGCTGTTTTCACTTCTAGCAGCTTTCTCTTTGCTTTTAGTGTAGAAATATTAACAATTATATGGGAAATATATTGATAAAAATTCCCATTTTCTTTATTTTTAATGCTGACTAGATGCTTAGATTTTTCTGTATTACATAAATTATGATAAACCCAATTAGATTTCATTCCTGCCTCAATTTCCAGATGAGGTTATAAAACCAGATTTTTAAAAATATTCATCTTCTTGGCTGTACTAGACTTTTTAATACTAAAAGCACTTTTAAAAAGTATAAAGTTAGAATGGTATATTTTCCACTAGTGTTGCTCTTACTACTTCAGTTGGTACATTAGTGAAAGTGTTTACAGCTGTTTGATACTATTGCAGGGATTACTATTTTTTATAAAAGTTTAAAAGCTTATTCCCACTGTTAGAACAATAAATAGTTGTCTATCCCAAGTACTTGGAATTGAATTCTCAAGATCAGGGTTTTCATGTACTTTCTGACCGGTGTGCTTCCCTTTCCCCATTTCCCATTATTCCCATTTGCAGACTAGTGTAGTGGAATGTATTTTAGGTGTGGAAGAGTACTTAAATAGGAATAAGAAAAGAGAGGCATAAGTTTCCTAGGACATGAGGAAAGAAGGCCCCCAAAGCCTTGCCAATGAGGAATGGGGAAGGGGGTTTGGCTGCCAGGTTTTACTATAAGTTAATTTTCACAAACCCTGCTACAGTAGTCCTCTTTTATTAATGCTCTCCTGACATTTACCCTGTTAGTTGAGGCTCTTCATTGTTCCTGCACTGAGCTGTAGAATTCTCTTTTGTTATAGATTTGCAAACAAGACTTTCTCAACAGACTGAAGGTGAGTTGAGCTTTTTTTATTTGTCTTCAAAATAAATGTAAATATAGCAAGACATAATTATTATATTCATCGTTGTCTTTTATTTTGGGTCTAGTTTTTGTCAGAATGACAGTCATATATTTATATTACATTACACACACAGTAAGCTATTTTGCTAATACATGAATGTTTTGGAAGGCCCAAATCCAAACTATTACAATTGCATGAATAAAAAATGAAAATGTTTGAGTTTTTTTAGCTTTAGCTTGCTTAGAAGTATTAAAATAAGCCTTTTATGCTTATTTTTATGTAGTGATTGTTAGTTTTACATAGATATCTGAAAGTGATATTTGTCATTTAGATACAGATTTTTCAGAACATAGTTTGTCAACTTAATATAAGATTAGGAAAAACTGTCTCTAATTCCAGTGATTTGTATATACTGTACCAAGCAATGAAAATATTATCCAGAACAAAATTGCATGCAGATTTCAGAGATTGAAATGATTTATAAAGTGGGTTATTTTTTCTAGTTTTTAATGTCCATGTTAATATCTGCCATTTGGTAGAGCCATTTGATATTGAGCAAATTCAGTATCCATCTTTTTAGGCTATACTTAAAGTTGTTTAGGGAAATTATTCTATATGAGGAATACCTACCATGTTCTTTGATAGGAATTAAATGTATAGTTTTTCCAGTAAATGAGGCAGCTATATTCAATTCTTTTATTTCCAGCAGACTTAAAAGGTGAACTAATAGATTTTTCTATAAACTATATTTTTCTGCTGAATTTATTGTGTTTTGCATTCTTTTAGGTTGAGCCGGAATATTTCTTATCATACATTTTCTAAACATTTTTCAGTATTCATAGTATATTGTCATAATTAATTGGAAGAATTATTTTGCAATGACCTAATTTTCCTTCCCAAGCATACTTCCATTTATTTATAATGAGGTTTCACAGGCTTTTTAAGATATATGTTCACCTATGTTTTTTTGTTTGATTTTCAAATATTTTTATTGAGATTTCAGAGAGAAAGGGGGAGAGAGATAGAAACATCAATGACAAGAGAAAGAATATTGATTGGCCACCTCCTGCACGACCCTTAGTGGGATCAAGCCCACAATCCAGCCATGTTCCCTGACTGGGAGTCAACAGTGACCTCTTTGTTTGGGTTGATACTTAATAATTGAGTGACACCAGCCTGGCTGGCTTTATTTTTTTTAACCGTAATATAAACATGGTTGCATCTTTAACTTTTTCCAATAGAGTTTGACATCTGTTAAGTCACTTTAATATGTAGCCTAATTCTAACAGAACAAAAATTTATTTTAAGATGTATTTCATGTGCAACCATAATTTTTATTCAGTGGAACATTTCTGATACTTCTTCAGGTGAATGTTTAATTATAATTTCTAATGCACTGTTTTATCCTTAGCTTTGTTGTTATGTATTGGAATGAAATTTGGTCAAATGTTTTGATTACGGTGAGTTGTGTAACAGCTATTGTTAATGTTTTATAAATCACATGTAGACAATGGAGCAGCTGTCTTGACCAGTGCTCTTACTTCAAACTTAAATCCAATAGGGTTTTAAATGCTGAGCTTAAATATCAGTGTTCAGTATTTTGTTTTTACTTTTAATATAGTGAACATTTCAGTCTTATTTTTAGTGCTAGTCTATTATTTCTTTTTTATTATTATTAAATATATTTTATTGATATTTTACAGAGAGGAAGGGAGAGAGATAAAGAGCTAGAAACGTTGATGAGAGAGAAACATCGACCAGCTGCCTCTTGCACATCCCCTAATGGGGATGTGCCCACAACCAATGTACATGCCCTTGACCGGAATCGAACCCAGGACCTTTCAGTCTGCAGATACTCTACCACTGAGCCAAATCAGTTTCGGCCTAGTCTATTATTTCTTATGCTAAAGCAGACATAATCATTTTTTAAAAATTAATCTCTTTTTGTAATATAATTTATAATTCTAGGATATTAAATCTTAGATGCTTGGGTAGTTTTATGCATCTTATTTTTAAGACTTAAACTTTTATAATGTTTGTGTTTTTTAGAAATATATAACTGTATTCATGGGTAGAGTCCTAGGAAATAACAGTAGGGTCATACATTTATTTGGCATTTTACTTATTTATTCATGTTAGAGGTTCAGGGGGTGGAGAGAAATATCCATTTGTTGTTCCATTTATTTATGCATTCCTTGGCATATTGGGACTGAGCATATTGGGACTATTAAGAGAGAAATATCTTCAATCAGCTGCCCACTAATGGGAATCCAGCCCCCAACCCAGGCATGTGCCCCGGTTGGTAATTAAACCAGTGACCCTATTGGTCCTAGGTTGACGCTCAATTTCTGATTGCCCCTGGCTGGGTCAAAAGATATATTCTTATTACTCCCTGTTTCTCAGGGTATAAACTCAAAACAATTTTCAAAGTCAATGTTCTGTTTATTCCTTGGTCTTTCTGGATTGATTTGTGTTGTTATTTGTATAATTCTAACTTTGATTACACATAAAGTTGAATTTCTCTGTGGAAAATAAAACTACCAACTTTCTCAAGATTGGCTACTTCAAATGCTGACACAGTTTTCTGGAAACTAAAATGAGTTCTGTTACATACTTTGATAGTCTTATTAAATAAGTTAAATTAGTTAAGTGGCTGGCTTGACACTATACCCTAGTTTCATACTTTGGGTTTAATGGTTTTTTTGTTTTGTTTTATTTCAATGCATTTTCCATGGAACTAATTTCCCCATCCCCCTTTTTTAGCTTCAGCTTTAGCTGCAGCTGCCTCTGTTCAACCTCTTGCAACACAGTGCTTTCAACTCTCTAACATGTTCAACCCTCAAACGTAAGTAATGTTCAGGTTCAAACACTTAGGATGTTTCCATATATTTCATCATAGTTCAAATAGTGCAACACTTTTTATCCTTGTAGCACAATTATTTTGCACATTGTTGGTTATTTTCTTTGGATCTGTTTGTAAGATTGGAATTGAAAGCTATTCAGAATTTATATTTCTCATTTATATCTAACTTGACTAAAGTTTGTGTCCGTGATTATTTTTGTTACCAGCTTATAGCAATTATGGGCTTTGAGATTTTAAGCTTTTTTCCAATCTAATAGTAGAAAAGTATTTTTTTTATTTGCTTTTGATTAGTGTAGGCTGTTAGTTAGAAATATTTTCTACTTCTTAGTCAGGGATTAGAATGCCATTTATTGAGTCCACATTTTGTTGTTTTTGTAGGGTTTTTTTAATATATATATTTTTTAATTTTTTTTTTACAGAGAGGAAGAGAGAGAGATAGAGAGTTAGAAACATCAATGAGAGAGAATCACACATCAGCTGCCTACTGGGAATGTGCCCGCAGCCAAGGTACATGCCCTTCACTGGAATCGAACCCGGGACCTTTCCACAGGCTTACAACTATCCACTGAGCCAAACCGGTTTCGGGCAGGGTTCAGTACATTTTTATTTTATTTTTAAAATATATTTTTATTGAGCCGAGATTGGTTTGGCTCAGTGAATAGAGCGTCTGCCTGCGTCAGAATACTTGAGTCCATAGCCCGACGCTCTATCCACTGAGCCAAACCAGTTGGGTCTTGTTCTGTAAATTTTTAAATCAGTCACTGTTTTTTAGGAAATAAGTTTCATACAATTTGAATAATTTATAGCATGCTGTTATATTAATATTAGTTCAGAGTTTACCATAGAAAGAGCCTTGGAGTCTTGTATTCTTCTGTTAGCTTTGTCTATGAAATGGTTCATAAATTCTTAGTATAGGAATCATTTGAAAAATGTCAATAGCTGAAACCGGTTTGACTCAGTGGATAGAGCTTCGGCCTATGGACTGAAAGGTCCCAGGTTCGATTCCGGTCAAGGGCATGTACCTTGGTTGCGGGCACATCCCCAGTAGGGGGTGTGCAAGAGGCAGTTGATCAATGTTTCTGTCTCATCGATGTTTCTAACTATCCCTCTCTTCCTCTCTGTAAAAAAAATCAATAAAAATATGTTTTTAAAAAATGTCAGTAAACCTTCTTTAGAAATGTTTTATATCTTTTTTTAAAAAAATATATTTTATTGATTTTTTACAGAGAGGAAGGGAGAGATATAGAGAGCTAGAAACATCGATGAGAGAGCAACATCGACCAGCTGCCTCCTGCACACTCCCCACTGGGGATGTGTCCGCAACCAATGCACATGCCATTGACCGGAATCGAACCTGGGACCCTTCAGTCCACAGACCGACGCTCTATCCACTGAGCCAAACCGGTTTCGGCTGTTTTATATCTTTTATTTCTTCCAGTGCCCTATACCTAACACTGCTTTTTTAAATTAAAAGAATGCCTATTTTAAAATGTTTCTACAGTGTCTAATAAAGCGTAATGCTTTCTTACAGAGAAGAAGAAGTTGGATGGGATACAGAGATTAAGGATGATGTGATTGAAGAATGTAATAAACATGGAGGAGTTATTCATATTTATGTTGACAAAAATTCAGCTCAGGTATTTATTTGCTTTTTTTATTTTAATACTTGAGGCTTGGTGCACAAAAATTTGTGCAGAGTGGGGTGCCCTTCAGCCCAGCCTGCACCCTCTCCATTCTGGGACCACTCGAGCGATGTATGTCTGCCCTTTTAGGCCCAATTTTACTGGACCAGGCTCGCCTAACTGCTCCTTTGCCAGCCTGATTGCCCCTAATTGGTCTCCCTTGAAGGCCTGGTCTCTCCTTACTGCCCTCCCCTGCTGGCCATCTTGTGTCCATATGGGGGCAGCAATCTTGTGTGATGGAGTGTTAGTCAATTTTGCATATTACTCTTTATTAGATAGGACGTTTTTATTGATTTCAGAGAGTAAGGGAGAGGGAGATATAGAAACCTCAGAGATGAGAGAGAATTACCAATCTGCTGCCTCCTGCATGTCCCCTACTGGGGATCAAGCTTACAACCCAAGCATGTGTCCTATACCAGAATCAAACCCTGGACTTTTTAGTCTGCAGGCTGATGCTGTATCCACTGAGCCAAACCAGCGAGGGCTATTTGCTTTTTCTAATAAGCAAAAATGTTGCTCTCTTTGCCTTAAACTTTACAGATGCTTGGGTCATATTATGATTAAACAATTATATAGTTATAGAGCACTATAGGCCGCTTGAATAAACCTGTTCAAACGCACACTGTTTGAGGTAATACCTTTTTGGTTGTATTTTAGGGCAATGTGTATGTGAAGTGCCCATCAATTGCTGCAGCCATTGCTGCTGTAAATGCATTGCATGGCAGATGGTTTGCTGGTGAGTTTAATCTTTCTTTTTCTGATTATTAAGGCTCTACTTAATATGTGAAGATACTAAACTATCAATATCTGTTTTTTCAACAGGTAAAATGATAACAGCAGCATATGTACCTCTTCCAACTTATCACAACCTCTTTCCTGATTCTATGACAGCAACACAACTACTGGTCCCAAGTAGACGATGAAGGAAGATATATAGTCTCTTATGTACATAGCTCTTTTTCTTTTGAGAATTCATCTTGAGTTATCTTTTATTTAGATAAAAATAAAGAGGCAAGGGTCTACTGTCATTTGTATACAATTCCTGTTACCGTGAAAAAATAAAAATGTTAACAGGAATGCAGTGTGCTCGTTCTCCCTATATAGCAAATCCCACTGTATACAAAACTGTTCTCTTGTTCTGCCTTTTAAATGTATGTGTAGAAAATTACATTAAGGATCTATAGAAATAGCTCTAGGGGAACAAATGTGCTTAATGTATAAAGGCAGACAGGGATACAATGTTTTTAATGTTTCATTTCAGAAGCCTAACTTTTTACACAACAGTTACATTTCACATTTTCGCTAATGGTTTAGAAGACAGGTTTCTGAAATACACATTTAGTGTATGGAAATTCAAGACAGCTAAAGGGCTGTTTGATTAACATCTCATCTTGCACTCTGATCAATTGGCAAGAAAAGATTTCAAAATTACATTTCTGAATGGTATCTTTTCAATTAATGTATCTGTAAAAGTTTCTCTGTAAATATGTGTTTTAGTGTGTCTAAGATTCCAAACAAAATGCTCCCTGCATTTTCTCAAGATGTTTAGTGAGTCTGAGAAGCAAAAGTCTGAAAAGAAATGGGAAATGCAGAAATAGGTTTTGTCTGGTTGCATATAATCTTTGCTCTTTTAAGCTCTGTGAGCTCTGAAATATATTTTTGGGTTACTTCAGTGTGTTTGACAAGACAGCTTGATATTTCTATCAAACAAATGACTTTCATATTGCAACAATCTTTGTAAGAACCACTCAAATAAAATTCTCTTAAAAAGGCCACAAGAAATCTTGATTTTTGAAATGTTCTGAAGTCATAGAAACATGCAAATAGATTAGTTTCTTTGACTTTTCGTAATTATTAGGTCTTTGCCTCTGGAACAATTATTAGCAATCTGGATAAATTCTTGCCCTTGAGTTGTGTCTGTACATTCCTGTATATTATCTCTGCATTGTACTTAGGGTAATTATTAAAACTGATTTACAAAAAAAGGAAACATTCAGGCTTTAAACTTGGGTATTTAGTTTCCTGTGTTGTCTGGACATCCTTGTAAAAATATGCTTTATTTAAAGTATATAAATACTGAACAAAAATGAAGTTTAAACTTATTTCCCAAACTGATTCAAGGCTTTTACTTACTTCATTATGGAATTAGTTCCCAAACTGATTCAAGGCATTATTTAATTTTGAACTTTAACTTGGGTAGTGAGCCATCATTTGTACTCTGAAATCTGCTTCAAGTTGTGTATAGGTTGCACCTTTGGATAGGTAATGTTGATCCTAATGGAATGATTATCATCTAATACTGATTTTCTTACCTTATTTCTGTTTCTGCTGCATTGATGCACAGGTTTTACACTATTTACTTAGATAACAAGTTTCCTATTTTAAGTATGGGACCATTACAATTTTCTACCAAGCCTTTTGGATGAGTTAGTCCGAAATTGCTTCAGTTATTCAACCCAAAGTTTTAAGATTTAAACACTGTGCAACAGTTTTCTTGGGGTTTAAATTAAGTGTTCTCCCCACTCCTCTCCCCTCCTCCCAAAACAGTCATAATTTTTAAATTCTTAAAGCCTGGTTCTGTCAGGTTTCCTCATTCCAGCAAAGATGTCCATGGTTTAAATATATTTTATTGAATTTTACAGAGAGGAAGGGAGAGAGATAGCTAGAAATGTCGATGAGAGAGAAACATTGACCAGCTGCCTCTTGCACACCCCCTATCGGGGATGTGCCTGCAACCAATGTACATGCCCTTGACCGGGATCGAACCCGGGACCTGTCAGTCCACTCTACCACTGAGATGTCCATGGTTTAATAAAAGCAGCAAAATTTAGCTCTACCACGGAATGAAATTTGGGTTGTAAATATTCTAAGCAAATGTCTTGAATAGTGTGATACATAGAAAGTAATGCAAATTGCTATTTTGAGTGAAATCCTTTAGGTCGACATTTCATCTACTATGGAAAATCTGTAACTATTTGTATTCTGGAAGTAACCCTGATTTTGGGTGAATCTGAGTGTGTCCACAAAATATTTTTAAGTCTAGTTTTTTGTAAATATTCCAATTTACTTTGAACCTACTTATCAAGGCAATCACAGCTGAATCGCAGTCGTCCAACTTAATTTATTCTGAAAGACAGAAAACCAAAGCATTTCCCCCCCCCCCCCATTAGAAATAAACAGAATTTGTTCCAGGTTCAAATTATCAGTTTTAAACTTTTAAAATTTTTATTGATTTTTTAGAGGAGGGTGGGAGAGAGAAACATCCATGAGAGAGAAGGGAAACATCAATTGACTGCCTTACATTGGACTGGTGATCAAACACAACCTGGGTATATACCCTGACAAATAGAACCTGCATACTCCATCTGAGCTACACCGGCCATAGCATAATTTTTCTTATATATAGTACATTTCTCTACTGTTTAGTCTAAACTTTAGACACTTTAAAAACAAAGACATGGAATTTAAGTTTGCCAAAAGGAAATGTAAAAATGAAAATTTAATAAGGAAAATACAGCACAATTCCCTGAGATTTTAACAGTAGAAAACAGACTTATACTCGTATTTTTTCCTTTTTCACCTCAGATACAATCATACAGATGGGTATCAGCATGAAGGGGTTGTACTGAGGAGCAAACTTCAAATGAGATAGATGGAAAACAGGTTTGACCAATATAATTTTGTGGGGGGAATGAGGATCAGTCTACACAATTTACATCCTCATTGATGACTGGTAAGATAATCATCTGGGATTGATTTTAGTTGAAAAGCTACAAAAGTGCCTGATAGTTTGATTTTGTATCCATGGATAACTGGTTCTTTTTCTCATCAAGCCAGCAGGTATATCTGGACAACTTTTGAATGAACAAAGTATTGAAAATAAATCACCCTTGCCTGGCTGGTGTTGCTAAACATACTAAAAAAAGAAAACACCCTTTTGAATTGTGACCTTGAGGAAATGAAATTTTTACCTTTAAAACACTAATGATGGGAGACATGCAATGCTTCCAACAAAGATTTATATAAAAAATTAAAACTGATAAATCAACAAAAGGTTGAGTAATAAAGGTTTACTAGAATCTGAAAGTTTCCAGCCATGGAAAAAATTTCTAGCTTGTAAACATTCAGGTTTAGTGAAAAAGAAACCTCAGCCCACCTCAGAAAATCTCTAAACAAGCTGTACAATAGTCTGCAGAAGAAAAAAATGCCTCCAAACACAGACTACTCAAAGTGTTTTTATTATAGTACATGGGCTGGGACTGATGGGATAGGGTAGATGTGAGCAACCATTGCCCTGATTAGCATCGGATGCCCATTCCGATAGCCATGAATGTGCCAAAGGTGCCGCCACTCTGCATCATGGTTTTCCCGATGCCGCCCATCAGCTCCCGACCCCGCATTCCAATCCTGAGAGGAGGAAACCAAGATGGGGCCAATTGGGAACACAAATACTATATACGGAGAAATATCAACTGCTTTTTTCCAACGTGTGCTTCTAACGATGAACCATACACTCCAGAAGTCCCAATAGGACATTAGCCCCTCCCACCCAGGATCAGTAATGACTAGTTGAAAAGGATCTATCAGAGACTGCCTTTAGTTTCTGAGAGGCTGCAAATACAGTGTCAAGTACATGGAAACCATTTTTTTTTTCCTGCTGGTTTTACCCTTCGAGCATGTATGTATGATCCAATAACAACAGCTGTGTTTTAGATGGTTTCCTAGTGTTAAAAGTGATTGTGGAGTCATTTTACAGACTGTGTCAGGTATAAAAGAACTGTGATAACAGCATCTAGCACAGTGATTGACACAAAGTAACTTTCTGCCTGAAAAAATGAGAAGAGTCCTATGTGAAAGTGACATTTACTGCGTAGAATTTATCTGCTGCATTTTCTACATCCTGTTGCCTGTAGTAGAACTGCTCAAGTTTCACGGTGTTCAGTCGGGAATAACGGCAACGACAGTGATAACCATTTACTGAGCACTTAATACAAGCTAGATTCTGGGCTGTTCTCCGACTTGATCCTTACAACTCTACGAGGTAGAGGTTACCGACTTCGCTCTACACCTGAGGAACCCCAGGCTCCACTTGCCTAAGGCTACAGAGGTGGTGAGCTCCGGAGAGGCGCGATTCGGACCTGTCCTAACGGACCGAAGGTGGTTAGGACACTGGTCTCGCTCAGAGGTCAGCGAGATTAGAACGCGTCGGGCTCCATTCGGGCAGCAGGCCCAGCGGAGGGTGGGTGGGAAGGTCCGGGAGTCCCCCCCCAGGCCACCGCCGCGCCCCTCACCTGAGACAGGAAAAGGTGCCGAAGAGCGCCCCGGCCGCCATGCCCACGGCGCAGCCCATCACAAAGCCCATCTTCACGCGGTCGAAGCAGCTTGGCTGGGACTGTCCATAGGGACCCACGGTCACCGGCATCTGTGAGGTTCGAGGATCAGGGAAATGCAGGCCTGACCGCCAGCCCTCGGGTCGGGCGGAGCCGGAGGAAAAGGGGTGGGGAGCGGACCTAAGGGTTCGAGATGAGCTCGGGAAGGAAAGTCAGCGTGTAACCCGATTCCACCACCCTCTGAGCGTTCCGACCCTCGAGCCCCCACCTCACCTCGCTCGCGGCCTCGGTCTTTTCAGTTCCACGTCTCACGGAACACAAGGCGGAGCGCGCCGGCCGCCCGAGGAATCGCTTCCGGGGCGCAGAGCAGTACTTCCGGGAGCCCGTAGCTAAGGGCCGCCGCCGCCTGGGACGAGGGGCTGTGCCTCGGGGACCATGCTGCTGAGGACAGCTTGGAGGCGGGTGGCTGCGGCCCTGCCGGCAGCGGCTCAGGGGCCGAGGCCCGAGGCGCCCACCCGGGGTCTGCGCCTGCGCGGTACGCTCTGGGCCCCGCTCGCCGCCACCCTCCCGGGAGGCGCGCCTTCTTCCTCCTCCGCGCGGCGACGCACCTGAATATTCCGTAGCCTCCCTCTCTCTCCCTCCCGCCTCTACCCGGACCCTCTGACCCTTTCCCTCGGCTTCATCCCTCCAATGTTCTCTCGCTGGCTTTCTTAGTGACTTCGCTGCGACCCACTCAGATCTTATCCCACTGGCCTTCCGAGCCTGAGGCTTGGCCTTCATTTTTCTAACCAACTTTTAGAGATGCTAGCCGCCCAGCAATTGACCTTCAAAGGAGATCTTACCTAAAGGATTGTCTGCACATCCCCTCTAAATGGCTTTGCCATTTCAGAGCCTTCCCAACTCCCATCCATGCAACCTTAATATTGTCCCAACATCCCCATCCAAGAGCCCTGCCTCTGTCCCTTATCTCCTTTTACAGTTTGCTCAAATCCTGATTTCTTTCGTTTTTCATTAAGATTCAACCCCAGTATTCCTTAAACTTTACCTTCTGATGCCTTGGATACCCTGTGCCCATAGTCACCGGGCCACTCTGTTCCATGTTTTTGGCAGTTGCGGACCATGCTCCTCAGTCTGCTGTTCCCTCCGATACAGCCATTGCTCCAGAGATGGAGTCAGTGCTGCGACCTCTGTACATGGATGTGCAAGCTACAACTCCTATGGTAAGAATGGAGAGGCAGCTTTCCCCATGCTGTTTATAGGAATTATAATATAAGTGACAATGTACAGAAGTGGTTGGATTCTTGTAGAGCTAAGAGCCGCTGAGGAGTGTGTGCAGGAAAAAGCAGTGAACTAGGAGTTAGGAGGCTTACCTTGTCCACTTGAAATGACTCAGCTACTTACAAGCTGTCGATCTTGGTCAAATCACTTCGGTGCGGCACTATAGTAGTAATTAAAATCGTGGGCTCTGGAATTAGAAGCACCGCTATTTAATAACTATGAATGGGGGCAAGTAGTAAATGGATTAAATTAAAAAGAATAAAACAGCCCTTAACAGTGTGGCGCATGATGAGCACTTGAATATATTAATACAAGATTTCACCAATATGTGGACTCTGTCATATCCTGGCCCCTTGAAGATCACATTTCCTGGCAGGAATGTAAATATCTGCAGAAATGGCTGTTAGGAAATGACAGTGTTTATAGATTACCCAGGGAGATGGTAGAATGGCCTGATTTAAGATGGATTGGGAGAGTATTACGTTGATAATTTGGTTAGTACCTGAGGGACTGGAGGAATGTTTGAGGCCTAATCTGGGCATTGTCTGAGGGGTGGGGCGTTTGCTGAGGCAGGTCTGAGGAGATGGAGTGGGGCCCAAGTTAACTATGGGGTTCAAGAAGACTGATCTGTTCTTTTGTGCTCAGGACCCTCGGGTACTTGATGCCATGCTCCCTTACCTAGTCAACTACTATGGGAACCCACACTCCCGGACACATGCTTATGGCTGGGAGAGTGAGGCAGCCATGGAGCGTGCTCGCCAGGTTAGTACAGAGGGAATCTAGGAGGTACTGATGTCATGGATTTAGTGGCCTGTGGGAGGCATTTCCTTGGTAGGTAGGTATGGGTGGAGGTAGAAATGGTTTGGGACCCTTTAAGAGATTCAGAGAGCAGGCCTTGGAGTCCTCTAAAGGCATTTGATTAGTTCCCACATTCCCTAACGAAATGACCTTCTGCAAGTTATTTAATTTCTCTAAGTCCTAGTTTCCTTACATTGCAAATGAGATTGTAACCCTACCCCCTAGGCCTAGGGTTATTGGGTGAGTTAAATGAGACAATGCTAGTGATGTATTTATTAATCCTTTCTTGGCTTCCAGGAAAGATTAATATATATGTGTGTGTGTGTGTGTGTGTGTGTGTGTGTGTTATACACACACACACACACACATATATATATATACTATTGTAGTCGTCAAATATATATCTATATCTATATCTATCTATCTATCTATATATATATATATGACAAGTACAATAATGCTTTTCTTTTAATACAAATTTTAAAAATTGATATTCGAGGAAAGGAAAGAAAAAGAAGATTGGTTGCCTCCCACATGTGCTCCAACTGGGGATCAAACCCACCATCTTTTTGTGTACAGGACAATGCTCCTATCACCTGAGCCACACTGGCTAGGGCTGAAACAGTGTTTTTGTTTTTTTTTGTTTTTTGTTTTTTTAAAATATTTTTTATTAAGGTATTATCTGTGTACATAGCTTATCATTGCCCCCCCCCCCATAGATGCCCTCCCTCCCCAGAGTTTTGTGTCCATTGGTTGTTCTTTTTTTTTTTTTTTTTTTCTTTTCTTTTCTTTTCTTTTTTTTTTCAAACCCTTGTGTCGAGGGCTGACTTTCAATAGATCGCAGCGAGGGAGCTGCTCTGCTACGTACGAAACCCCGACCCAGAAGCAGGTCGTCTACGAATGGTTTAGCGCCAGGTTCCCCACGAACGTGCGTTGCGTGAAGGGCGTGGGGGCGGCCCCATTGGTTGTTCTTATATGCAAGCATACCAGTCCTTCCGTTGATCTCTTATCTCCCCCAGATCTCCCTACCCTCCCCCCCCCCCTGTCATTTGGCAGTCTGCCTGTTGTTTTACTGTCACTATATCTATCTTTCTGTTCATTCGTTTATAATGTTCTCTAATATCCATAAATGAGTGAGGTCATGTAGTGTTTCTCTTTCATTGACTGGCTTATTTCACTCAGCATGATGCTCTCCAATTCCATCCAGGTTACTGCAAATGATGAGAATTCCTTCCTTTTTATGGCAGCATAGTATTCCATGGTGTAGATGTACCATAGTTTTCTGATCCATTCATCTGCTGACGGGCACCTAGGCTGTTTCCAAGTCCTAGCTATTGTAAATTGTGCTGCTATGAACATAGGGGTGCATATATCCTTTCTGATTGGTCTTTCTAGTTTCTTGGGGTATATTCCTAGTAGTGGGATTACTGGGTCAGATGGGAGTTCCATTTTCAGTGTTTTTATTGATTTTAGAGAGAGGAAGGGAGAGGGAAAGAGGGATAAAAACATCATTGACAGAGAAACATGGATTGGCTGCCTCTTGCTTGCCCCCTACTGAGGATCGAGCCCACAACCAGGGCAAGTGCCCTGACCTGGAATCAAACTGTGACCTCCTAGTTTATAGGTTGACCACTGAGCAACACCAGCCAGGCACTAGTACTTTTTTTGTTTTGTTAATCCTGACTTGAGTATATTTTTCCATTGATTTTTAGGGAGTGTGGAAGAAAGAGGGAAAGACAGAGCGAAACATCAATGTGAGAGAAACACATCGATTGGTTGCCTCCTGCATGCACCCCAACCAGGGCCCCGGGTCTGGGAGGAACCTGCGATCAAAGTACATGCCCTTGACTGGAATCGAACCCGGGATCCACTAAGCCAAACCGGCCAGGGTGAATTAGTACTTTCTTAAAAACAGCATTATCGTCCTGACAGGTGTGGCTGTTTGTTCAGCATCATCTCATGTACCAAAAGATCACCAGTTCAATTTCTGGTCAGGTTATCTACTCAGGTTTTGGGTTTGATCCCTAGTCTGTCTCTGTCTCTCTCTGTCTCTCTGTCTCTCTGTCTCTCTCTCTGTCTCTCTCTCTTTCTCTCTCTCATATCAATAAAATCAGCCCTGGCTGGTTTGGCTCAGTGGATAGAGCGTCCTGCCTGTGGACTGAAGGGTCCCAGGTTCAATTCCAGTCAAGGGCACATGCCCGGATTGCAGGCTTGATTCTCATTGGGGAGCATGCAGGAGGCAGCCAATCAATGATTATCTCATTATTGATGTTTCTATCTCCCTTCCTCTCTGAAATTAAAATAAAAAAATATTTTTAAATAAAAAATAAAATCCTATTTAAAAAAATTTATTATTATTATTATGGGGGGGGGGGCTGGGAAAGAGCCTGGGATCTGGGATATAACTGAATTTATCATTGTCGGACCCTAGTAGGTAGAGAGCTTGTTCTTGGGCACTTGACAGAATACAGTGGAGGTTTTCTTGATCTAGAGCTCTGTCCTAACTGTGTCCTGGGGTCAAGTACTTTCCTGGGGAACTGATGGTACTAATCTCTGTTTCTTGGCTTGCAGCAAGTAGCATCTCTCATTGGGGCTGATCCTCGTGAGATCATTTTCACTAGTGGCGCTACTGAGTCCAATAACATAGCAATTAAGGTAAGAGGGCATATTGGGACTTTCTTGACTTGGGATATGGTATCTTTCTATCATCTGGGCTCATACATGTATTTCCCAGCCACCCACTCTCACCCTATTGTGAAGAGAAGACACATATACTCTTTCTAATTTGTTGTTTCCTTCAATTCTTTGCTATCTAAAATCTTTGCTCCTGTTGAACTGAGTTCCCTAAGGTAGTTGGATAGGAAAGGAGATAGCTCTTGGACCACTTGATTTTTTGGATAGCAGCTACTTCACAGAATAGATAATGGTGACTTAACACTTTTTTCCCTGTCCTTTTGATCTAGTCACAGTAATGCACTTTTAATTGGGCATGTTTCTCAGTTTCATCCTTGTACGTATGTATGATTTCACAGCTACCTTCCATTTCTTTCTGATCAGATCTGTTTGCAACAAATACCTCCCATTTCTTTAGTTGTCCCCATTTTTTAAAGTCCTGATTACTCTGGTACCCTCTGCAGGCATTCACTTGGTCACCCATTCTAGGATCAGCAACTCTCTCCTTGGGACATACAGATATTTGGAACTTATAAAAGTAAAATTCCACACTCAATAGTCATGTTGGTGTTTCATAGAACATACTCACCTCTGATTGAGCCTGGTACTAGGATCACTTGTGTAAATACCCTGGCTCTGATAACTTGTGGGCTGCTGTAAGTTCAACTCTGGCTTTAGCCCCTCTCACCATTGTCTCTCAACTGCGCGTCCAATATTTTATTTTATTTTATGACCTGTCCTGAGTGTAAGAAGCCTGGGACAGGCTCCAGAATCATACTGCCTGATTCTGTTAGCAGGAAAGTATCCTTGCTTTGGACTATAGAGATCACAGAGCCAGATCCCTCTAAAGATGGGGATGATTTCAAAACTTTGAAAATGTTTGCTTTGAAAGGTCCCACAGATCCCAAACCCAGAGGTTAAGGATCGCTAAGAACAGTTGTTACACTGTTCCCCTTAGACTCCTGGATGGGTAGAGTAAATATCTACGCGCTATTAGAGCCTTCTACACTGTGGGCAAGTGAGATAGGAGACGGGGCAACTTTTAAATGTTTTCCTTTTATGTCTCTTTATCCTTGAGAACATACAGTTACTATGTTGTTTTAAATTTGGCCTAATTAGTTTATATTATTTTATAGTAGTGCTCTATGATAGGCTATGGAGGAATAGATTTGTACATTTTATTTCTTTAATTTTTAGAAAGTAATTCATATATTTGTAGTATGATTTTTAATTCTATAGAAAAGTTTCAAATAAATATGGCTTTCTCCCCTATTCTGCTCCGAATTCTGTTACTAAGCTAATTCTGTTATTGTTGTTTCCCCCAAAAAACTATATATATATATGAATATGCTTTTAATATTTTCACAAATTGTAGCATGTTATATTTATTCTTCTGTAGCCATTAATAACATATCCTATGTTCTTCCATTTCAAACTCCATTATTTTTTTTTTCAAACTCCATTATTTTTACTATAATACATTCTTGTTTATGGAGTTGTGTTATTACAACTTAGTATTCATTTTACTATTCATTCTCTTGGATGTGTTTAACCTTCCCATTTTTCTTGAAGATTGTAAATATAACTATAGCATATTTTGTCTCTATAGCTTCTCTATATTTTGAAATATTTTCCTAAGGTAAACTCCCAAAAGAAGAATCACAGTTAAAGAATGTGAATACAGCTTTTAAGATATCTTTCTACACAATTATCTGAAGATTTAGAGCATAAATGCTGCCATTAGCAAGGAATAAGTGTATGAGTTTCATTTCTATACTGCCAGTTTTGGATATCAGTGTCTCTATATTTGCATGTTTTGCTATTTAAATAGAAATAAAAGAGAGGCTTTTGCTTGTGGTGTAAGGATAGGCATGTTCTGTATTTTCTACCTGTGAATATATTTGGTCTTTGTTCTCTGTTTCTGGTAGAGAGCTTCAAAAACCCTTGGAGTTTTCTGAATGACAGGATTGTCATTCCTTATTCAAAGCAAACTTCTTTGTACCATTTCTGAGTTTATGGTAATGGGGTAATTCATGTGGGCCCTTAGTTTCAAGGGACAGGCTGCCTCCTCCAGAAAGATCAAGCATGTGATTAAAGGGTTGGAACTTCCAGTCCTCTGGGTAGGAGAATGGGTCTGGAGATTGAATTCAGTTCAATGGCCAAAGATTTAATCAATCATGCCTCTGTAATGAAACCCCATAAAAACTCTGGGCTGCGAGGCTTGCAGGAGCTTCCAGGTTAGTGGACTCATGGGTGTGTGGAGAAGGTGGTGGCATGCCTAGATTCCAGGAGAAAAGAGCATGGAATCTCTGTGCCCCTCCCCACTGTAGACCTTACCCTCTGCATCTCTTCCATTTGGCTGTTCCTGAGATGTATTCTTTGTAATAAAACCCTAGTCATAAGTACACCACTTTTAATGAGTTCTGTGAGTTATTCTAGTGAATTATTGAACTTTAGAGGGCTGAGGAAGCCCTGAATTTGTGTTTTTTTTAATATATTTTATTGATATTTTACAGAGAGGAAGGGAGAGATAGAGAGCTAGAAATGTCGATGAGAGAGAAACATCGACCAGCTGCCTCTTGCACACCCCCCACCGGGGATGTGCCCGCAACCAATGTACATGCCCTTGACCGGAATCGAACCTGGGACCTTTCAGTCCACAGACCGATGCTCTACCATTGAGCCAAACCGGTTTTGGCAGGAATCCCTGAATTTGTAACCAGCTGGGCAGAAGTATGGGGGGTGGTTGTGACCTCCAGGACTTGCAGTTGGCGTTGAAAGTGGAAGCAGTCTTCTGGAACTGAGCCCCTTCCCTTAACTTGTGCTAACTCTGGGTAGTTAGTATCAGAATTAAATTGATTTGTAGGACAACCAGTGGGTGTTAGTGAATTGACCTTGAAGCATACCACCCTTGCCCACTTTCCCTTTACAAAAGGAATGGAAGTCATTGCTGTCTCTCTAAGTATATTCTCCTTTTTTCCACCACCACCAATTTACAGGGGGTGGCCAGGTTTTATAGGTCACGGAAAAAGCACTTGATCACCTCCCAGACAGAACACAAATGTGTCTTGGACTCTTGCCGTTCACTGGAAGCTGAGGGCTTTAAGGTCACCTACCTCCCAGTGAAGAAGAGTGGGATCATTGACCTGAAGGTAGGAGTGGCTCTTGGCAGGAGGAGAAAAATTGGAGGAGCATAGCTTCTGCCTATGTATCTATATCTCCAGCCTTAGCTCAAGCCTGCAGGACTAGATCTAATGATGAGGGCGGGGCTTAGGGAAATAGGTCTAGCAGAGAAACCAAGAGCATGTTCCCTTTGAGTGTGTACCATCGGCCTGTTCTCTGGAGGATGTATTTCTCAGCTTTGTTGCTGCTTCCTGGTTTGTGTGGGATGTGTGGGTAGGATACCAGGTGCTGATATGGTGAAGCTCTGGCCTCCTCTTCCTCTTCCCCTACTCTAAAGAGGAAGTATAGTTTTTTAGAAGAATATTTCCCTTTTTGTCCTATGTCCTTATGTGTCCATTTTGGGTAGTGAGTCCAAGCATCTTGTCCACCAGAGTTTGGATACTAGCATCCCTAGACAAATCCTAAGATATAGTATGTAGATAGAACCCTGTCATGTACATTTGGAATTGAGGAGGGAACACAAGATTACATGAAGGTTGGAGAAAGCTAGGCAGAAAAATCTCCATGACTGGTTTAACAGTGCCCACTTTGGGAAACCGTACCACACTTTGGGAAACACTGGTTTACAGGATAGTTAACAAGATAGTTAACACCTCCTTTGAGGTGTGGAAAAGAGGATTATTCTGGCATTTCTTTTTTTTTTTTTTTTTTTTAATATATTTTATTGATTTTACACAGAGAGGAATTGAGAGGTATAGATAGTTAGAAACGTCGATGAGAGAGAAACATCAACCAGCTGCCTCTTGCACACTCCCCACTGGGGATGTGCCCGCAACCAATGTACATGCCCTTGACTGGAATCGAACCTGGGACCTTTCAGTCCGCAGGCCAATGCTCTACCACTGAGCCACACCGGTTTCGGCAATTCTGGCATTTCAAAGGTATATTAACCTAGATGCCCAAGAACAAAGGACAGGGCTTGCTTAAGGCAACATAAACCTCTCACTAAAGAAATTAGAGGTCAAGGGCATGTGTATCCACCATACCTGCCCTGTTAAGATTTTTTTTTAGGAACTTAAAAATAAAATCTTCACCTGAGGATATTTTTCCCATTGCTTTTCAGAGAGAGACACATCAACTGGTTGCCTCTCACGTGTATCCCCAACCAGGGCCAGAGAGTGAACCTGCAACTAGGTTATGTGCCCTTGATCCAGAACCGAATCTGACACCCTTAGGTGCTCAGGCTGATTCTCTAACCATTGATCCCACCAGTCAGGGCCAGTTAGTAATTTTTTATCACCCTGTGAGATTATTTTTGGTCATTTATTTATTTATTTATTTATTTAAAATATATTTTATTGATTTTTTTACAGAGAGGAAGGGAGAGGAATAGAGAGCTAGAAACATCAATGATGAGAAAGAAACATCGACCAGCTGCCTCCTGCACACCCCCTACTGGGGATGTGCCTGCAACCAATGTACATGCCCTTGACCGGAATCAAACCTGGGACCTTTCAGTCCGCAGACCGACGCTCTATCCACTGAGCCAAACCGGTTGTGGCTGGTCATTGATTTATTACAGCACCCCTTTTTGTTCACAAGTTTTATAAAGAACAAACACTGCCAAAGTGTTTGGTTTTTATGTCAAAGTATTTTTCAGTTTGGCTCTACCATTTTATATTTCCATGAGCAGTATATGAATGATACAGTTTCTTTGCATTCTCCCCAGCAATTTTGTACTATCAGTATTCTGATAGGTGTGTAGCAAAAGATTCCCTTCTCAAGGCTAAGCTTGTCCACATTCTCAGTTAGGGAGTACCTGGTGGTGTTGTATAGCCTTCTTATTTCTGATATTCTTAGGAACTAGAGGCTGCTATCCAGCCTGATACCAGCCTGGTCTCAGTCATGTCTGTGAACAATGAGATTGGAGTGAAGCAGCCCATTTCGGAAATAGGTGAGTATGGTGGTGAACCCTGATGCTTGCCCACCAAGCATCTGAGTAGCGGGAGGTGAAGTGTGATAGCAACCATACTTGGGTAAAAATTGCTGTTTTGGGTTCTGAACTCATTTAAAAGTTATTTTGATTTTCCGAACTTATGTATGATTGAATACTCCATTGATGATGGTTTGAATATCCCATTGATTGTGATCTCATTGGTCATCGAAGCACATTCCTGAGACCTGAGACAGTTCAATTATCATAAATTGCCTCAGTAGCTACAGATAGTGCATGCCTGTTGACTCAGTGATCCCAGAATCTGGACAGCACAATTATTCTAAATTGTCCAGGTGGTCCCAGATAATGATGATGTGTTTCCGTTGATTCAGTGGTCCCTAGATAACTAAGTTGCCCAGATTCTGCTTCTGTGAAAATGCTTTTTCAAGAAACAGGTTCCTCATTCCAGACCCAAAGATGTAATCAATACTTTTGTGATTTTCTGCCAATATAAGCCAGGCATGACAAGCTGTTCAGGGCTTCGAGATTTGGAGCTTTAGCCCCTTGTATGCCACCGGCCATTAGTAAATGACTCAGTAAAAGAAAATAGATAAATCAAAATAAATGACTCAGTAATTTGACTTTTTTGAGGCATCCTTTGTAAGATGGGGTTTACATCACAACAGAGGGAGCTGTGAGCTGTAACACTTTATAGAATACAGTAAGGAAACCTGGGGAAAGACACATTGTAAATGATATAGCCAGTATTTGAATCCAGATTTAGTACCTTTTTTTTTTTTTTACAGTTCATTTTTTATTAATTGATTATTGTATCACATAATTGTCCTCACCCCATTCCCATCCCATTCCCATCCCACATATTCCCCCACCCCCCCTGTTGTCCATGGCTACTGGTTAGGCTTATCTGCATGCACACAAGTCCTTTGGTTGATCTCTCTCCCTTAACCCCACCCTTCCCTAGTACCTTTTATGTTCTCTTCATTTTACTGCAGTTGGTGTAGTAAAAAAAAAAAAAAAAATCCCCCAAAACCTCTACTCTTTTTTTTCTTCCTCTGACTGTTTTTACTTTTGAACATCTCTTTATTATGCTAATTTAGAGTCAGACTCAACCTCCTATTCACATTAGCAAATTCATCTGTTAATCTTTACCTCTTTTAAATAAAAAGGGTTATGAAAGTTGATCTGATATGTTGAAAGACCAGTGTTGAAGAGAGAGAAATTACTTGTTATATGGTTAGAGGCTAATGCCAGATGCAGTTTTGCCTTAGAACTCATGGAACTTTGTGGAATCACTGCCAGGTGACTTCCCAACATGATGCTATATTCTTTCCCTCTGTTGTTTCCTCAGGGCAGATTTGCAGTTCCAGAAAGGTCTATTTCCATACTGATGCAGCCCAGGCTGTTGGAAAAATCCCACTTGATGTCAACGACATGAAAATTGATCTCATGAGCATCAGTGGTCACAAAATCTATGGTCCCAAAGGTACCAGCCCCTCCTAGAGTTCCTCTGCTCTGTACCTCCCAGTAAACCCTTTGTTAAGTGTTCCTTGTGTTGCAGGCAACACAGCACCAATTGTCTAACTGGTGGGGTCAGACCAGACCTGGGTTCAGCAACTTCAGTATTTGAGTTTTGGCTAGGAAAGAATTTAGAGCCAAGCTCAAACTATAAGAGAACATATATTTAGTAAAGCATAGAGGTAGAAAAAGTAATTCCTATGAGAAGTGGGCTTAGGAAACAAGTTATAGAAGTAAAGGAAGAACCCTTGAAGGTAGGGAGTGAGGAAGGTAATGGTAACATGTCTTGGCGGAGGGTAGAGAGGGGTAGTAAAAGGGAAAGGCATGGTCATGCTCTGGGGAGGGAGGGCACTGGGTAGAGATTTAATTAAATTAATTAATTATTATTATTATTTTATATATATTTTATTGATATTTTACAGAGAGGAAGGGAGAGAGATAGAGAGCTAGAAATGTCGATGAGAGAGAAACATCAACCAGCTGCCTCTTGCACACCCCCCACTGGGGATGTGCCCGCAACCAATGTACATGCCCTTGACCGGAATCGAACCCGGGACCCTTCAGCCCGCAGACCGACGCTCTACCGCTGAGCCAAACCGGTTTCGGCTAATTATTATTATTTTTAAACACATTTGAGAGAGAGAGAGAACATCAATTTGTTGTTCCACTTATTAGTTGATTTTTAAAATTTTATATATATTTATTGATTGATTTCAGAGAGGAAGGGATAGAAAGAGAGAGATAGAAACATCAGTGATGAGAGGGAATCATTGATTGGCTGCCTCCCGAATGTTGAATTGAGCCTGCAACCCAGGCATGTGCCCTTTACCAGAATTGAACCTGGGACTTTTGAGTCCGCAGGCCAACGCTCTATCCATGGAGCCAAACTGGCTTGGACTGGTTGATTCTTTTTAAAAATATTTTATTGATTTCAGAGAGGAGATCACGTTCCCCTACTGGGAACTGAGCCCTTGTGCCCAGGCATTTGCTCTTGACCAAAATCAAACCCGGGACCCTTGAGTCCACAGGCTGATACTCTATCCACTGAGCCAAACTGGCCAGGGCTATTTTTATTATTATTTTTAATTGATTTCAGAGAGAAAGGGAGAGGTAGAGAGACACAGAAACATCAATGATGAGAGAGAATCATTGGAGCTTGCAATCCAGGCATATGCTTCTGATCAGAATCTAACCCGGGACCCTTCAGTCCACAGGCCGACACTCTAGCTCTTTTTTATTTTTATTTTTTTTTTAATATTTTTATTGATATTTTACAGTGAGGAAGGGAGAGAGATAGAGAACTAGAAATGTCGATGAGAGAGAAACATCGACCAGCTGCCTCCTGCACACCTGCCACTGGGGATGTGCCTGCAACCAAGGTACATGCCCTTGACCGGAATCGAACCCGGGACCTTTCAGTCCGCAGACCGACGCTCTACCACTGAGCCAAACCGGTTTTGGCCCGACACTCTAGCTCTATCCACTTAGCCAAACCAGCTAGGACTGGATGGAGATTTTAGGGGAGGTCCCACAGGAAGATCTTATTAGAATATTCAGCCCGTCTGGCATGCTCATTGATTGAGCATTAAACCAGGAGGTCATGGTTCAATTGCCAGTCAGGGCATATGCCTGTGTTGTAGGCTCAATCCCAGTGTGGGGTGTACAGGAAACAGCCGATCAATAATTATCTCTATCATTGATGTTTCTAGGTCTTTCTCCCTCTCCCTTCCTCTCTAAATTAATAAAATCAACAAAAATATATTACAAAAAAAATATTCAGCAGCTTTCCAGATGTGTCCTTTCAGGGTCTAAGTCTCAACTGCAGTGGATCTTTAGTCAATGCATCTGGTCCTGAGGTCAGCCATGGGGTCTGGTTTTGCTGCTTTTCTGGGCCTGGAGCTGAAATAAAACTGATGTTATCTCTAAGGAGGAAAGGTAAGGGGGGTCTAAACTGCATGACCAGCAAAATGCTAGGGAAGAACGGTCACTCTGGGGGCAAGGTCCAACCCTACAATTGTCCTTTGCTGGGCACTTAGGACTTTCTGCCTGGTGACCTTCTGTACTTGGCCCATTAGGTCGATGCTCAACGACTGAGTCACACAGGCTGGGTATATCTTTATAAAAATAATTAAAGTACATCCTTAACCAGTTTGGCTCAGTGGATAGAGCGTCGGCCTGTGGACTGAAGGGTCCTGGATTCTGAAGGGTCCTGGATTCAATTCTGATCAAGGGCAGGTACCTTGGTTGCAAGCTTGATCCCCAGTAGAGGGCATGCAGGAGGCAACTGATTGATGTTTCTCATCGATGTTTCTAAGTCTCTCCCTTCTTCACTGTAAAAAATCAATACAATACATTAAAAAAATTATAGATTGTTAAAATTTTAAGTGTTTTCTAATAGTGTATCTTGGAGATTTTACAGTGGCAGTACAAAAGGACCTTTTATACACCTGCTTTGTATTTCATGTGTCATAATTTATTTGCCCATACCCCTGATGTAAGACATCTAAGATGTTTCCCTTTTTTTTTTTTTTTTGCTATTGTGAGTAATGTTGCATTGGGTGATGCCATTTTACACATACATAAGGAGCTACTTTAAACTTAAAAATGAGTCTTGACTCCTTCTGGTAGTTACCCTTCTGATATTAAATAATTTTGATATAGCCCTAGCTGGTTTGGCTTGATGGATAGAGCATTGGCCTGCAGACTGAAGGGTCCCAGGTTCGATACTGGTCAAGGGCACATAGCCGGGTTGCAGACTCGATCCCCAGTAGGAGGGGTTCAGTAGGCAGCCGATCAATGATTCTCTCTCATCATTGATGTTTCTATCTCTCTCCCTCTTCCTTCCCCTCTGAAATAAAAAAATATATATATATTTAAAAATAATTTTGATATGTATTATGCTTTTACTGCTGTTTATTTTTTTTCTTCAACCTTTTATATTTTGAAAAATTTCAAGCTTATAGAAAAGTTGAAAGACTATTTTGACCCCATTGGGAAGATATTTTATTTCATCTGCATTTTTCTTTTTCTCTTTTATGTAACAAACTTTGTTTCCCAGGGGTTGGTGCCATCTACATTCGCCGCCGGCCCCGTGTGCGTGTGGAGGCCTTGCAGAGTGGAGGGGGACAGGAGCGGGGTATGCGGTCTGGGACAGTGCCCACACCCTTGGTGGTGGGCCTGGGGGCTGCGTGTGAAGTGGCACAGCAAGAGATGGAGGTATGGAGAGAGCAGTTTCCTCTCTCAACCTTTTCCCCCGTGCTGGGTCTCCTGTTAGAAGCTTCTCAGCATGAATGAGTCAGAGCTCTGCCAGAAGAGGAAGTTTAAGAAAACTTTGTCCCAGTGCTGCTGGCATCTTGTTTTGGAGGGAGGTGTTATGGGCTCCAAAATCCAGGTCCTTTCAGTAGTTATCAGCTCATTTATTTCTAGGTATTGGAACCAATGTCTCCAATTATTTAGCACCTTTGCATACTTGGTGCTGTGCTCCATGTTGGGGAAACAGTGGCCTCCAAGAGTAACATAGGATGATAGGAAGATCTAATGCACAGTCCCTTCTAGACATAGGAGGAGGGCTCCTTGTCCCGTGTGTTTCTATGCTGTGGATGGTCACTATGCCTAGTTCTCTCTCGCCTGTTCCTTAGTACGACCACAAGCGAATTTCAAAGTTAGCAGAGCGACTGATAGAGAAGATCATGAAGAGCCTTCCGGATGTTGTGATGAATGGGGACCCTGTTCACCATTATCCAGGTATGGACATGCCTTTTCTATTCCCATTCTGGAAGAGTCTGAGACTAAGACTCCTCTCACAGTGGTTCTCTTTTCCAGGTTGTATCAACCTCTCCTTTGCCTATGTGGAAGGGGAGAGTCTACTGATGGCACTCAAGGATGTGGCCTTATCTTCGGGGAGGTAAGTTGGTCCAGATAGAAAGGACTATGACAGGACCGATTAGCCAGGCTTCTAAGTGTTATAACAGGTTTTTTTTTTAAATCAAGGATTCTACTCTTTTTTAAAAAATATATATTTTATTGATTTTTTACAGAGAGGAAGGGAGAAGGATAGAGAGTTAGAAACATCAATGAGAGAGAATCATTGATCAGCTACCTCTTGCACATCCCCCATAGGGGATGTGCCCATAACCAATGTACATGCCCTTGATCGGAATCAAACCTGGGACCTTTCAGTCCACAGACCGACGCTCTATCCACTGAGCCAAACCAGTTTCAGCATAACAGATTATTGAGCTTTCCAGTATAGAAATAACAGGGACAAGAGCTCTTGGTTTGCTGAAACCAGTTTGGCTCAATGGATACAGCGTCGGCCTGCGGACTGAAAGGTCCCGAGTTCAATTCCAGTCAAGGGCATGTACCATGGTTGCGGGCACATGAAAGATGCAAGTAGGGGGTGTGAAAGAGGCAGCTGATCGATATTTCTCTGTCATCGATGTTTTGACTCTCTCTCTTCCTCTCTGTAAAAAAATCAATAAAAAATATTTTTTTAAAAGAAGAGCTCTTGGTTAAGAATAAAGGTCATTTTGTAAGCATCTATTTACTTATTTATTTTTATATTTTGTTAACCCTCATCCAAGCATATTTTTTTCATTGATTTTTAGGCAGAGTGGGAGAGAGAGAGGAAAAGACAGAGAGAAACATCAATGTAAGAGAAACACACTGATTGGTTGCTTCCTTCACATGCCCAACCAGGGCCTAGGCAGAGAGGAGTCTGCAACCAGGGTACATGCACTTGACCTGAATTGAACCCAGGATCCTTTGTTTCACAGGATGATGCTTTATCCACTGAGCCAACCTGGCTAGGGCGTAAACATCTATTTTTTTAACTAGCTGGGTACAGGCTGAAGTTGCAATTCTAGGAGGGCTTCTTGGGGTAGAATTTTGTACATGTTATAGTCCCGGGAGATGCAAGTATCTGTTCTAGTATTGTATTAACAGTTCTGTAGTAGGCCTCAGAACTGAAGTATACTTTGAAGGCTACCACGGGTTTAGCTGCCATCTATGCTGGTACAATATGGTGTATTCAGTCACAGGGAGTGAACACATGTTCTGCAGCCTCTTTTTTATTTATTTATTTATTTTTTATTAAATATATTTTATTGATATTTTACAGAGAGGAAGGGAGAGAGACAGAGAGCCAGAAACGTCAATGAGAGAGAAACATCGACCAGCTGCCTCTTGCACACCCCCCACCGGGGATGTGCCCGCAACTAATGTACATGCCCTTGGCTGGAATCGAACCCGGGACCCTTCAGTCCGCAGAGCGACGCTCCACCACTGAGCCAAACCAACCTCGGCTGCAGCCTCTTATTGTCAGACCAGCTCTTGTGGTGTCATTCTGTGGCAATATCCTTGTTTAAGGAGTTTAACCTCCATATGACCCAGAGGAGCAAGGTTTATATCTCAGAAAGTGCTGGTAACATCCGGGCCCTTTAGCTCTGACAGATGAGAATGTCTCTTTTGTCTCCATGTTATGACTCTAGGGGCCTGGGAGATGAGAGCAAGTCTAGGGGTTTGGGGCTAAAGTCAGATGTTGATGAACTGAGCAAGGCTCTGCCCCTTTCTCCTCAGTGCGTGCACTTCTGCATCCCTGGAGCCCTCTTATGTCCTTCGAGCAATTGGCACTGATGAGGATTTAGCTCACTCTTCTATCAGGTCAGTCAGCTGAGCTGTAACATTTATGAAAGGTATCTTTTTGTGTGTATGTTTCATCTCCTGTCATCATCTCCTAAACCTAGTTTTCCTTATTCCTCCTTAATTCTTTTTAAAAAATATATTTTTATTATTTTTTTACACAGGAAGAGAGAGGGATAGAGAGTTAGAAACATCGATGAGAGAGAATCATCGATCAGCTGCCTCTTGCACACCCCCTACTGGGAATGTGCCCGAAACCAAGGTACATGCCTTTAACCGGAATCTAACCCAGGACCTTTCAGTCCTCAGGCTGACTCTCTATCCATTGAGCCAAACCAGTTTCGGCCCTCCTTAATTCTTTTTTTTTTTTTTTTTAACATATTTTATTGATTTTTTTTACAGAGAGGAAGGGAGAGAGATAGAGAGCCAGAAACATCGATGAGAGAGAAACATCGACTAGCTGCCTCCTGCATACCCCCCACAGGGGATGTGCCCACAGCCAATGTACATGCCCTTGACCGGAATCAAACCTGGGACCTTTCAGTCTGCAGACTGACGCTCTATCCACTGAGCCAAACCCGTTTTGGCCCTCCTTAACTCTTCATTAATGTTTCTAGACCAGTGATTCTCAGACTTCACTGACTATCCCCTGGGAAGTTTGTGAAGATGAAGATTTCTGAATCCTACACTCCGAGAAAATGATTCACTAGGTCTGGAGGAGTAGGAAACTTCTCTACAGATTCTGATGTGGCTGGTCCACAAACCGCAGAAACTGAGCCCTAAAGGGGAAGGACCATGTTCTTCATGTTCTGTGTGGAGTAAATCCTCACTGAGTATTTGCTGAATGAATTTACCTTAGTGCTAGAGCTCTGATGCAGAGCTCTTCTCCTATGCCCTTTTCAGGTTTGGCATTGGCCGTTTCACTACAGAGGAGGAAGTGGACTACACAGTAGAGAAGTGCATTTACCATGTGAAGCGTCTTCGCGAAATGAGGTACGCATGTTGCACCAGAGACCCTTTGGAAGAAATTGAAGTGGTCATGCTGTGTTCACATAGCTGGAAACCAGAGTTTGCAAATAACTGAATTTTAGGATTTAGATGTTCCACAAAGGAAGAAAGTGAATATCTTTTTTTAAAAAACATATTTTATTGATATTTCACAGAGAGGAAGGGAGAGAGATAGAGAGCTAGAAACATCGATGAGAGAGAAACACCGACCAGCTGCCTCTTGCCCACCCCCTACCGGGGATGTGCTCGCAACCAAGGTACATGCCCTTGATCGGAATCGAACCCGGGACCTTTCAGTCCGCAGACCGACGCTCCACCACTGAGCCAAACCGGTTTCAGTGAAAGTGAATATCTTTGGCTACTTATTTTCAGAATATGAAAAAATGTTTTTAAAAACTAAGGAAACACATAAATTCAGGTGTTTTTTGCAGTATTAATAGTTGTCATTGCATGCCGAGGTTGGTTTGGCTCAGTGGTAGAGCGTCGGTCTGCGGACTGAAAGGTCCCGGGTTCGATTCCGGCCAAGGGCATGTACATTGGTTGCGGGCACATCCCTGGTGGGGGGTGTGCAGAAGGCAGCTGGTTGATGTTTCTCTCTCATCGACATTTCTGGCTCTCTCTCTCTCCCTTCCTCTCTGTAAAATATCAATAAAAATATTTTATAAAAAAAAAATAGTTGTCATTGCAGCAATATCAATACACAATTTGTGATTTTGTAGCTTAAGTATAGGAAAACTCCCTTTAATAAAGGATTCTTGGCTGCTTCTCCTCTAAGCCCTCCCTCATCCAATATTTCTTCTCTTTGACAGCCCTCTCTGGGAGATGGTGCAGGATGGCATTGACCTTAAGAGCATCAAGTGGACCCAACACTAGAAGAGTGGGCCTTGGACTTTGTGCTTCCTGGTTGCTCCTGCGTCATCACTGCATGGCACCTCATTACACCCAGTGGGTGTTTTATGTTCAAATCAGAATTGGTATAGCCCCGTTGACTTCAGCATTAGCTTACCTCCAAGACAGAAACACAGGATCTTTGCTGGGTCTCAGCTTTTTTGGGGGAAACTCTCCCCATTTATCTCCAGGAGTCCTTCTCTGTTCTTATCAT
Source organism: Vespertilio murinus (assembly GCA_963924515.1). Classification (NCBI taxonomy): domain Eukaryota; kingdom Metazoa; phylum Chordata; class Mammalia; order Chiroptera; family Vespertilionidae; genus Vespertilio; species Vespertilio murinus. Next base: position 55,222,726 of record OZ004709.1, read on the forward strand.
CAGTGGATGTCTCACCTTGAAATGGAAGGAACATTTGTTATGATCATGCTCTATATTCTTGGTGGAGAGAACCAGAAGAAAAGAAGGCTCTTTGTTCAGGGACCCTGATGCTATACATGGAAATTTTAGTTGTTGCTTGTTGCTACTAGCAAGACTTATTCCTTTAGGGACAACATAATCAACTATGATTTAATCTTTTTTGTGGCCTCAAAGGCCACATCTTCATATTGACTATAGATGGAGCAGACTGTTCTTATCACCTTTTCTTTGGACCTAGTGGAGTGAAAAATATCTATATAATAACCCATTATCCTAATAATCTGTTTCTTTTAAAAAAATTGTTAATTTGCAGATTAGAGAAATAAAATTGTCTTCCCCTGTTTGCTTTGTGACTTTATGAGAGGCTCAAGGAGAATTCCAAGCTGTGATTCGGAATTGTGGAACAGACTACTACTCCACTTGATTTCCTAGATGACTCAGTGTGCTTACATATGTCTTCTTTCAACAATTATTTCAGTGCTTTTCAGGAGCTTGATATTATTCTGGGTATTGGGGATACATTGGTTAACAGGACCAAAAAGGACCTTCCCCTCATTCTAGTTGAGAGACAGAAAATAATGAGTAAATAAATAAGCCTATAGAATAAATAGAGTAGCAAAGGAGATAATGGGAGAACCTACTATGTGGGACATACTTTGAAATCTTTTTTGAGGACGTGTTAGTTAAGCAGAAATGTTATTTCCAGTCATGGAAAGAGCTAGGGATGAGTGAGGGATGAGAAGGACCAACAAAAGCAAAAGGGCCTGAGCTATGAAAAAGCATGGCATGTTTGAGAAACCAATAGAAGGCCAATGCAGCTAGAGTAGAGTTTTTTCCATTTGTGGGTCTGAAGACATAGATGGATAGTTACCAGAACACAATCAAATGAGAGAAAAATAAATTAGACTACATCACACATATTTTTAAATTATTTGTATGTATATACCAAGTTGCAAATGTACTTTTTATGCTGGTGATGATCAAAAAAGTTTGAAAGCCACTAGTCTAAAGTATGGTGAATGTAGATGGACAGGAGAAAGAGATGAAATACATTTTTAAAATAAATTTATTTTGAGTAATTTTAGATTTTGCAAAAGGTTGTAAAGAAGTACAGTTAGCCGAAACTGGTTTGGCTCAGTGGTAGAGCGTCGGTCTGCGGACTGAAGGGTCCTGGGTTCGATTCCGGTCAAGGGCATTTACCTTGGTTGCAGGCACATCCCCGGTAGGGGGTGTGCAAGAGGCAGCTGGTCGGTGTTTCTCTCTCATCGACGTTTCTAGCTCTCTATCTCTCTCCCTTCTTCTCTGTAAAATATCAATAAAAATATATTTTTAAAAAAAGTAGTTAAATATTAACCGCCCAACTTCCTCTAATTTAACTTGGTACATTTGTCAAAACTAAGACTAAGATCAATACATTAATATGAACTAAATTTAATATTTTATTCAGATTTCAACAGTTTTCCCACTAATGCCCATTTCCTGTTTCAGGATCCAATCCTGGATACAACATTGCATTTAGTAAGTTTTTTCTTCTTTCTTTTCTTTTAACTCGGTGCAGGAAAGTTTCCACAAAATGAGTCCAGGTGATTTTGAGATTATATTTATTAAAGCTGAGGACAGTGGAACCAGAAAGAGTTTAGGATAAAGGAAGCATCAGGAGAGAGACTAGTGAGGCTGCTCTGGTTCTCTAGAAACCTTATAGGAAAGAAATGAGCCTAGGCAGGCTTGCTTCGGTTCACTGGGAAGTCAGAGAAAAGGGGCCTGGGAGACAGAGACAGGGATGAGCTGCAGCCGCCCATTGCTCCCCGGGCTGTAGGTCTCCTGGAAACCCTTACAGTTTATTTTTTTTTAATTTTATTTTCCTTTTCCTTTTTCTTTCTTTCTTTTTTTAATGGAGCAACACACTTAGCTGCTTTTTTCACCCTTACAGTTTAGGTAGGAGGTGCATACCTGAGAGGCAAGAAAGGTGTGGGCATGCTCCCTGGAGAGGTGCCTAGTAGGTTTTGTTTTTAATGCACTGTATTATACCTACAAAGAGTATATTGAATGAAGTGTAGATTTCATTTAAGTGTGGGCTGGTCCTGGCCAGGTAGCTCAGTTGGTTAGAGCATCACCTCAATACACCAAGGTTATGGGTTCCATCCGGCAGTCAGGGCACATATAAGAATCAACCAATGAATGCATAAATAAGTGGAACAACATCAATTTTTCTCAAATCAATTTTTAAAATGTGATCTTTTTCTTTTATTCCTTTGAAATTTTAAGAGAAAGTTTACTTAGAAAGTTACAGAGGCAGCTAAAGCAGCATCAGAATAACTTTTCTATAATAATACTGAAGAGTTGTCGAGAGACGTAGAGGAATTGAGTACTGGTCTGCGGGGAGGCAGGCAGCTCTGTCGCAGACTACGAACCTCTCTTGGGTCTCAGCTGCCAAAGATCCTGTCCGGTAGGAAGTACTAGCCGGGCATTATGAGTGGCTGTCGAGTATTCAGTGGGAGGTTAAATCCAGCGGCCAGGGAGAAGGACATGGAAAGGTTCTTCAAGGATATGGACGGATAAGAGAGATCGATCTGAAAAGAGGCTTTGGTTTTGTGGAATTTGAGGATCCCAGGGATGCTGATGATGCTGTATATGAACTTGATGGAAAAGAACTGCAGTGAAAGGATTACTATTGAACAAGCTTGGGCTCGATCTCGAGGTGGGTGAGGTAGAGGGCGAGACTCTGATCGCTTTAGTAGTCGCAGACCTCGAAATGACAGACGAAATGCTCCACCTGTAAGAACGGAAAATCGGCTTATAGTTGAAAATTTATCTTCAAGGGTCAGCTGGCAGGATCTCAAAGATTTAATGAGACAAGTTGGAGAAGTAACATTTGCGGATGCACATGGACCTAAATTAAATGAAGGAGTGGTTGAGTCACCTCTTATGGTGACTTATAGAATGCTATTGAAAAATTTTTTGGAAAGGAAATAAATGGGAGAAAAATAAAATTAATCAAAGGCAGCAAAAGGCACAGTAGGTCACAAAGCAGGTCTCGTTCCCAGACTAGGAGTTCCTCTAGGTCTTGTAGCCAGTCTCGATATTGTTCTCAGAGTCGCAAGTCTTACAGTCGGTCTAGGAGCAGGAACAGGAGCCGGAGCCGGAGTCCCGTTCTGTTAGTAGGTCTCCTGCACCTGAGAAGAGCCAGAAACCTGGTTCTTCATGTAGATCTAAGTCTCCAGCATCTGTGGATCGCCAGAGGTCCAGGTCCAGGTCTCGGTCCAGGTCCAGATCAGTTGACAGTGGCAATTAAACTGTAAATAACTTGCCCAGGGGGCCTTTAAAAAAAAACCACAAACCCTCCCCCCCCCCCACAAAAACACAAATACCCAAATCATACTTGCTAAAAATTCTGGTAAGTATGTGCTTTTTTTGTGGGGGTGGGATATGGAGGGAGGGTTAGATTGGGTTGGGCTGGATATCTTTGTAGATGTGGACCACCAAGGGTTGTTGAAACCTAATTGTATTAAATGTCTTTTGATAAGCCTTCTGCTCACATTTTTGTGAATGTCTGAAGTATATAGTTTGTGTATATTGGCTATTTTATAACTAAAGCAAATTTAATTTTTTTGTACTAGAAAAAATTTGAACATTTTAGTTCTTGGTTATTCAAATATGCTAATTCAAAATTAGTTTAATGTGTCAATTAAACTAATTAATAGCTTTGGACACTTAAAAGAGCTCTAACTTTGCTTGTACATAAAGCTTAATTTGAGTTTTCCTTGTTAGGGTCAAGGGTGTCCTCTCACCCACTCTTTAACAGCTGCCTGGCAAAGACAAGCAGCTGTTTGTTATTGATAATAAAAGATTATAAAACTGAAAAAAAATAATACTGAAGTGCAGTTGTGGATGGGTTAATGAAGACTGGTGGGTCAGGCTCCCCTGATTGAAATTTTTTAATGGAAAAAATATCAGGTTTTGGTTCTTCTGACTGGGAATCATCACTAAGCACCATTTTATGGCCCTTTTAATTCTCAAAACAATCACCCCAAGCAGGTATTTATCTCCTTTCGCAAAGGCTTAAGAAAGTGAAGCAATTTACACAAAGCCCCGCAGGAAGGGGCTGACCCAGATACCGCATCCTTCCCGCCACCTGCGTGTGACTCTCCTAAGGCGGGGCTAGTGCGCCGGAGTCTCACGCCGGGACTCACCGCTCTTTTCCCGACCAACCGGGGCAACTTCCGGGAGGTCGCCCGGAAACGTCATTGCGCGTGCGCCGTCCCGCCCGTGACGTCACGGCCCCATCCCGCCCCTTCTGGAACACGGACCTGCGGAGCGGGCCGGCGGCCATTTTGTGAAGCGGCGAAGGAGGTGGTGGCTGCCGTAGGCTCCGGGAAGCCGTTCGCGTAGGGGCAGTCGGCCGTGGGCGGAGGCACTCTCTTGGGGAGTAACTCGGCTCTGGGTTCGGGTGCCGCGCAGTTCTCCCCGGTAAGACTCCCGCAAGCCCCGGACCTGGCGGGGCTGTGCGGGGCTCGAGCCGCCCCTTGGTGGCCCGGGGCGGGGCCTTCGGAGGCCTCGGAGCCCGCCGCAGCGGGCGTCCCACACAAAAGGGTCGGGTGTGACTGCCGGCCGCCCACTTGCACCTCTGAATCTCGAGAGTATTCTAGAAGGGTCCCAGAGACGATGGGTCTGCTCTCGGAAGGGGAGACGAGGCTGCAGGGAGGACGCCCTGTGGCCTGAGAGGGGGCCCGAGTCGGGTGGCCCAGCGGCAGAGAAAGCATACTACCTACATCCTGCGTGGAGCGGGGTTTCCCATGCCCCCAGAGGGGACAGAGGTTACAACTACTACCTTTCTGGGCTCCGGAGTGAGGGGCTAGTCATGGTGAGGACACTCCCTCCCCCCGAAGTGCAAAGGAGGCCCGGTGGCTCATCAGGAAGAGGGACTAGACTTAGGGCACACCTGTGGGGAGGAAGCTGTAGTCGGCCCTTCCCTAGGAGTCCAGGAAAGAAGTTTCCGAACTGGCCGTCTCCGTGGCCTGGAGGCGGAGGAGGGGGTTGCAGTTGAAATGCTCCCAGAGCCCCACGTTGGTATCCCTTTAAGGGGGCGCTTGTGATGGAGAGTTGAGTTTTCGTTGGTGGAGGCTGGTCGTGCTGCTCTGCAGCCACGTGAAATGGGTGGGAGGAGCCTTTCAAGATGTACGGGTTAGCGACGGCTATGGACGCTAGTGCAGACGCTTAACTGCTCGATTGTAATTGTACGGGCTTGATGTGTGCCACCAGAGTGTGCCTTGTGGTGACAGATCTGAGGGTTATTCTGGGTTATTCGGCGCCAAGCCGTATGCCGGGGGTGGCTGTATACCGGGAGTTGCAGGCTCTGTACCAGAGATTTTTGGACTCTAAAATCCTCCTTTGGTCCAGGATTCCCAGAGATGACCCGATGTAAATTGGGGTAGTTGGCAGGAACCATTCTGTATTATTCAAGATTAGGGTGATGCTATTCAGTATAACTGGCAAAAAAAAAAATTGCAGTTGAAGTTTTGTTGGGGAGACAAGTGGCGGAAGTATTTCTCCTAGAGTTCCTTGTTTGACTGGTTTAAAGTGGTGCCGTTTTTGTCAAATGCAGTATTAGAAACATGAGTTGCCTTGGACTTTTGTGTATAGGTTATATTAATGCGTTTCAGAGCATTTTCAGTTGAGAAAAATTCTACAAGTCTGGACATATAGGTCGATCTTACTTTGTTTTAATTATAGAAATATAAGACTGGTTGTACTTGATTTTGAAATTTGGTGGCTTTGATAGAATGGAGAATTTCTGGACGTTGTGGAAAGTAATTATGTTAAGGTATTTTCCAAGAATATTAAAAAGTTGGGGTAGAATTGTTACAGGTGGATAAAATTTTATGGTAATTTTTGAAAAAAAATGAAATGTTTAGTGTGTTTATATAAAAGCAGAGGATGTGCTTATATTGCTGGAATTTTATTTTGAACAAAATGGAATGCATTTTTATATCACCTTTATATGCTCGATCAAATGTTTGATAATGTTTATGGGTTGTAATGAATAATTTCAATTTTTCTTACGTTCATATCTGTTAGGTGAAAATGTGAAACTCGAGAAACCATTGTGGTAGTTACTTGGAACATATTGTTATGTGCTAATTGCAGTATAATTCAGGCTTTCACTTTATTTGACATGCCAAATATTTTGATTGTTGCTTATTGAGAATTTGGGGGCTCTTGGTACAATTTTTGATATGAAACTTGATTTTGTGGGCAGTGTGTTAGGAGTTGAAATCCAGTGACAATTTCATAATGTTTTTATTCCATTTTGTAAAGACCCACTCCATCATTCAGTTTAGGTTAATATTTTTTGTGGATGTTAGAGAAAGAACTTATAAGTGTCAGTAGTGATTGCACAAGAGATTATTTATTTTTAATTTTAAAAATATATTTTATTGATTTTTTTTTACAGAAAGGAAGGGAGAGGGATAGAGATTTAGAAACATCGATGAGAGAGAAACAACGATCAGCTTCTTCCTGCACACCCCACACTGGGGACGTACCCACAACCAAGGTACATGCCCTTGATCGGAATCGAACCTGGGACCCTTCAGTCCAAAGGCGGGATGCTCTATCCACTGAGCAAAACCCGCTAGGGCACAAAAGATGATTTTAGATATCCCTTCCCCAAAAAGTACTTAATAAATGTCTATGGGATAAATGAATATTGCTAATTGTTTTAGGTCAACTGTGCAGAAAAATAACTTCATCTAATTTATAGTTATCTGATTTTACTATCGCCACCCCTATACCTTTTGGTTTGTCGAGTTTAGTTAATTAAATTTAAGGCAGATTTTAACATCTTACTACCAATAGTGAGGGTGAATGAGGTCTGCTAGGTTAGAAATAGTATTGTTACTTTGAAGTTTAAATCTAGTAAGATAATAAACATTTTTGTTGGCATTTGGGGGGTATTGTTAAATTTAATATTATAGTCTTTCAGGAGGAATAAATATCTTAGTTAGAAATGTCTTGATTTGCTGCCTTTGAATATTGACTGAAGGCTGATGGGAAAGTGTTCTATGAAAGGGATATATCTCCCTCAGTGTCAGAATTGTTTCATTAAGAGTGATCCTAGAATCTGAAATGTGATCCATTTGAGGATGGGAACAAAATCAAGTGATGAAGCTGTATTTTTGTTTGGTTGGGTTGGTTTTCTTTTTTTGTAATGACTACCATAATTTGATTATGCTGCTTATAGTGTTATGTCCATTATGATTGGTTCTCTGTTGCTTATCTCTCAGGTGAACATTTGAGCGGTGCTGGTTTTTGGTTCTTTTAAATCTGAAGAACTTAGCTCTGCTATACTCTGGTTCTTGTTATTTAAAGATGTTGAAGAAAGTTAAAATTCACTTTTAGATGTTTATTACGAGATGAAGAGTGAAAATGGTTAAGCTTGTGCTTTGGCTTCCTGATAAAAGAGGATTGTTGTCAAACATTTTATTCTGAAATTCCAAGTGATTGGAATGACTAGTAAATAAAATCTGCCCTCATAATAATTTCTGTAGCAGATATTTGTAATTTGCTCACTTATGTATGCGGTATTGTAAAACTGAAGCAAGACCACTGTTAAGACGAATTCCTTAACATAAAGTGGAAAAATTTACTAAAGCTTCTTTATTTAAAAAAAAAATATATATATATATATATACACACACACACACACACACACATATTGATTTCAGAGAGAAAGGGAGAGGGAGAGAGGGATAGCAACATCAATGATGAGAATCACTGATCAGCTGCCTCCTGCTGGTCCCTCACTGGAGATTGAGCCTGTAACCTGGTATATGCCCTGAATGGGAATTGAACTGTGAGCTCATGGTTCGTAGGTGGATGCTCAACCACTGGCCCACACAGGCCTGCCTAAAATAAGCTTTAGATCTGAAATGTAGTATCAGTGGGCTTAATGGTAGATCAGGCCTATTTTCTCCTTCCCTACACTTATGCTCTAGGCATAGGTAAAAAATGTATTTGCATAGAATTGTTTCAATCTTATCCTGTAAAATTAACGGAAGTTTAAGATGATTGGAGTGGATTTTTCATTTTGATATCCTGCATTCAGTTGCTGGCTGACATTTAGAATACAGGAATGAGTAGGCTTCCTGGAAAACAGTGATGCCTTTATTAAATTATTGTGTGCTTTACAAAGTGAGGTGTAGAAAGCAAAAGTACTTTAGTTCTCAGTTTATATACCTTGCCTATTTGAAGGTGGAAGTGTAACAGCAAAAGAGTAGTGAAAATCTGGCTTCTGGCCTGGACTTTTTGTGTATGGGACTTCTTTGGTATGGGATGAGATGGACTTTCCCCTTTGCTGAAATTCACAAATTTCTGTCTAGATTCATTTGTTTTTTGTTTTATTATTTTAAAAAAAGAGATTGATTTTACACTTTATATTGAACACATAAATCTTTAGGCGTTTGACAAGTTCAACTGAGCCTTGGAACTTTTCCTTGTGGAATGAGATGTTTTCTCCTTTTTACAGTTATTTCTGGCAATTCTGTAAATATTTCTGGGTATAAACCTGGTATGTTCCTTTCCAAATGGACATAAGGTGCTTTCTCAGGTCAGGAAAGGAAGAGAAAAGGAATCTGTTTCCCTTACCCATAGGGCATATGTCCTGGGCCCACACAGCTTTTTAATTATAATCTCCAGCAGTGGATCATTTGTTTATCACAAATGCTTATCTAGAAAATTACCCTGGTTCTGTGGCTCATAGCCTTCATGTAAAGCAAGCTTTTTCTGTTTCACATTTCCCTTTGTGGCTTGTTTAAATGAAGAGTTTGAAAACTCTTTAGACTTCATTAGAATTTTTTGAAGGCATTGTTTAAAAGATATTTGCATAGCTCTTGGTGGCAAAACAATCTCAATCTCACTGTTCTTGAGTAATTTGAGTAGTTACTTAGATGATTAGCTTGTCCTTTAGAAAAGTTGGGAGTAACACTAAAATTTTTAAATGTTTTGCTTTTTGTGATACTAAGTTCACTGGTGGTATCTTGATCTTGAAAGATAGTAGTTTAAAATTAGCATCATTGTAATAGTAATCTTAAAAATAAGTTTCTTGGGACTGTTACGGTGTTAAAAGAAAAGGCACGTTTCCTTCATATTTTGAACCCCAGTAGTTTTAACTTGGAATTAGTTCTTATAGCCAGATCTGTCTCTATATTTTTTTATGTTTGATGCTATTTTGGTGCAAAAGAAAATACACTGAAAGAGTTATTGAAATAGTTTTCATCTGTATCCTTGAACTGATTGTCCTGGAACTGTTATGGTACGAACTCGTTATTGTGCTTTTTCATAAAAAATTTGGTGAGAACCTGAGAAAATAGTTTGTAGTTGGACTTGTGATAGGGAATTTTCTGGACTGCTTTAACATCAGGTGGTAAAAGCACTTTCCTGCTGTGATGCTGAGAGTTTTTTGACTTTTAGTTTTTAATTCTTGGGCTAATTTGTGACACATTCTTGATGAATATAAATATATAATGTTTTGAGAAATACTCTAATTTGAAAGCAATACTGAGTAATAAGCACGTATAGAATTTTGGTATATGTCGTCTTCTTCCTTTCCTCCTCCTTTTTATATACATTCTAATAAAGTACTCTGGTTTCAGATTTACCTTGGTAATGTACAGTTCAGTGTGGCCTGTGCGTGTTTTGTGTTTCCTGCATTGATTTTTGCCTCCGTTTATTCTCTATTGCAGTCTAAAAGTTGGTTTTAATTGGTTGCCCACAGGATTGACATGGCCTCTACTTCTTGTTAAGAAAATACATCTCTTGTTTTATCAGGTAAGAGATTTTGAATAGAGGGTTTGCTTTTATACAAAATAAAATGAGATAGCTTATTAAGTAACAAGAAAATATGTGTAGTAAATTGTGGGATTTTTTTTTTAAACAAGCTTATCTAAAAGATAAAACAAGATAGGGATGGGGTGGGATGGGTTGGGTACCGTAATGGAGGAACAGTTCTTTCTTTGGTAGTCAGTTTTATAGGGATGCATTTCTCCTGCTAAATTCCTAATTAGGCAGTAAGTAGCTGCTTTCTTTCCCCCTCGGTAGCATGTAGACTAATTACAAATGCAGGTGCTTGTTATTGGTTTTTAAAATATTTCTTAGAAGTATAGGCATAGGTAATGGGTCATATGTTTTAGTATACAAATTTTTACTTTAATGGAACCTCAGTAATTGGAATCTAATCCTCTTATTAAATAACCAAGATAGGCTCCAGATAGTTTGAAATGATATTAGTATATCTGTCAAATAGGTACTTAGTAGCAGAATAGCACATCTTATTTCATATTTTTTAGACCTAAAAATGTTTCCTACATGGCTTTATGAAAAAAATCTTGTGCTCTACTTTGATTTAGTCCTCAGCCCTTTTCTAGCTGATAATCTGGGTAGATGTTGAATATCATGTTTTCATGTGCACCTTGTACAGAGTTTAACTAAATCCCTTGACTTAGTAGCAAATGGTTTGAAGACGTTTTGTGTATGTCACTTTAACCCTGTGTTCAATTCTTATGTTCTTGGGACCATATCAAGTTCCCATTTTTATTGTCCCAATGCAAACTAACACCTCTCTCTCAAGTTGTTTTGGATACATAGAATACTGATGATGCTTCCTCCGTAGATAGTGATTAAGTGATTAAGCATTTTTTGAAGTTGGATAGGAATGCTGTCTCAGTTTTGCTTGCATATAGCCAATATTGTAGAGTCAGGAATGTAATGACTTGGAAGCTTCTTAATGAATTTCTTGATAGAGACAGCTAAGTAGTAAATAAGGAGAAAAGAATCTCTTGGTGTGATTGTTTCTTAGTATATTTGTTGTCAACTCTTACCGACCAGTTATAAAAACTTCTCCCTCCACCAGTTTCTGGTGTTTTATAATAGTCTCACAAGAGGATTTTCTGTTTCTTTCAGGATTAAATTTGAAGGTGGTGTGTGTGTGTGTGTGTGTGTGTGTGTGTAAAAACTCAGAGCCAAATAATATGTTTCTTCTTTCTGTACAGCAGTCATAATATTGGGCTATAATTACAGATTTTTTTTGCAGTGAGTTACTATTCATATAATATTTAACATTGAAAAACTGCTTTCATAGAGTTGTGGAGTTTTTATTTTATTTTTTAAATTGATTCCAGTGAGGAAGGAAGAGGGGAGAGAGATAGATAGAAACATCAATGGTGAGAGAGAATCATTGGTTGCCTCCTGTGTTGCATGCCCCACACTGGGGATGGAATCTGCAACCTGAGCACGTGCTCTTGACTGGAATCGAATCCAGGACCCTTCAGTCCACAGGCCAATGGTTTATTTGCTGAGCCAAACCAGCTAGGGCGAGTTGTTGAGTTTTTAAAGTTTGCAACAGGAAACTTTGCTCTTCTAATGCTCTCATTTGAGAAGACAAAAGTTCAAATATTTTATGAGGTCATAGAGCCTGTTTAATAGGGGTGTGTGTGTGTGTGTGTGTGTGTGTGTGTATGTATTTGTTGTTTATCTTCACCCAAGGATATTTTTCCATTGATATTTTTAGAGAGAGGAAAAGACAGAAACATAGATGTGAGAGAAACACATATAACTGGTTGCCTCCTACATACTTCCAACCAAGGTCTGGGCTGGGGGCCCGCAACCAAGGTACATGCTTTGGACCAGAATCAAGTCTGGGCCCCTTTGGTCCCCTGGTCAACCCTCTATCCACTGAATCAGGTTTATATTTAAAGGTTGATTTTTTAAGATGGCATGGGCGCACCCTATGTTGTTGAGGACATAAAGTTCAAATTAATATTTTTCCAGTGCCAATAATTTGTTGTGTGTCGTTTTACAAAGACATGCCATTGGCATTTATTCATATAAGCCATAAGAGCTGAAATTTTACTTGAATCTAGGAGAAAGTTTTTTTAAAAAAAAAATATTTTATTGTGTTTTTTTCCAGAGAGGAATAGAGTTAGAAACATTGGTTAGAGAAACATCTATCAGCTGCCTCCTGCACACCCCCTATTGGGGATGTGCCCGCAACCAAGGTACATACATGCCTTTGACTGGAATCAAACCTGGGACCCTGCTGAAACCGGTTTGGCTCAGTGGATAGAGCGTCGGCCTGCGGACTGAAGGGTTCCGGGTTCGATTCCGGTCAAGGGCATGTACCTTGGTTGCGGGCACATCCCCAGTAGGGGGTGTGCAAGAGGCAGCTGATCGATGATTCTCTCTCATCGATGTTTCTAACTCTCCCTCTCTCTTCCTCTCTGTAAATAATCAATAAAAAATATTTTTTTAAAAAACCTGGGACCCTTCAGTCTGCAGGCTGACGCTCTATCCCAGGGGTGGGCAAACTTTTTGACTCGAGGGTCACAATGGGTTCTTAAACTGGACTGGAGGGCTGAAACAAAAGCAACCTGACTCTCATCTTGGGCTGCTGGTAAAGGAGCAGAGTGGAGAGCAAAAGAACCCTCCGCTCTTTCGGCTCCGCGGGCCGGATAGAACAGCCACGGCTGCTCTATCCACTGAGCCAAACCCGTCAGGGCTAGGAGAAAGTTTTTGAAAATAAATATTTTAAATTGATTTTTAGAGAAGAAGCGAGAGAGAGAAACATCAACGTGTGAGAGGGAAACATCCATTACCTGCCTTCTGCATGCCCCCTACTGGGATATGGAACCTGAAACCTGGCTTGTGCCCTGACTGGGAATCAAATGGGCAACCTTTTGGTGTATGGGTCAATGTCCAACCAATTGAGCAATACCTGGCAGGGTGAGAATTAGATCAAACTTTTTTTTTATTAGACATTATCTAAGGAGATCAGTGAGAACCTAGAAATTTCACAGGAGTTATGTTGGCCAGAGACAAAGCAATCACTGACTAAAGTTCATACCCTAGTTGTTCTAAAACAAAAAATACCTATTTTCCATTATCAGCTCTTGAGAAAAACAAAACATTTTTTAAACATTTTTTTAAGTGGAAGGTTTGGGAATGAGTCATTGGACCTGGATTTTAATTAAAATAGCCATGATGAATGGTACTGTAACCAAGTTCTACTTTTTGAAGTGAATATAGGTAACAGATTTTGGCTATTTTATTCAGTTTTTCTTTAGGATTCTTAGCTTTGTTTGTAATAAATAATTTTATATGTAGTCTTCTTTAATAAATAAAGCTGCAAGGAAGATTGAAGAGTTGTAGGGGTAAAAAATGGAGTCTTCTCATTTGAGATTTGAAACTAATGTTGAATATTATTTTTAATTAATTAGTTTCTCTTTTTGTTGGATTTTAGATTGAGCTACATAAAAGGACACAGATAATTCTGTAAAGTTGTCAGGTTTATAAGGAAGATTCTAAGCCAGTTTTAAATATTAACTTAGATGGATCCTTTGGATATTTTCCCCCTATAGATTATTGAATTTGTTTCCTGATTTGATATACACATTTCTTTTAAATCTTAAGTCTTATTTAATCATGGTCTGAATGATGTAATTGGTGATTTACTGTCCTGTGGTTGTTTTTTTCCCCTGAAACTTTGAGTCTTGGGGCTGAACTTCTAATTGTTTCCAGAATTCCTTTTGGAAGTTGAAATTGTCTAGGTTTTACATTGTAAATGGTACATGACGCTCAGTTTTTTAGAATATTCAAATTTTAAAAAGCCGATATTGCTTGTGATAGTTTGAGGGCCTAATGTGGTAGCTGGTCATTCTTGTAGCTAAAAACTTGGTGTGATAAACAGGAGTCTGACCTGGCCGTTGCCTTTTCTCATCTGCAGGTGTGTGTGGTTTCAGCGCAGCATGGCTGTGGTCATCCGTTTGCAAGGTCTCCCAATTGTGGCGGGGACCATGGACATTCGCCACTTCTTCTCTGGATTGACCATTCCTGATGGGGGCGTGCATATTGTAGGGGGTGAACTGGGTGAGGCTTTCATCGTTTTTGCCACTGATGAAGATGCAAGGCTTGGTATGATGCGCACAGGTGGTACAATTAAAGGGTCAAAAGTAACACTGTTGTTGAGTAGTAAAACGGAAATGCAGAATATGATTGAACTGAGTCGTAGGCGCTTTGAAACTGCCAACTTAGATATACCACCAGCAAATGCTAGTAGATCAGGACCGCCACCTAGCTCAGGAATGAGTGGCAGGGTTAACTTGCCTACAACTGTACCCAACTTTAATAACCCTTCACCCAGTGTAGTTACCGCCACCACTTCTGTTCATGAAAGCAACAAAAATATACAGACATTTTCCACAGCCAGCATAGGAACGGCTCCTCCAAATATGGGGACTTCATTTGGGAGCCCAACGTTTAGCTCAACCATTTCGAGCACAGCCTCTCCAATGAACACAGTCCCACCACCACCAATTCCTCCAATCCCAGCGATGCCATCTTTGCCACCAATGCCATCCATTCCCCCAATACCAGTTCCTCCTCCAGTACCTACATTGCCTCCTGTGCCTCCAGTGCCCCCAATTCCCCCAGTCCCTTCTGTGCCACCCCTGACTCCACTGCCACCCATGTCGGGCATGCCGCCCTTGAACCCACCACCTGTGGCACCTCTGCCTGCTGGAATGAATGGCTCTGGAGCACCTATGAATCTGAACAATAACTTGAACCCTGTGTTTCTGGGTCCATTGAATCCTGTTAACCCTATCCAGATGAATTCTCAAAGCAGTGTGAAACCACTTTCCATCAACCCTGATGATCTGTATGTCAGTGTGCATGGAATGCCCTTTTCTGCAATGGAAAATGATGTCAGAGATTTTTTTCATGGGCTTCGTGTTGATGCAGTGCATTTGTTGAAAGATCATGTAGGTCGAAATAATGGGAATGGATTGGTTAAGTTTCTCTCCCCTCAAGATACATTTGAAGCCTTGAAACGAAACAGGATGCTGATGATACAACGTTATGTGGAAGTTAGTCCTGCAACAGAGAGACAGTGGGTAGCTGCTGGAGGCCATATCACTTTTAAGCAAAGTATAGGACCCTCTGGACAAATCCATCCCCCTCCTCAGACACTTCCCAGGTCAAAATCGCCCAGTGGGCAGAAAAGGTCAAGGTCAAGATCACCACATGAGGCTGGTTTTTGTGTTTACTTGAAAGGGCTACCGTTTGAAGCCGAAAACAAACATGTCATTGATTTTTTTAAAAAGTTGGATATTGTGGAAGATAGTATTTATATTGCTTATGGACCCAATGGGAAAGCAACTGGTGAAGGCTTTGTGGAGTTCAGGAATGAGGCTGACTATAAGGCTGCTCTCTGTCGTCATAAACAGTACATGGGCAATCGCTTTATTCAGGTTCATCCAATTACTAAGAAAGGTATGCTAGAAAAGATAGATATGATTAGAAAAAGACTACAGAACTTCAATTATGACCAGAGAGAAATGATGTTAAATCCGGAGGGGGATGTCAGCTCTACCAAAGTCTGTGCCCATATAACAAATATTCCATTCAGCATTACCAAGATGGATGTTCTTCAGTTCCTAGAAGGAATCCCAGTGGATGAAAATGCTGTCCATGTTCTTGTTGATAGCAATGGGCAAGGTCTAGGACAGGCATTGGTTCAGTTTAAAAATGAAGATGATGCACGTAAGTCTGAACGCTTGCACCGTAAAAAACTTAATGGGCGAGAAGCTTTTGTTCATGTAGTTACTCTAGAAGATATGAGAGATATTGAGAAAAATCCTCCTGCCCAAGGAAAAAAGGGGTTAAAGATGCCTGTGCCAGTTAATCCTGCAGTTCCAGGAATTCCCAGTGCTGGAGTGCCCAGTGCCGGAATGCCCAGTGCAGGAATGCCCAATGCAGGAATGCCCAGTGCTGGAATGCCCAGTGCCGGAATGCCCAGTGCTGGCATGCCTAGTGCTGGAATGCCCAATGTGGGAATACCCAATGTGGGGATGCCCAATGCGGGGATGCCCAATGCAGGGATGCCCAATGCGGGAATGCCCAATGCGGGAATGCCTAGTGCAGGAGGTGAAGAGCATGCCTTCCTGACTGTAGGATCTAAGGAGGCCAGTAATGGGCCTCCATTTAATTTTCCTGGTAATTTCGGTGGGCCAAATGCTTTTGGCCCACCACTGCCTCCTCCAGGACTAGGAGGAGCCTTTGGTGATGTTAGGCCTGGTATGCCTTCAATTGGAAATAGTGGTTTGCCTGGTCTGGGACTGGATGTTCCAGGTTTTGGAGGTGGACCAAATAATTTAAGTGGGCCAGGATTTGGAGGGGGTCCTCAGCATTTTGGAAATGGCCCTGGTAGCTTAGGTGGTCCCCCAGGCTTTGGAAGTGGCCCTCCAGGTCTTGGAAATGCCCCTGGCCATTTGAGTGGGCCACCAGCCTTTGGGCCTGGGCCTGGGCCCGGGCCTGGGCCTGGTCCAATCCATATTGGTGGTCCCCCTGGCTTTGGATCTAGTTCTGGTAAACCAGGACCTACAGTAATTAAAGTGCAGAACATGCCCTTTACTGTGTCTATTGATGAGATTTTAGATTTCTTTTATGGCTATCAAGTGATCCCAGGCTCAGTTTGTTTAAAATACAATGAGAAAGGTATGCCCACAGGAGAAGCCATGGTGGCCTTTGAATCTCGTGATGAAGCCACAGCTGCTGTCATTGATTTGAATGACAGACCTATAGGCTCAAGAAAAGTAAAACTTGTATTAGGATAGCTGTTCAAATCAATTCTGTAGGGTAGATATTCATAGTGTTGTGATTAATGCATCCAGATTGTTTTCCTAGTTTTTCCAGGTTAAAACCTGTGGATTGTTTTTATTGCATATAGATTGGTTTTTATAACATAGAGCATTGGTTGAATGTTTACAGAAGACTCACAACCAGGATAATATTGCTGTATGTTATAGTAAAACTGTCTGGAGAGAACACAAAAATGATTTTGGCATACCATTAGAGAAACTATTTGTAAAACTCAAATGACGACATAAAGCTTATCAAGGAGTCTAGATTGGTTTTGTTTTGTACCATATGGGATGAAGAAAATAGAATTGTCAATATAGCTCATTAAGGGTGCTTGTGCCAGCTGCTGAAAAATAGAAGTTGGTTACTCTTGGAATTTGGTTTAAAGCTGGACAGATTTGCTTTGTTATAGGATCAAAGCTTTGTCTAAAGTCTTTATTTTCTTTTAAAATTAAATAAAAGCTCTGTATACAGATTCACTGTATGTACCTTTATTGCTTTTTGAGGGTTCTTGCTGTATAGACAGTCCTGCTTCTGAAGTTGCTGCTTTGTTTGCCTAACCCACTCATTTGTAAATGAGCAGAACTGTCTTGTTGTTATATATATATTTTTTAATATAAACTCCACACTTGGTTTGTGCTATAACCTTGAATTTTGGTTTCTAATGTCATACTTAAAACTGTGGAATAAGACTTTGCCACGAAAATAAAATACGGAGTTCTCCACCTACCAGAGCCTTTTTGGTTTGACTGCCAACTTTTAGTTCAGTCAGTTTAAAAATTATTCATGTTGCTTGGATGGCTTCAAAAACTAGAAACTGCTTTTATAATCATTGTTTAAGATTCCTGATTTGAAGTCAAGTCTGTGATGGACTAATGTTCTGCCAATTTCTTTCTGTCCCAAATTTATTAAATTTTGGCCTATAACTAAACAATCCATTCATAAGAGAGAAAATTATTATATCTAGGTTTTTAAAATTGAAATTATTAGATGTGTTAGCAATAGTGTTGTAGAATTACAAAATCTGTAAGCTGGTTTATAGTTTCATATGCATTTAATCCTATTACTTTTGGAGGCTTTTGGTCTAGTAGTTTGATCAGGAGCCTGTTTACAAAAGTTCTCCATACAGAATATAAATACAGCTGCCAGAGGGAAGAGAATTGAGACTCCTTGCCCTTTTATATTATTTTCTTTGGCATTCAGGATACCAAGGCAGGATGGTCGATAAGTGTCCTTGTCATGAAAAACATTTGCCTTACATGTCTTGCTCACTGCGACAAAGGCTCTACTTATGGCTACTTTCCTTCTTAGCTAAAATATTCTAAGAACTGCCACGTAATAAACATGGTTGGAATGGGGGATTGGGGAGATATTATGAAAAACAAATTTTGTCTTTTACATGGACCTCTGTCTTGGTTTAAAACAGCCTCAGCATTTCCTAACAAATCAATGTACTTAACAAAGGGGTCAGCCTTTTAAAAGAAGTAGTATTTCTGGGGGTGGAGTGCCTTTTTTGTGTCGCAAGTCTTTGGAACACTGAAATACACGTGTCCTGTAATTTAGAGTTAAGAGTGGCAACAATTTCCTTTTTGTGTTAAGATTTGGAAAGCCTATCATCACTATAATCTTAGAAGATTGATAGTACAGGACTTTTGTTTAGGGAAAGGATTGGTTAGACTTTTAAAAAAGACATGGCTGTGTTGTGGGTCTTGATAATTTACAAATACAGATTTGCTTTGACAGATAACTAGATGTTGCCCCCTCAATTTAAAAAAAAAGCAATATGATGTTTGTATATGCTATTCAACTTAAGTTTTCTGTTAAGTAATCATTTCTCATTCCAAGGACAGGGTGCAAAAAACTTCAGCACTGTTTATAGGAGTTTGATTTCAACTGCAGATTATTTTCCCCACTGGAAAGCTGACAATTTTTATTTTAGAAAAATTGGTTGTTTGAAGATGAAAGTCTTATCTTTTTTCACAATTTATTTTGGTCATATGTTCATACATTCTTATTAAATATTTCACATATTTTATTGCAACCATTTTGTTGTTTCTACATCTAAGATAAATGCTAAAAAGGAAAACTTGATTTTGTTCATCAAATTAAATAAATTAAGAAAATAGTGGTTGTTTAGAAATTGGAGAGAACTGTTTCATATTTGGTTGAATCACAACAGTGCTTTTGTTGTGAAATGTAATTAAATGCTTTGCCCTTTAGAACTTGATTTTTTGTGTATCTGAGACTTATTACGTATTACTGCTAAGCATACTATTTATCTTGTGCTGGGCATTGGAGTTTGAGTTTTAAAAAATACTTGAAAATATGTTCAATGAAACCATACCTCTTTTTTGCACATTTTCTTATATGGACTAAGTTTTGGGTGATAATTTACATTTTCTTATTTGCTTTGTATGATATGAAGGATTTGTAAAGCTTTGGTCAAAGTTGTGTGCATTTGTAAACATCATATTTATAATTTAATGTGTAAATTTTATTGTCTGTTTTGGTGACTGACATTAATGGAAGAGAATCTTTTCCATTAGGTTTAATATTTTTTCTACACCCCCCCCCCCAAGCTGATGGTGTGTGTGGGTGTGTGGGTGAGTGTGTCTCGTGGTGGTTGTTTTAAATAGTTTAAAGGATTAGAGAAATCTACAAAATTATTTTATAAGTAAACAAATTTGTAAACTTTTTCTGAACTTTAGTGAAACATTTAGTTCACAAGCAAAATATGAAGGAGTGTTTTGGATATGCAATTATTAGCGACTTTTTAAAAAATGCAACACTATTGAGTGGAATGTAGTTTCTACTTTGTGCTCCGTTACCAAAGCAATGCAATGACAGTGAAATTGCTTTATATTTCCACTAGGAAACTTTTTCTTTAAAACTTCAGAGAGTAATATTTAGCATAATCATGTCACTTTTAAGCCACTGGATAAAAATCTAGTGCTGCGTATGGAAGTAAGCACACACATTCTGGGTGGAAATACCTTGGATAAAAATAAGGATGCATGAAATCCTTAATCAAACTCAGAGTCCCCTTTGTTGAATTCTGTCATTGTGTACAAGTGTGGGTCAACATTTAAAAATAAATCTGCTCTTTAGTTTCAGGAACATTTAAAAAGCAAATAAAGAAAATGTGAAAATTGTTGTTAGATCTTTTGGAAATAATTTCTGGCAGTGATCACTTTTAAAATTACCACTCTTGCTCAAACTACTACACTTAAATAGTTTCACTGGCAGTTCTATAGTGGTTCATATTTCAGAAACCAAACACAATAAAATGACTCATTGCCAGTATGGCCAAAAATTGCCAACAAATATGGCCTTGGCATCATTCAGCAGGGGTTTTTGTTTGTAAAGATGAAGTCTTGGATACTGTTCAATAAACTTGTCACAAAATAAAACAGGCTGATGCTTTCAATGCTTTAATTGTACAAGATACTCTAATGAGCTATGCCATCAGGTTTTCATGTTTTGTTTTGTTTTGTTTTGTTTTTAACAAATTACTCTCTGAAAATATTTTGTGCCTTTGGAAAGGTGGATTTGGTGATCTTGGAGGTAGCAGTTGTTGCTTATCCTTTTCCACTAATGCAGAAGTATGGGAAGAAGAGGATTCCTGGAACAGCAGGGAGGAAACTTGATTCTAGGTTGAATCTGTGGTATTAACCCTCTAAGACTTTTATTATATATGTTTTGCTAGCAAGCCCAGTTCATTATGTGGACTGAACAAGAAACCAGATGCTCCTTTTCCCAAGAGTCTTAAAGCGGGTTGTGAATTGTCTTTTTAAAAAACTGATATGAAATGGGAAAAGAAATATTCACAATACATTGCCAATCGCACATACCTTAAAAACCTTGTTTTTCTTGTTTACTTGTTGCTGTTTTTTTGTTGTTTTGTTTTTGCATTAGTGTATTTGAGGTGAGAAAGAGGAGAAAGAAATCAAAAATCTTGCTGCTCTGACATTGATGCTCTGGTTTTGTTCCAAGTTTATTCAACTTCTACTGAAATAAACATACATGAAAAGTTTTCATAAGCTCCACAAGGTCCTTTAAAGAAAAATAAAATCTGGTTTGGAGTTGCAGAGAAATTTGTGAGCTATTTCTTTTAACCAAAGCTCTTGAAAAATATAACTTTTACTTATATCATTTTAGCCTGTATTTGAGTTTGAATATTCAGATTGTATTAGAAAGGTATAGACGGGACAACTCTGGGTAGTTGGTGAGCTATTTTAAAATTATGAAGGTTCAACTAAGCATTTGAAAAATCCCAGAGTGAAATCAGCTGCCTTCAGAGATCCAGAATGGCCTTTATGATCTTAAAGAGGTGAACTGTGTGCTAATATGTCCTTTTCTTGTTCAGGTGAGATAATTCACTTCTGTCACTCACTATCCATTTTTCAACATTTTGTAGCAAGGAATAGTTTATCAGTTATGTGCATCCCCACCATTCTTATTTCCCAAAAGTAGAGCTTTTGTGGGATATGATTCAATGGGAACTTAAGGCTGTCCTTTTTAATTAAAAAATTGTTTGATTTCAGTGTCATCTTTTATAATATAAAATCTGATCAATTCATTTACTGTAAAATGTTCTGGAAAGAGTACTCTGGTGGTGGGTGGCACAGTTCTCTGATACTGTAGGACTTTTCTGGAAAAACCCTCTGTTCAACAACATGAGCAAGTTCAACTCTTATTGGTGCCTGCTCACATAAAGGTTAATTCTTTGCTGTTTTTGGATTTATTCTTGTTGCATTGATCTACTTTGTGCCAGAGAACTCATAAGCATCTTAGACTTGGCTTCTTTCTGGATCTGCATAACTAGCAACAAACAACTAAGGTGGCACTGCTGTTCTCCTAGAGTTCAGATGGGGCAAAAAGCCACCTGCTGCTGCAAGCATTCTAGACAGAGGGCAGCACTCTGAGAAATCTGAGGGTAGGAAATAGCGCTGGGGAAATCTCATTAACTACATTCCTTGAGTTTTGTCGGGAGGCCCTTGGGCCTTCTCCTAATAAAAATGATAGGTCATAGGACTAAACAAATACCAGTGGTAGAGAAGTGGGTAAGTGGTACAGCAGAACACTGGAATTGCTGCCCCAGCTGTTCTAGATATCTGGACTCTGAAATTTAATAGTTTCAAGTCTTTTCCTGATCAGAAACTGAAGCTTACTGTTTAATGTTAAGAGAAGATGGGGTGCCCAAACCGGTTTGGCTCAGTGGATAGAGCGTCGGCCTGCGGACTGAAAGGTCCCAGGTTTGATTATGGCCAAGGGCATGTACCTTGGTTGCAGGCACATCCCCAGTAAGGGGGTGTGCAAGAGGCAGCTGATTGATGATTCTCTCTTATCCATGTTTCTATCCCTCTCTTTCTCTCTGTAAAAATAAAAAAAAAAAAAAATTTTTTAAAGAGAAAAGGAGGTGTGACTATTTGGGGGGAAATAGAGCTATGACCAGCAGAGAACATAATTTAATATGGACAGTCAAAGATGTTGAATAAGCATAACACATTCCAGGAGTGAGCTATCCTGTATTAAAACAGGCCGTTTCATTCTCAATTCTAATGTTGCCCGTTTCCCCCCTTTTACCCACTTACAGTGAATCTGCTGGTAACCGGGACTATGAGTTTTACTTAAATTGAAGCCCCCTCACTGCTATCTCTGTAGCCCTAGCTTCTTAATTGGAGTGAAGGAGGCATGAGTTCACACAGGACTCCTGATTAATGAATAAGATTACCCAGTCATTTGTGCTGTATATCAAATGTAACAACTACATTTGTGCTACAAGTCACTTGATAGTCCTCACCGATGGGAAAACTTAAATTCAACTACTTAAAGGAGTCTTAAGTCATACCACCTGGTGCTATTAATGATTTTTTCCCCCACTTGGAAGTGAATTAATGCCACTACACTCTCACACACATTGGTTTGCAGTACATAACTCCCTTCGGTGGTGTGGATCTGTGGGGCCAAAAGGTTCTCTGCTATGGATCTGGCTAAAGTGGGAAAACTAATGTTCCTCTTCCTACTGAAGTGGATACTGCCAATTACCTCTGCTTCTATGACTGTTGAATTGACAGGTTGGAATTGGGAACTCTGTTGCCTCCCAGCTTTTAAGACAATTTCACATGGATATACACTCACCCATAGCTGTCAACCTTGCTAATTAAGTTTTGAGCAATGTTGTGCACTTAGCACTTCGATGCTGTGTTATAAAAAGAAGCAAAATTAGCTGCCTGTTTTTAAAGACTTTAAGATCATAAGTTACACAAATAAAAATGTGTGGTTGCAATAGGCATATATGAGATGCACTTATGTCTCGCAGGAACTGTGTAAGACAGAAACAAGTATAATGGGAGCTTTGTTTGTTACCTGAGGGAAGGCATGATGTCTAACCAAGGTTTGGGGGGTGGGGGTGCAGTCTGTTAATTTAGTAAAAGGAAATGATGAAAAGTGTGAGGGAAAAGAGTGTTTGTCCTGGAAGCTTTTAAAGTCCTATACAATAGCAGACACAGCCTGAGGTTCCCACAGCCCAAGTAGCCTCAGCAGGGTAGGCAGGCAAGAAGGGGTTGGTTCTAGTGTCCTGTCCTCGCAGAGGGGATAGAACCTATAGTCTTTTTAATAACCTTTTGAATACTGTCAGAAATCATTTTTTCTAATGCTCTAAGACATTCATAAATACTTCAGAATTTCCCCATCAATTTAACTACTTATATGCAGTTGACTACCTAAAGTTTATTTCTCTCTAGTTTTGGATCAGTTTGATACAGAATTTTTAGCTTTTTTGTATGAAATGTCAATCTTATGGTCCTTGTTCTAGATCAGCACTGTCCAACAGAATTTTCTCCAATAGAAATGTCCTAATATGGTAATTATTGGCCACAGTATTAATTAATGCACTAATATGGTAATTATTATCCAATTAATGCACTAATATGGTAATTATTGGCCACAGTAGCTACTATTAAACATAAATAGCTACAAGTAGCTGAAACCGGTTTGGCTCAGTGGTAGAGCGTCGGTCTGCGGACTGAAAGGTCCCGGGTTTGATTCCGGTCAAGGGCATGTACATTGGTTGTGGGCACATCCTAGGTAGGGGGTGTGCAAGAGGCAGCTGGTGGATGTTTCTCTCTCTTTGACGTTTCTAGCTCTCTATCTCTCTCCCTTCCTCTCTGTAAAATATCAATAAAATATATTTTTTAAAAATAAATAAATAGCCACAAGTATAGCTAGTGCCTACTGCATAGAATAACAACAGAAAAATTTCCATGTCTGATCTTTGGAGTTTTCTGTTAGGCAAAACTGTTCAATAGAAATGAGTCACTTGATGTCAGTTAAATTTTTCTAGTAGCCACATTTAAAATGTCAAAAGAGCCCTGACTGGTGTGGCTCAGTTGGTTGAGCTTTGTCCCATGCACAAAAAGGTTTCTGGCTTGATCCTCAGAAGGTAACATGCAGGAGGCAGAGGATTGATGCTTCACTCTCACATCAATGTTTCCATGTCTATCTTTCTTCCTTTCTGTCTCTCTCAAAACCAATAAATATTAACTTTAATAACATATTTAGTCCAGTAGTTCTGAAATGTTATCTTTTTAACATATAAAATTGAGATAGTATATAACCTTTTTTTGTACTAAGTTTTCAAAATACAACGTGTATTTAATACCACAGTGGTTTGAACTAAAGCACATTTCAAGTGTGGTGAGGAGATATTCTGGCACATATTTTTATTTTAAAAGTTATTCCCTGTCATTTCTCTTTTATTTCTGTTGCCTCTTTTAGCTATTGCTTTTTTTTGAGTATTTGAATTTTGTTCCTCCTAGAATGTTTCCCCCTCCTGCTATGTTTGCAGTGTTTTTGGAGAACTTGTCTCAGTTACCTTTTTCATGGACCACACTGGAGGTTAACTAGGTGACAGTTTTATATGATAAAATTGTTAATCCTGCACCAGAAGCAGCAGAACTAGAAACTCCCCCACCTCACACCCCATCCACAATGGCAAGTGAGCAAATACGTCTAAATGGCAGGTGAGCAAATAAGTATTGTCAAAATCCTCCCTTTTTTGTTACTCAGCTTCCCTAACATACAAATTCTGAAGAGCAGCTCATATTAAGATCTTCCATGTGTCCCAAGTGAATTATAATGAAGAGAGGGCTAGTATGAACAGTAGAGAGGTTTATTTTCAAAGGCTCTGATCTGCTTTTGTTCATTCATCAGTTCCTGTGCCATATGTCACATTGCACACTGGAGATACATAAATTTTCGTCAGTGCCCTTGCCCTAGAGATAGATGCTCAGGAAGGTGACTTAATACTGTTGTCTTAGACAATGCAGGCAACAGAGAGGCAGCGGTCTCATTAAAAGAAAAATTGGCTGCCCTATAGACATTCTTTAAAGTTTATTCTTTTGATAAACTATAAATGTGGAGTCCCAGCAATTCCTCCATTTCTACCCTGGCGGTCAAATGAATGGTATTTTCCATCCGTATGCAAGGCTATTTAGTATCGGTCATTGGAAGAGGCCACATGAGCCTCACTGCTCTTTAGTGACCAGGTGGATTTCAGAATGGATGGATTACAAGGTGTGAGCTGTTGCTAAAATGAATCTGTATAGAAATCACATTCTCATGGAATCTGGTTGTGGTTCATCAGTTACTATTTTTCCAGGACTAGTCATTTCCTTTGGCCTCAAGTGTTCTACAAAATGTTCTACAAAAGCTACATAATCTCATTATATTCAGTTTTAAGGCATATGAACTTAGTCTTTCTATTTATTTATTTTTAGTATGCTTTCATTGATTTCAGAGAGGAAGAGAAAGGGAGAGACAGGCAACATCAATGATGAGAATCATTGACCTCCAACACCCCCCCCTGCTGGGGATTGAGCCCATAACCCAGGCATGTGCCCTTGACTAGAATTGAACCTGGGACCCTTTAGGCCACAGGCCAACACTCTATCCACTGAGCCAAACCAACTAAAGCTAGGTATTTGTTTTTCTTCAGTTAAGTCTTTATTGTTGAAAATATTACATATGTCCCCTTTCCACCCTACTAATCCCTTCTAGTCCCCACCCCCCAGGCCTCACCACCTATTGTCTGTGTCCGTGGACTATGCATATAAGTTCTTTGATTAATCTCCCCGGTCCCCGTCCCCTGGGAAATCTAGTGATTTGAACCTTACTTAAACTAAAGAGAGAGAGGTTAGTGGAACTCAAAATTTTGGTCTTGCTATTTGCTCTACTGCTTTTTCTGAGTGATAGCTGTCCTACACTGCAGTTTGAGAATTTTACTAGGAGAGAGAAAAGGAGGATGGGTCTCCATTTTCTCTTTTGGAGAAAGAGAGTCTTCATTTCTTCAGTTAGGTTCTCTAGAGCAGGTAGACCAGAAGCATTCCTCCTGTGTGTCCCATGAACCAACAAGTAAATCAAAATATCCCAAAAGGATCTGTACATATTCTGTACATATAGAAGCCTAAGCAACCATTACACACAAATATTCGTAATGACTGGTCAACCAGTCACTAAGAGGGAAGGAAGAGAGGAGGAGGCAGGAAACTGCACAGTGGCAGGGCGCCAATGCAGCTTAGCATCCAGTGTCTGTTCCTTCCATTCGTGGCCTGATGACCATCGCCTCCTCTCCTGACCCTGTGGGGCCTTTGGGCTTTTTGGGCTGGGCTGGGAAACCGGGATTAGGTGATGGCAGACTCAGCCCCTTATCCAGGGGGGCCAAGGGCCGGCTCCCTCCTTGGGGGCTGGTGACCAACCTCCCATGGTCCCTGGCCCCAACCAGCAGGCCCCAATCAGCCCTGATTGCCAGTCAGACCTGGTGACCTCACCCATGCATGAATTGGTGCACTGGGCTTCTGGTCCATTGATGAGCACCAAAAGTGTAGCATTTAGCACGCATTGGGCACTTAACTGTGTCAGACAGTGCCACTTGTCAACTTTGACCTTATTTAATCCTCACAACCTGGTAAAATTGGCATTATTATTATCTCCACTTACAGATGGGGAAGTCCAGGCACAAGAGGAGCAAAGTAACTTGTCAAAGGTCTTGTTGGTAGTAAGGTGTGAAGAGAGATCAGTCAGCCAGTCATAGGCTGCCTGCATTACTCTAGGCTGAACCACTCTCAACTGTTCCAGGGCTCTTGTGGGGCAATGTGGAAGGCCATTGGCAGCACTTTCCTGTCGTGGGTCTTGAACAGCCTTGGGCAAACTACAGCCCGCAGGCCAGATCTGTTCTCTTGCTCTCTCCTCCGCTTCTTCACCAGCAGCCCAAGATGAGAGTGCCAGCATGGTCAGGTTGCTTTTGTTTCGGTCCTCTGGTCCAGTTTAAGAACCCATTGTGGCCCTCCAGTCAAAAAGTTTGCCCACCCTGGTCTTGAATCTGCTCTGGTGCTCCAGTGTTTATTTTGAAGTAGCCAGGTGGAGGCTTTGTATAAGCACATTCAGAGTCAGGGCAGAGAGAAGCTCCCGCTCCAATACAGTCCTATTGCTTGAAGCCGAGGATTCCTCCTCAGTTTGCTTTCTTCCATGTGTCCAGTTCTCTACTCAAGCTAGGTTCTCTTTGAAAAGTTGTACACAGATTGGATTTGTTCAACTTTGGGTAAAGTGTTGTGGGGACATTGGAGTTGGATTGATGGTTTCCAAACTTTTTGACCATCACAGAATATAACAGGATGGGAAACAGTTAAATCATATTTCCCACTTTTCACTTTTTGTGTGAAGGTGCACATTTTAACCTTTATGCTATTGCCAAATACTGCATGGCCGATATTAAATGGATCTAAACCAAATTAATGCTTAAATTTTTTATTTATAAACACAAATTTTTAAAATTTATCTTTATTGTTGATACTCTATAAACCAGTTTTTGTAGATGTTAATCATATGTATGGATAAAGAATGTGTTGGGGTTTTTAAAAATATTTAATTGATTTCAGAGAGGAAGGGAGAGGGAGAGAAACAGCAATGATGAGAGAATCTTTGATTGGCTGCCTCCCATACTCCCCATACTAGTGACTCAGACCACAACCTGGGCATGTGTCCTTGACTAGAATTGAACCCAGAACCCTTCAGCCTGCAAGCTGACACTCTTATCCACTGAGACAAACCAGCTAGGGCAAGAATGTGTTGTTTTATAGTACTGATTTGCATATTTGGTTAAGTTTGTGACTTAAAAGAACTGTCAGTTTGTGATGACCTATGAGACCTATGGATTTAAATCTGGGGAATCCCTGAGTTATAGAGGGAAAAGAAGAAATGAAAAAAATTTGTCTACCCTCTCCATGAACTTTTACTTTTTAAAATATATTTTATTGGTTTTTTAAATTTTTTTTATTTTTTACAGAGGAAGAAAGAGGTAGAGAGAGTTAGAAATACCGATCAGTTGCCTCCTGCACACCCCCTACTGGGGATGTGCCTGTAACCAAGGTACATGCCCTTGTCCGGAATCGAACCTGGGACCCTTCAGTTCACAGGCCAATGCTCTATCCACTGAGCCAAACCGGTTAGGGCTCCATGTCCTTTTAGTAGGCAGAGAAGGAAAGGAAGAATGATGGTGGTAGGCATAGTTTGTCTTTTCAATCTCATAGGAAGAGAGTACAGTAAACTCTGGATAAAACAGACTGATTTGGGTAACGGGGTTTCCATTAAAGTCCATTATATGATAAAGTAGGTTTTTTGAATGCATATGTTTAAAAAATTGACACATTAGTTTGTCTATTTTTACTTATAGACACATTTGTGTAATTGAAATTACGTATGAAAAGCTTAATTTCACAGAAAAGTTTTCTGTATATGCATTACTATAATGTTAAACTTACACTGAATAGGTCTAGTAAATGGGTGCATTCACCAGTCATTGAGGGTAAACAAATCCACATTGCTGGGGCATTGCTTATCAGATGTTAGAACACTGCAGAGTGCTGTAACCGGTTTGGCTCAGTGGTAGAGCGTTGGTCTGCGGACTGAAAGGTCCCGGGTTCAATTCCAGTGAAGGGCATGTACATTGGTTACGGGCACATCCCCAGTAGGGGGTGTGCAAGAGGCAGTTGGTTGATGTTTCTCTCTCATCGACGTTTCTAGCTCTCTATCTCTCTCTTCCTCTCTGTAAAATATCAATAAAATATATTTTTTAAAAAAGAACACTGTAGGGCATCAGGCCAGGAGTTAAAACTACTGCAGAAAGTCATGCCAGACAACAACAAAATCAATTACCTTGCGCTATGCAATGTGATCACATGCTAATCATTTACAGAACATGTTTACAAGGGGTGTTCTTGGGTTTAAATATGTAGACTATGGTTGTAGACATATAATATTTATGTCAGAAAAATGACTACAGTGGGTTTTTTTTCAATCTATGGTCTATTTGCTTAAGTGTATTCAAGACTGAGTTAAAAACAAAACATCTGTTTATCTAATTATAAGCAAATCTTGGCTTAAAGTGTTTTAATACAACATACAGAGACTGGAAATTTTGTCCATTAAATTCAAAGTCTATTAAATGAAGGTCTACAAGATCGATGGTTTACTGTATCCATGGGTGCTCTTCCACCCACTGTGAACTTATGGAGAATTTCCTGATTGTCTCTCAAGACTTGATCCAGCATCTGAGCTGCGCCAACCTGGCAAGGTAGGCAACAGGAGTGCAACATGGCGATGGTTTGTTGAAGGAGCACTCTTGCCACCCAGACACCGGCACTCTATTCTTCCTCCTCACAGTCTGGAAATGGGGTTGGAGGCTGGTGCATCTTTCCTTGGTAGGCTTTTGGGAATAGAGGGCAGTGTGACTCCTAAGCATAAAGTACTGATGAGTTTCAGCTCAACTGTCACTGAACTGGATCTAGGAGAAAAGATCTACTTTTGGGTTTATGAAGAGCAGAGTTAGACTCTCCCAAGGCAGGGTAGAATATGAAGGGCAGATTACTCCCTATTGGCAGAGTGGGATTCCCTATCAACAGTGGTGTGCTGGTCAACAGGCTAGCTAGGGGAAGAGAAGGCTTCATTTTTGTCATTGTCCAATTTCAGTGGTTTAAAACTTACCTAAGCCATTTGCTTATAAAATTTCTTAATATTTAACAGTTCTCTCTTGCAAACCATACATGCCTACTTTGGCACACTGCTGCAGGCCTCCCTCAGGCATTTTGAATTCTCATTATGTGCAGTTTTATGCTGTGTGACATAGGAGATGCTAAAGCATCATCTAAGTTTATTTCTTTGACTGGCAGAGGATTGGAAACATTAACAATACAATTGTAGCATGGATTGAGTATAGCAGTCCAGAGTGAGATACTGAGTACTGGTGGGATCATGAAAAAAGAGCATGTGAGAACTAAGCTTGAAGGATAATCGTTAACACTCATTGATAATAATAGTGCCAGATTCTGTACTAACTATCTTTCCTACAATATTTGTACAAATCTTCAGAAATAGATATCGCCCACTTTACACCTGAGGATATTGAGGCTAGACTAGAGAGTATTTTGCCCAAGTTACATAGGTTAGATGGCATTCTCGTAGGTGAGTGGTAGTTTCTAACTGGCCAGGAAGGAGTGCGGCCAGTATTTGGAGCCTGGTCACTTCACTGCAGAACCCATAGCCTTGCCCACACATCAGATTGCTGTCTATATTATAAAAGGTCAGTGGCTGTAATGACCAAACGATCAGTCACCAGGAGGTGTATAGAGGGGTCTCGCGGTGCAGTGGATCTGTGGTCTCGTGTGATTTCACACGCTGGGCCTCTAGTTGAATATAAGAAGAAAGCTTCTTTTAGGGGAGAAAATGGGTATAGCTCCAGACCAAAGTTCTAGACTAGGTGGGAGTCAGAATATTTGAATTGTAGTTCTCATTTTTCTTAACCATTTATATGACCTTAGCCAAATCACATCTTTCCTCTCATTCTTAAATTGAAGGACTTGGATTAGATGGTCACTCAGTTCCTTTTTGACATTTTTGTGAATTTTAAGTTATAAAAATGAGAATGAGCCCCATTGGGTGGCTCTGTTTGGAGTGTTGTCCTATACACCAAAAAGGTTGTGGGTTTGTTTCCTGGTCAAGGGACATACCTAGCTTTCAGGTTTGATCGCCGGTCGGGCACAGAATTAATTAAGGCAACTGATCGGTGTTCTCCCCCCTCACTCCTCCTCTGTCTAAAATCAATAAACACCTTCGGGTGAAGATTAAAGACACCCCACCCCCCCCCAGCCAGTGTGGCTCAGTTGGTTGAGTGCACTGAGGTCCCAGTTTGAATCCCTGTCGGGTCCCATTCCTGGTTGGGGCACATGCTTGGGTTGTGGGCTCCATTCTCCAGGTGGCAGCAAATTGATGTTTCTCTCTTTTCATCTCTCTCTCTAAAATCAATAAAAACATTTTAAATTTTTTGTTTTTTTAAATGAGAATGAGCCATTTTGGCTCAGTGGATAGTGTTGGCCTTCAGACTGAAGGGTTCTAGGTTTGATTGTGGTCTAGGGCACATGCCCAGGTTGTGAGTTCAATCCCTAGTATAGGGGGCGTGCAAGAGGGAGCTAGCTGATCAATGATTCTCATCATTGATGTTTCTGTCTCCTCTCTGAAAGCAAGAAAAGTGTCTTTAAAAAGAAAGAAAGTGGGGGAAAGTGCCCTGTCAGGGTATGGGGCTGGAAAGCATTAAGGTTGGTGATGGGGATAAGCAGGGGAAAGCAGCCTACAAGGGGGAGTGAAAAGCAATGACATTCCAAGTGGAAGTAATGGTAGAAAAGGTTGATGCTATATATTTAGATGTTTTCATGAGCAATTCTTGACTAGCACTAAGTGAAAAGGTGGGTGTTGGGAAAACATAAGCTAGTCTTTTGTGTTGGATTTTCCTAGAAAGTTCATTTCTCCATTGATAGCTTCAACAGCAAGTAGGCCAGGGCTAGATCTGGTTTATTTCTGAGGATCCTTGGATTATTACTCATTTCCCAGCATTAATTCAGCAGTTATTTATAAAGCACCTGCTCTGTGCAAATGGGAACAAGATTTGGTCTCTCCTATAAATTTGGTTGAATTTATAGTCTAGTAGGAAATTCAAAAATAAGCAAGTAAATAAGTATAACACATTTTGAGAGATTTATGAGAAGCTGGGTTTTATTGGGTTGGAATCAGGGAAGGTCTCTTCAACATAGAGAACAGATCAGAGGGGACAGAGGAAATGGGGAGACATATCCAGGCAAGACCTGGTGAATATTAGCCAAACCTCTCTTATAAAAACAAATGAGAGCCAAAACTGGTTTGGCTCAGTGGATAGAGCATCGGGCCTGTGGACTGAAAGGTCCCAGGTTTGATTCCGGTCAAGGGCATGTACCTTGATTGTGGGCACATCCCCAGTAGGGGGTGTGCAAGAGGTGGCTGATCGATGATTCTCTCTCATCGATGTTTCTAACTCTCTGTCCCTCTCTCTTCCTCTCGGTAAAAAATCAATAAAATATATATTTAAGAAAAAAACAAATGAGAATTTCTGAGACTTCTCTCTTATTGAATCACTTAAATGTAACATTTAATATGGTTTTGTCAAGTTCCAGTTCTATAAAGGACTGAAAGTCCCTTACAATTAATTATTCTGGGGCTAGATGAAAGTAAGCAAGTCTGGTTTAAAGTACATAGCTGTTCAAGAGATACAGGACAGAAGAGTGACATGGAAGGAGGAATTTTAATTGTAGATCTCTAAACAGGTAGACTTGCTTGTAGATTATAAAGGAGATAAATAGGATTTGGGAGATTAACCTATGTATTAGATAGTTTAAAGGGAATATTACTTAAAGGCTAGAAAGCTGCACATTATAGTCCTGGCCGATGTGGTTCAGTTGGTTGGGTGTCATCCTGTGCATCTAAGGGTTGCAGGTTTGATTCCTGGTCAAGGCACATGCCTGGATTGCAGGCTTCATTCCCAGTTGGGGGCATGCTGGAAGCAGCGATTGATATCTTGCTCTCACATTGATGCTTTTCTCTCTCCATTTCTTTTCTTCTCTTTCTAAAAATCAATAAAAATATTTTTTTAAAGAAAACTTCAAGTTATAAAGAGTTGCTAATCCCAACAAGAAAGCAAAGGAGGCAGATCTTTGAAAAAAAAACTGGTTGTACAGGTAGCTCTAATCTCTCAGGGTGGAAATAAGCTCCCTGTGCTGCTGCACATGTGGGCCCGCAGCATTCTGGTTGTGGTTCTAGTGTGGACAGAGAAGAAACTGAAAAAGAATAGAATAGCAGTAGCTGTGGAGAAAGTGGTGGAAATGGAAATGGGATATAAATGGTAATATAAAAGAATGCTCTGGTCCATCAGAAATTGAGGCCTATGCCGAAACCGGTTTGGCTCAGTGGATAGAGCGTCAGCCTGCAGGCTGAAAGGTCCCAAGTTCGATTCCGGTCAAGGGCATGTACCTTGGTTGCGGGCACACCCCCGGGCGGGAGTGTGCAGGAGGCAGCTGGTTGATGTTTCTCTCAAACATCTATCCCTCTCCCTCTCTGTAAAAATATCAATTTTATTTATATATATATATATATATATATATATATATATATATATATATATATAATTTTATTGATTTTTTTACAGAGAAGAGAAAGGGATAGAGGGTTAGAAACATCGATGAGAATCATCGATCAGCTGCCTCTTGCATACCCCCTACTGGGGATGTGCCCACAACCAAGGTGCATGCCCTTTACTGGAATCGAACCTGGGACCCTTCAGTCCCCAGGCTGATGCTCTATCCACTGAGCCAAACCGGTTTCGGCAATAAAATATTTTTTTTTTAAAGAAAAGAAATTGAGGCCTAGCACAGGAAAAGACTCTTGGCCAATGCATGTGTTTGGCCCAGACCAAAAGCCTTCTCTCTCTGGGATCTTTGGGAAAAATCATAGAAGAGGCAGCAGCTCCAGTTCCAGTTGTTACCTGTAATCTCACCACCTCAGATAATGACTGCTCATGTTTTTGTAGTTCACTACAAAAGTCTATCAGGGATAAACCTGCATTCCTCCATTTAAATTTTTCTCCCAACACTTTATTATAAAAACTTGGAACATACAAGTTGAAAAAGTTGTACAGTGAATACTGATATATCCACTCTTTAGGTTTTACAATGAAAATTTTTTCCTATATTTTTTTTTACCACACATATCCATTCAACAAACCATTTTATTTTTTGGTACATTTCAAAGAAGTACAACCATCACCATACCTCACCCATAAAAATTTAAACATACCTTAACTTGAGTTTAGCAAATATTTGTCAGTGTGGTTTTTTTTTGGGGGGGGGGGCAGAGAGGGTGGTAAATTTTACATACAATAAGATGTACCTTAAGAATATTAGGTAAAAATGAAAAGTGCACACTGTTGGTATGGCTCACTGTTGGTACAGCTTCGTCCAGTACACCGAAAGGTTGCGGGTTCAATTTCTGGGACATTTACAGGAGGCAACTGATGGATGTTTCTCTCTCTTCCCCTCTCTAAAAAAATAGACATAAAAAACAAGTGCATCTGTGACTTACATTCCTGCCTAGATAAAGAACTTTTCTAGCCGAAACCGGTTTGGCTCAGTGGTAGAGCGTCGGTCTGCGGACTGAAAGGTCCCCGGGTTCTATTCCGGCCAAGGGCATGTACATTGGTTGCGGGCACATCCCCGATAGGGGGTGTGCAAGAGGCAGCTGGTCGATGTTTCTCTCTCATCGACGTTTCTATATCTATCTCTCTCCCTTCCTCTCTGTTAAAAAAATCAATAAAATATATTTAAAAAATAAAAGCTTCTTACCCCCCCCCCCAAAAAAAAAAGATAACTTTTCTATTCCCCATAGAGTTCTCTCCTCTTCTCAGTTAAAACCTGCCTCCCCTGTGGGACAAGGGAAGAACAACCAGTAGTATAAATTTTTTCCACCATAGACTTAGTTCTGCCTGACCTAAAACTTTCTAAGTATAATCTGTATATGCTTCAAATTCATATTGCAGATATTTTTGTTGCTGAGTGGTTTTCTATTACCTATATAAACATTAAGCTTTGTCCATTCTCATGTTGATGGACACCTGAGTTATTTCAAATTTGGGGCTATTACGAATAAAACTATTATGAACATTCTTGTACAAATCCTTTTGTGGGCATAGTATTTTCATTTGAGTAAAAATTTAGGAGTGGAATTGTTTTGGACTAGGTGTATGTTTGGTTTTCTAACCAAACTTGTATACTTAATGCTTTCACTAACAGCAAATGAGAGTTCCATGTCCCTTTCGGGGCATTCTTGGTGTTTCTACTTTTTAGCCATTGTGGTGGGTATGTAATAATATCTCTTTGTGGATTTAATTTGCATTTTCCTGATGACTAAGTGCTGTTGATCACTTCCTTTGCTTATTTCCAATTCATATTTTTTCCTTTAAGGACTAACTGATATTTTTTGCCCATCTTAAAATTGACTGTCACTTAATATTGAGTTCCAGGAGTCCTGCATTTAAATTATATAAGATCATGTTAGGAAAGATTTATTGCAGGACATTCCTTTAAATGGAAAAAAGCCTGAAGGTTTGAGTTGAACAAAAGTACATTTGTAATTTCATTTGTTTTAGCAAATGGTTGTTAATACTAGCCATGTACTGAGCACTAGTATTAGATACAGAAATAATACCCAGTCTTCATTCCAAGAAGCCCCTAGATTACAAGGATAGATGTAATCTATGGGTAGATGTAAAGTAAAAAAAATAATAAAAATGATCTGGTGGTTTCAATGATACTTTTAAAAATACATTTAAAAATATTTACTGAGTGCTTACTATAGGGTAGGTACAATTTATTGTAGGTATTGTAGAATAGAGGTAGACAAACCAGATATGGTTCCTACTCTAATACAGTTTATTTTCTGGAGGCCATGAGATTGATATTGTGTGTGTGTGTGTGTGTGTGTGTGTGTGTGTGTGTGTGTGTGAGAAATGAAACCTCGCTGGAACATACTGTGTGACAAGATATTTAATTAGGCAAGGGTCAGGTCTTGCAGGGCCTTGTAGACCATAGAATGCACTTTGGATTTATTTTTGAGTGTCAGAAAGCCATTGCAGAGTTCTAAGCAGAGAAACTGAGAAATGTCATGGTCTGGTCTCTGGCTAACACAGAGGAGAGAGAGAGAAAGAGGGTGTTGTGTGTGTGTGGGGGGGGGGGGGTTGCAGAAAGATTAATGAGCAAACCACTGCAACCATCCCAGAGGAGAGAGAATAAATCCTACATGGGGAAGGTCTGTAAGTTGTCATAAAGGAATAAAATTATAGCAGAACCTTGGATGACAAGGCATTTGCTGGGCAGGAAAATCAGAGGTATCAGCATGTATGTTGTTTGAGGAACTAGAAATTACTTTGGATGATTAGTTGTGAAAGGCTTTGAAGGTTAAATTGCCGACACAGAATTACCATATTATACAACTACTAATTGTATGTACATGTGTCCTCTGGGGTTGTGCCACAGGTGGCCCAGCTAGGGAGTTTGGCTCTGAACCTAAGGGCCATCAGCAGCTGTAAGAGCTTCTAGTTAGGGTAGAGACTCTGAAAGCTGGCATCAAGTATGACCAAGTGAGGCAGTGCAAAGGAGGAAAAATCAGGGAAGAGGCAAGAGACAAACCTAAAAGTTAGGTAGGGGTCATTACACTGGGGGCAGTGGTTTTAGGCTTAGAATAAATATTCAATTGAACTTCAGGTATAAATTGAGAGAAAATGCTAATGAGGCCCTATAATAAATATAAAACAAGTAGTATAAAATCTTGAAACAGTAGAGAAATGTATAGAGTGTATAGAAGTCTCACCTTCATTCCAGTCCTCTGAGGTGTACATAAAAGTTGCGTTTATTTGGTGTCTCTTCCATTTTTCCTAGTGTGTGCATTTTATGTAAATATTCAATTCTATTGTATATACGCGCAATTAACGTTTAAAACGGAGTCATACTCTTCTTGCTGTTTAATGCCAATATTATAGTTCTGCCTTAGTAATTTGTACCTGCTACTCAGAATCTATTGTTTGAAGGTTCCATAATTAGTCACTCCCCAATACGCTGTCTCAAATTTTTCACTGTCCTCAGCAGTAGTGAAATGAGTATTCTTCATTTGTTTCTGTACTGTGCAAACATTACCTCAGAGAATATGTGAGGTAAGAAGCAGGAGTCAGATTGTGACTTGGGGAAATACTGGGCTCCCTCGGTTTATGCGTTCTGCTCTGGATCTGCCCTTTGGGAACCTTCATGGGGATGATCGGGCTGGCCAGAAATCTACAGGCCGCATTCTAGGGGCAATATTCAAGAGCAGAGGCTGTTTCTCCAGATTTTAGCAGGGAGTTTCACTGCTTCCAGGTATCATGGTTTCTCAGAGTGAGATGGAATAAGGCTTTTCTGTGGAATTTTAGATTGGGGAGGAAATGGGACTAATGTGTAGAAGTGAGAATTCAACAGGCTTGGCTTGGCTTGGGTAGGGCTTTATAGAGCAGGACTTTCTGATGAATGGATTGTAAGAAGTGGGTTTTTCATCATTGGACGCATCCAAATAGATCCTGGGGTGCCGTGGAGAGGCAGTGTTATGAAGCAAGTTGAACTCTAAGAATTATTCCAACGTTGGTTGATGGCTTTCAAGATGGAGATCATGAAGTACCAAGATGGGAACAGCACTAACTGTGCTGGGTTGGGGGAAGGATTGGCTGAGGGAGTTTAAAGGGGGCTGAGCCTGGAGGCATCCTGGGGTGTGGTGCTGAGAAACCTGGAATGCTGAATGTTAAGCTGAAAGAGAGATCTGGCCTTATTTGCGCCTCTGGTGGTCTGCAGGTGTGAGGGCCGGGGAACACAGGACAGTGAAGGGTCTGAGGATAATTGTTATGGTGACTGTAGGAGAAGGGGGTTACATGGGAATCGGTGGCTCATGTAAGAAGATAGTGTTTCCAGAAGAGGAAGTGGGTGAATTGGGGAAGTTTGATGGTATTTGCTTGCCAACTTGGAGATGGCTGGGCTGGGAGTTAAGGCTGGAGGTGACCTATTGGATTTTATTCAATAAATGTTTATTGTCTATGTGCTTGGGATAGAGCAATACAAATATCCCTTCACAGAGTTTTCATTCTAATGGGGAAGACTGGGGATAAAATTTTAATATGTCTATTAAAAAGAACCTTTTCCTCCATAAGATAATTTTGAATAAAAAAACCTGGTGAGATAAGGGAACAGCAAGCCATGTGGATATGAGGTTCAGAACATTCCGTGCTTTAAGGTTTAGAAATAAGCTTCTTTAAGAAATGGCAAACAAGCAGACCTGTGTGGCCAGAATGTAGTGAGATAAGGTAGTAGTGGATCAGATAGACCTTGTAGGCTATGGTAGAGTTGGATTTTTCCCTAAGCAATGGGAAATCCTAGGGAAATCAGATCCATTCTTGGAGTTTTCTTCCATGTCAGGCCTAGGTGTGACATGACCTGACTTAGGTTTTAACAGTTGCTGTATTAAGAATGGCTTATTGGTGTGAGGATGTCTTGGGGGTGGACACGGCTCGGCCCTGCCTGGGTGCAGTCTTCTTGCCTTCCCAAGCTGAGACATGCAGCCAGGGAATGGTGGAGAGCTCCCTTGATGTTTGACTCGGGTCCTTTTTCCCTAGATGGCCCGCTGCGTGACCTTGGTTCGGCTGTCCGTTTCCTGTGACCACCTCATTGACAAGGACGTTGGCTCCAAGTCTGACCCACTCTGCGTCCTTCTACAGGATGTGGGAGGGGGCAGCTGGGCTGAGGTGAGGAGGACCATGCGGGTTAGGGTTGTGGGGGGCACCTAGGGTTGTTTCAGGGTGGAAGGTATGTGACTGTGATGCTTACTGGCCTCTGCCCACAGCTTGGCCGGACTGAGCGAGTACGGAACTGCTCGAGCCCCGAGTTCTCCAAAACTCTGCAGCTCGAGTACCACTTTGAAACAGTCCAGAAGCTCCGGTTTGGCATCTATGACATAGACAACAAGACACCTGAGCTGGGGGATGATGACTTCCTAGGAGGGGCTGAGTGCTCCCTGGGACAGGTACTAGAGCCAGGGAGGGCGCAGGTTTGGTAAGAGCCCTGTCAGACAACCCAGACTGCTCGGGACATGGAGGGAGGGGGTCAAGCAGGACTTAACTCAGCCTGAGATTTTTTTGTTTTCTTGCTACCTGAGATTTTGACTACTTCCTCCTCCTTTCTACTGCGCCCCAGATTGTGTCCAGCCAGATACTCACTCTACCCTTGATGCTGAAGCCTGGAAAGCCTGCTGGGCGGGGGACCATCACTGTAAGGATTCCGTAAGGGTGGGTGAGTCGGGGGTTTTATGTTAATGATGAATTCATGAAGTGATACCATCTCCTCCCTCCCTTACCTAGGTCTCAGCTCAGGAGTTGAAGGATAGTCGTGTAGTGACCATGGAGGTGGAGGCCAGAAACCTGGATAAGAAGGTGTGTGTGGAAGGGGCGCTGGGGGTTCTCTCCTCCCCAAGAGTTAAGGAGGCTGGCGTGGTGTGATGGGGGCCGAGGTGGGGACAGAGGTCTGGCATAGTGGTTGTTTCTCCCTTAATCTTACAACAGGTCTCTGTGGCATTGACAGGACTTCCTGGGGAAATCCGATCCGTTCTTGGAGTTCTTCCGCCAGGGTGATGGGAAATGGCACCTGACGTACAGATCTGAGGTGTGAGAACCTGGAATTGGGTGGGGTGGGATCAGAGAGAATCCGCTGGGGCTTATGACTACCAAGGTTTGGGACACAGGGAGAAAGAGACTACTATGTTTGGGTAGAGAAAGGATGGCAGCTCCCCACACACATTCCCACAGTTCACGGGAGGCCTTGCCCTTCCTTCGCCGTCAGGTAATCAAGAACAACCTGAACCCTACGTGGAAGCGCTTCTCTGTCCCCCTGCAGCACTTCTGTGGAGGAGACCCCAGCACACAGATTCAGGTGAGGAGCTTACCTCTTGAGTTACTGAGTGGGGGCAGAGTCCAGGGAGGATTTATTCTTACCTGGCACCTGCCTCCTGTTCTTTTTAAAAATATATATTTTATTGATTTTTACAAAGAGGAAGGAAGAGGGATAGAGAGCTAGAAACATCGATGAGAGCGAAACATTGACCAGCTGCTTCCCGTACCCCACCTCCCCACTCCCCCACCGGGGATGTGCCCGCAACCAATGTACATGCCCTTGACCGGAATCGAACCTGGGACCCTTCAGTCCGCAGACCGAGGCCCTATCCACTGAGCCAAACCGGTTTCGGCCCTCCTGTTCTTTATATACTTACACACCTTCCCCCCCAGGTGCGATGCTCAGACTATGACAGTGATGGTTCACATGATCTCATTGGCACCTGCCACACCAGCTTGGCCCAGATGCAAGCAGCCCCGGTGAGTGCTGGCCCTGCTCCGGGGGGAAGAGGAGGGCAGGGCAGCTTCACTTCCGTTTTGGCTGATGCTCTGGGTTTCCTACCCTAATTTTTCTTTCCTCACCAGGTTGAGTTGGAATGCATCCACCCTGAGAAACAGCAGAAAAAGAAAAGCTACAAGAACTCTGGAACTATCCGTGTCAAGATTTGCCAGGTGAGACTGATAACCCATGAGACCTAGCTCTGACCCCTGAGTCCCAGGGCCCCAGCCCCTTTAGCTCAGTCATGACCCTGGTTTCATTTGCAGGTAGAAACAGAGTATTCATTCCTGGACTATGTGATGGGAGGCTGTCAAATCAACTTTACTGTAAGTTGCTTTACCAGGAGCAAGAGAACCCATCTGGGGCTCAAGGTGGCCCTCAGCTTCCCCCCTCCTGTCCTCCTAGGTGGGCATGGACTTTACAGGCTCCAATGGAGACCCCTCTTCACCTGACTCCCTGCACTACCTGAGCCCCACAGGGGTCAATGAGTATTTGACAGCACTGTGGAGCGTGGGCTGCGTGGTTCAGGACTATGATTCGTGAGTAGCTGCTGCTCTTGCCCATCCTCACTCCCTGCAGATGCCTCGGTCTCCGGGCTGACAGTGTCCTCACTGCCTCTTCCCCAATTCACTGTCCTCCTACAGGGACAAGATGTTCCCCGCGTTTGGATTTGGGGCCCAGGTGCCTCCTGACTGGCAGGTGAGCGCTCTCTTCCCCTATCACACTTGTGTTTTCCATTTCGGAGTCATGATTTTTGGGGATGCAGTGCACTTGCTGACTGGCACCCAGCTTTATGCATGATCACAACCCTACAGGCATGTGACCAGCAAGTGCTCAGGACTAAATAGCTCCTATTTGATGCGTGGTACATACCACGATGCCCTTTTGCTGAGTAAAAAGGTGATCATAGGGGGAAGAGCTCATTTTAATTCTTGCCCTCAGGTCTCCCATGAATTTGCCTTGAACTTCAACCCCAGTAACCCCTACTGTACAGGTAAGACCCCGTTTTTCTTCGTTAATGAATAAGGCAGATCTGATCACACCTAGAGGGCAGAGCCTGTGGTGGCAAGAGAGAGTGACTCCGTTGTCCCGAAGAACGGATTTTAGAGATGGGCCTCTGGAGTCAAACCTTCACCCTGCCACTTCCTAACCATGTGTTTTGGGGCCATTTGCTTAGCATCTGTGTGCTGTAGGATTACAATATTGTGGGATATTGAATATTTAAGGAGAGGATGTGTGTAAAGTTTGAAGCAATAAGCCTGGTACATAAGAAGTGCTCTCTAAAAAAAAAAGGTGATTGTTATAGTATACTCTTTGCCTAGAAAAAAAAGGCATCAACTCTTTTCAGGGTGCTTTGTGCTCCGAGCTCTTTTGTCTAAAAAGGGCCAAATCTTGTGGCTCCCCAGCTGCTCCTTTTTTTAAAAAATACATATTTTTATTTATTTCAGAGAGGAAGGGAGAGACAGAAATATCAATTAGAGTGAACTATTGATTGGCTGCCTCCTGCATGCAGGGAATTGAGCCTGCAACCCAGGCATGAGCCCTTGACCGGAATCGAACCTGGAACCCTTCAGTCCGCAGGCTGACGCTCTATCCACTGAGCAAACTGGCTAGGGCCTCAGCTACTCTTCATGGGCAACAAGCCAAAGTGGAAACTTTACCTAATTGTCTTTTTTTTTTTTTTTTTACATTAGTTCAGACTTATAGAAAAGTTATAATATTTATAAGGGCCCCTGACTGGTTTGGCTCAGTGGATAGAGTGTCGTCCTGTGGACTGAAGGGTCCCGGGTTCAATTCCTGTCAAGGGCATGTACCTGGGTTGCGAGCACATCCTTGGTGGGAGGTGTGCAGGAGGCAGCTGATCAGTGTTTCTCTCTCATTGATGTTTCTAGCTCTCTCTCTCCCCCTTCCTCTCTGTAAAAAAATCAATAATATATATATATATATATTTTAAAGAATATTTATAGGGGTTTACGTCATTGGAGCTCAGGGGTCAGGGCCTGGGTCACAGGGACTATTGTTTATCTTTATACAGGTTCTCCAACTCAAGTTCTCTCTCTCTCTCTCTCTCTCTCTCTCTCTCTCTCTCACACACACACACACACACACACACACACACACACACACACATTTTCCCCCTGAAATGTTTGAGAATTGTAGTAAATAGGTTGAAAATCATGCACATGCCCCTTAATCCCTAAATACTTCAGTATGTGTTTCCTAAAATCAGAGACACTCTTATATAACTACAGGACAATTTTCAAAGTCAGAAAATTAACTTCAATGCTATTATCCAATCTATAGAATTTATTCACACTTAGCCAATTTTCCTGTCTTTGTTTTCTTTTTCCTTTTTTCTCTCTTCAATTGTCCTGTTTTTTACAGTAAAAGAAAATCTTAGGTCACATGTTGCATTCAATTGTTTTGTCTTCTTGAGTTCATGCTTTTCATATTGACATTGATTAAGATTACAGGCTAGATAATTTATAGAATGCCCCTCAGTTTGGAGTTACCTAATATTTTTTTCATTGTTAGATTCAGATTATGCATTTTTGGTGGGAGCACTGCAGAGTGATGCTGTGCCCTCTCGGTGTGTACCACCTCAGGAGGCACCTGCTATTGGTTTATCCTATTACCAGTCATGGTAACTTGATCACTTGGTTACGGTAGAATCTACCAGGTTTCCCTGCTGTGCAAGTACTGTTTTTCTCTTTGTAATGAATAAGTATCTTTTTATACAAATACCTAATTTCTCATCTTTTACCCCTTCTAGTTGTAGCATCCATTGATGATCCTTACCTGAATCAATTATCTCTGATCATCAAATTATTTTGTAATCCTTCTACTTTTATTAAGGAAGAGCTTTCCCTTATCTCTCATTATTTAATATTTTATTAAATGGATTGTAATTCATTATCTTATTGAATTTTAATTTGATGCTCAACTGCCTTAGATTTTTCAGGGTATTCCCCTAATCTGAGTTTTAATTCGAGCTCTGATATAGGGCAGGTGTCCCCCTGTCTTTGGCCTTACTTTCCTCATCGGTAGGATGAGGTTAAGTACCCTGGGCTGCCAGGGTGATTGAATGAAGTGCACCAGGTGCCCAAATCTCCTCACCCAGGACGGGGTGACGTCAGGACTGGCTCAGTCCCGAGTGGACCAGTATTTTATAGTGTTTGTGCCCTCTTCTCTAGGTATCCAGGGTATTGTGGATGCCTACCGCCAAGCCCTGCCCCAGGTTCGCCTCTACGGCCCCACCAATTTTGCCCCCATCATCAACCACGTAGCCAGGTTTGCAGCTCAGGCTGCACAGCAGAGGACTGCCTCGGTGAGAGTGGTGGGAGTTAGTGGTGGTGGGATGGTCTCGGTCAGTGGCTCCGTTTAGGGCTCTTGCCAGTGTGGGAATGTGTGGCTGGGGGTTTAAAAGGTCTGACTCACTATGCGAATCCATTTGTCCCCAGCAATA
This sequence comes from Vespertilio murinus, assembly GCA_963924515.1. NCBI lineage: Eukaryota > Metazoa > Chordata > Mammalia > Chiroptera > Vespertilionidae > Vespertilio > Vespertilio murinus. The sequence continues at coordinate 55,266,286 of OZ004709.1, forward strand.
CTTCGTGCTGTTGCTGCTGACTGACGGTGCCGTGACTGATGTGGAGGCCACCCGTGAGGCTGTAGTCCGTGCCTCTCACCTGCCCATGTCGGTGATCATTGTGGGTGTGGGTGGTGCTGACTTCGAGGCCATGGAGCAGCTGGATGCTGATGGTGGACCCCTGCGCACACGCTCCGGGGAGGGAGCTGCCCGGGACATAGTGCAGTTCGTGCCCTACCGCCGCTTTCAGAATGTGAGTGGGGGCAAGCTGGGGGACAGGCCAGATCTGGGAGTGTACCCTTCTACTTTTCCCTGATGTAAGAGGTCAGAGATACCCTTTCGTCTAAGTCTGGCGCAGGGTTGGGTGTTGGGTTTTCTGTTATGTGCCCCCACTGACCTTGCCCCTCTTCTCTGGGCAGGCTCCTCGGGAGGCATTGGCACAGACTGTGCTTGCAGAAGTACCTGGACAGCTGGTCTCCTACTTCAAGGCCCAAGGTTGGGCCCCATGCAAGCCACTTCCACTCCCAGCCAAGAGCCCTGAACAGGCCCCTCAGCCCTAGGTTCTCCTGGAGGATAGGTTGTGGCTGGTCCTCAGCCCTGTGTCCCCAATTCCATATGCACCAGTGCCCACCCCTGCACATTCTCCCCAACGCTAGCACTTTATATTTTATACTTTTATATTTGCTCTTGCTATTGCTGCTCCTGATTGTACCTTTTTGCCCCTGGGGCCCCTCATTCAATAAAGACCAATGATGACCACTGCTTTGTCAATCACTCTGTGTGTTTTTGGGTGGGAATCTGCTATTAACCATGTTTGCTTCTCTCTGAGCCTGTTTGTTGACTTGAGGGATTGAATGAAGGGTGCCTCTTACATAATAGCCTCACTCAAAGAAATAGGGTATTCCTAGCTAGATATCCAGGGACATTGGCTCTATTTTTAAAAATACAAAATACCCAGCCTGCCTTGCCTCAGAGTGGAACTGAGCTGGGGACGCAGGACAAGGTGGAAAGTATTAGGGCAGGGATGGGCTTTAAGATGGAGCAAAGGCTACGCTAGATCTCCTAGGGAGAGAGCAGTGGAAGTTCTAGTCCTAAAATAAGCCACAAGCCTGAATTTTTAAACAGCATTTACAGGGGTGTTTTGTGAAGGATTTGTTCCTTGAAATGGAAATGTTAAGTCAGTATATTTAAAAATTGAATATTGTGCCTGCCAGTGTGGCTCAGCAGTTGAGCATCAACCCAGGAGCCAAGAGGCCACAGGTTCAATTCCCAGACAGGACACATGCCTGGATGTGGGCTCCATCCCCTGTGGAGCGCATGCAGGCGGCAGCCCATTGCTGATGTTTGTCTCTCATTAATGTTTCTGTCTCTATCCCTCTACCTTCTCTCTAAAATACCAATAAAAACATTCCTTTAAATTTTTAATGTTGTAAATTGTCCTCAATAGTAAGTTTTTACCTCTTTTGTTAATCTGATAGGCAATAATAATATAAAATAAAATTATTTTGAATTTAGTTATGAAGGTTATTTCATATGTTTTTATTAATTTTATTTTCTTTAAATGCATTGATTTTAGAGAGAGGGAGAAAGAAACAGAGAAACATTGATTGGTACCTTGGAGTAAAGGTACCAAATTTGGCTCTCAAAAGAAATTTCAATCGTCATACGGTTAATATTTGGTTCTGCTGACTAATGAGTTTGCTATAACCAACTGCTATAACCAACTGAGCTATTTGGCCAGGGCCTTGAATTTTTATTTCTTATGGATAGCCTATTTATAGGTTGTATTTTTAGTCTTTTAATTATATATATATATATATATTATAGAGAGAGGGAGAGAAAAAGATCAATGAGAGAGACCAATCAATCCGTTGCCTCCTGCAGGCCCCTATTGGGGATCAATCCTGCAATCTGGGCATGTGCCCTGACCAGCAACAAAATATCAACCTCTTGGTACACTGGACCACACTCAACCAACTAAGCCATATATTTAGAGGTTTTTATAGACTTTATTAATTATTCAGTTCTTTCTTTACATGTTGAAAATGTTTCTTCCCAGGACACTCTTTTTTTGTTTATTGTATAATATCTTTTTAAATAAATATATATATATATATATATATATATATATATATATATATATATACATACATATATATATATATAATTGATTTTTTACAGAGAGGAAGAGAGAGGGATAGAAAGCTACAAACATCAATGAGAGAGAAACATCAACCAGCTGCCTCCTGCATACCCCCTACCAGGGATGTGCTCACAACGAGTGTACATGCCCTTCACTGGAATGGAACCTGGGACCCCTCAGTCCACAGACCAACGCTCTATCCACTGAACCAAACTGGTTTCGGCTAATGAACATTATTAAAAGTATTTTCTACGGCCCTGGCTGCTGTGACTCAGTAATTGGTTGGGAATCATCTTTTTCTCTGAGAGGTTGCTGGTTCTCTATTTCTGGTTATGGCACATGCCCAAGTGGTGGGTTTGGTCCTGGTCATGGTGCATGCAGCAGACAACTGATGTTTCTCTCTCATATTGTTTCTTTTCCCCCCTTCCTTCCTCTCTATAAATCAATAAAAATAATTTTCAAGCCCTGGCTGGTTTGGCTCAGTGGATAGAGCGTTAGCCTGCCAACTGAAGGGTCCCAGGTTCCATTCCGGTCAGAGGCATGTGCCTTGGTTGTGGGTACATCCCAAGTAGGGGGTGTGCATGAGGAGGCAGCTGATCGATGTTTCTCTGTCATCGGTGTTTCTCTCTATCCCTCTCCCTCTCTGTAAAAAATCATTGATTTTTTACATAAAGGCAGAGAGAAGTATAGTGAGTTAGAAACATCGATGAGAGAGAATCATCGATCAGCTGCCTCCTGCACACCCCCTACTGGGAATGTGCCCCCAACCAAGATACATGCCCCTAACTGGAATCAAACTTGGGACCTTTTGGTCCACAGGCTGACGCTCTATCCATTGAGCCAAATTGGTTTTGGCAAATAAAATATTTTTAAAAAAATAATTTTCAAGTATTTTGATTACATCTGTGTATCCTTTGGATCCTTAAAGATGGAATTGCAGTGATTGAGTATACAAATTTTAAGGCTTTTGGTTCCTATTGTGAAATTGCCCTTCAGAAAAGCTTTAAGAGTTCATATTTCTAACTTTAGGCTTAAGGCCTTTTGAGAGGACCTTTTCCTTTGTCTTCATATTACAAAACACCCCCCAAATTAACAGATGGATGTATGCTCCATTTCGCTTCCTAGAGGATTATCACTATTAATAGTGTGTATATTCTTCCAAAACATGGATACAGGGAGAAGGATTTTTTTTAAAGTGGTTTGTAGAGCTGAAGTTTCATTCTTAATTTTTAAACAAATAATTTTGTTGATTTTTTTTTTTAACAGAGAAGAAGGGAGAGGGATAGAGTTAGAAACATTGATGGGAGAGAAACAAGGACCAGCTGCCTCCTGCACACCTATTGGGGATGTGCCTGCAACCAAGGTACATACCCTTGACCAGGACTGAACCTGGGACCCTTCAGTTTGTAGGATGATGCTCTAACCAAGGGGTGGGCAAACTTTTTGACTCGAGGGCCAAAATGGGTTCTTAAACTGGACCGGAGGGCCAGAACACAAGCAACCTGACCATGCTGGCACTCTCATCTTGGGCTGCTGGTGAAGGAGCAGAGGGGAGAGCAAGAGAACCCTCCGCTCTTTTGGCTCCACGGGCCAGATGCGGCCCGCAGGCTGTAGTTCCCCCATGGCTGCTCTAACCAATGAGCCAAACCAGTTAAGGCAGGGGAATGATTTTAACAGCCAAGATGCTATCTGTGTCTTTGCTAATACTGTCACCCTTTTCTGCTCTGCCCAGGTAGAACTCATTAATCCTTTGATGACTGTCTCCATCTCTTATTCCTCTAATTCTACCTTTTTGATGAATTCCTGCATCAGTGAATGAATGGCTGTTTCTGGGGCATCCTCTCTTTCCTATCAGGCTTCTTGAGGGCAGAGACCAGTGAACACTAGACCATTTGGACTCTGCCTAGCATTGAGATGGGCATGGAGGTCTCAGTGAAGATAGTCTGAATAGGGGCTGCCAGGCCTGCATCAACTCTGATTTAGATGCTTCCTCGAGGTTCTCAGGTCTCCGTTTTTGAGTGTTTACCTGAGGAAAAGAGGCTTTCCCAGAGGCTGGGAGAGGGGGCAGGTTCACAAGCACGGCTGCAGGTGGCTGGCAGCTCTGCAGTTAGAAGGGCGGCCTCTGGAGGCGGTGGGCCTGGTGCTTCGGTGATGCTGTTCGTCCCTAGGTGTGTGACCTTGAGTGGTTTTCCCTTTGTGGTGGTGAGGGTTAGTTAGATAATGTGCGTAATGTCCCTGCATCTCTTTTACATGGAAACACATCCATAAACATGAGCTGCTGCTACTGTATTGAGCTGGACTTGTCCAAGAACAGAGAGGATGCATTGGGAAGTAGACCCCTTATCATATTTCTATACCAAAGGCAACCAGAGCTCCCAGCAGACCCTCCAGCACCGCTCCAGCGTCTTTCAGCACAGACCTCCACTCTGTTTTAACAATCGGCATGTTTAATTGGGCCCCCCTGTGGCACTGTCCCTTGCTTCGTCCGAGGTTCTCATGCCATGGGCTCGGACTCGATACAAGCATGTGAAGTGGGGGTGACCCCAGTTGCTTAGAATCTGTATCTTCACCTTGGGAAAGGCAGTTGGGGGGTCATTCTGGGAAGACAAATGGATTGTGCCAAGGACTGCCTTCCTCCCCGGTCTTCCCTCCCTGCCCCACTCCCTGAGCACCCTCATCCTCGAGACAGACTCACCTGAAGGCGGAAAGTCTGAATCTCCGATTTCTCCATGTCGAAGGTGAATCTCCCCAGGAAAACTTCCGTCTCATCATCAACCTGGAGGCCCTGGGAGGCGGAGAGTGAAGGAAGGAACAGTGAGGCACAGGTGGAGGAGGGAGAAAGCAACTGTCGGCCCTACTATGTATGTGTCAGTAGCTGTATGCATGCTCTTACAAATGTTTTGGTGTTGGGATAGTGTAGCGTGGAATGGGGCTGCAATTTGTAGTCTGGCCAATCACTAACTGTGACTTTGGGCAAGTAAGGCCCCCTTTCTAAGCATCACTTTTCTCATTGTACAGGGGATAGAGTGAGTTGTGTAACTGCGAGGTGATAAAGCACAGAGTTAGTGCTCATTAAACCACAGTTAGTATTTGGATATGGCTGTAATTATCTATAACCTATGGCAGCCCCGACGGGCAAATGGCATTTCCGTCTTATAGATGCGCAAGCGAAGACTCGTTGGCACCAGTTTTCATGAGTGCCTGGTGCTTTCTAAGCAAAATCCCCCACCTCCTTGGCCTCAGTCCCACTCACATAGACTGCGAAATCGCGGGGGGCGCTGTTGGCCCCCCCGGTGTGTGCCACACTGGGAGGAGGGTGCTGCAGGGTAATGTCGCTCAGCTGCACGCGACCCGGCAGCCGGATCACCACCTGGCCCTGGTCGCCCTCAAAAGCCCAGCAATTCCCAGGGAACACATCTGGCTGCAATCGGACAGGACAGTCAGTCGATCAGAATCCGCAGACCCGAGCGACTTGGTCCTCCTCTCGCCTGGCTCAGCCCTCTACCTCCAGCCCGAGCACCTGCTTAGACAGGTCCTTTCCCCCACCTCTTCCCAGGTTTCTCAGCAAAAGGAGCATCAGCCAAGCCAGGCCCCGCCCCCACCTGGGCACAACTGGGTCCCACCCACCGCCCGGACCCACCGCCAGGGAGCTCTTGGGTTCCTTCCCCAGCGCCCCACCCCAGTGCTTCCGTCCGGGATCGCGCCCCAGGCCCACCTCCAGGATAACCATGGGGGGCCGCGCATAGTTCCAGAAGCTGAAGCGGTTCCAGAAGTAGGCGCTGTTTTCGTCCTCGTAGTCGCGGGATGTCTTCTCTAGGTCGATGGAGGCTCCTGGAGCAGGGGAGAGAAGCAACCACTCAGACTCCCGGCCAGACCCACAGCTGGGTCAGGGTCTGTCTGAGGTCAGACTCCTAGGGCCCGTCGTGTGTATAGATAGGTCTGTGTCAATGTCTGCGTCTCTGTCTCAGTTTCTCAGTGCCGATGGGTCTTACCCACGGAGCTCAGCGCATAGTCGGGTTTTCGAACAAAGTCCTCATTCAACCTCTGGAATACGAGCTTGGCCACTCTCTGAAAAGAGGGGGGACGGGGCTCGCGGGCTGATCTTATAGCGGTCTGGTGTGGGACTTGGTGGCCCCCGGGGAAATCACGAGGTTGGGGCACTGGGGCTGGGCTTTAAGGTTCGGGCCCCCAGCGAACGGGGCTGGGCAGCAGCAGGCGCAGCTCTTGGACGCCCCTAGGCCCTGGCTCACCTCGCTGTTGGCTGCGCGGACGCTGGACACCTCCTTGTGGAGTTTATCCAGCTCGGCCTGCAGCTGCTGCAGCTGCTGCCCCTGGGTGCGCACGCGCTCGTGGTACTCGCTGCAGGCGGGAGGGTTGGCACAGTGTGGTTGGCTCCCTGTTCCCGGGACACTTCCCATAAGCCCCTCCACAGGAGCAAACTTGGAGTCCCCCAATTCCACACCCCGGGTGCCATCTCTCACCTTATAGTCAGCAGCTCAGGTTCCTAGTGGAGGGAGGGACAACACATAGTGCTGCTCAGTTCCCACCCACGCCCTTGTCTCACTTCAGTCCCAGAGCAGCCAGACTCAAAGGAGCTCCTTCCTTTTGAGGCCTGCCACCCCCTCCCCTGACCTTCCAGGACCCCCTCCCCTGACCTTCCAGGACCCCCCAGAGGCCCTCAAGCACCTCCGGGCACAATCTCAGAAATCTCCTATTTGTACCCAGCTCTTCCCCTCCTCCTGTCCCCTCCTCCCAGCAGCCCAAGAGACACCCCACACTCTCCAGTTTCATAGGCTGCCACCCCCACCCCACACCCCGGGACACAGTTCCCTGGACTCACACTCTCCAAAGGAGGGACCAGGTACAGGACACCCCACTCGAGTGCTGGAGAAAGAGGGGGGGTGGTCTCAGGGGAAGGAAGGGGAGAGGGTTTCTCTGGCATAAAAGATAATGAAGAAGCGGCTGAGGGGTGTGAGTCTGATGGGGGACTACGGGGCTCTGAAGGAGGCTGTAGAGAGCCGAAGGGGCAGAGGGATGTAGGAGAAAATGCGCCCGGTTGGTTTGGCTCCAAAGCACCCAGGGCTGGGGCCCCGGGGAATCCCCCCCTCACCTGTCAGAAAGAGGCTCAGCAGTGACACAGCCGTGAGCAGGAAGCGAATGGAACAGACTTCCCTGAAGAACCGGAGGGAGGCTGAGGCCCCTGGCCCCTCGTGAACCCCCACAGCCCCACCTCCCACCCCAGGCCCTTAGATCCAGCAACTCCTTTGAACACGACGCAACCAGGTCGGGGCCCGCTCCCCATCTCCGCTAAAGAGCAGCCCCTGGGGCTCCCCCTTTCCTCCCTCTGACCTGTACACACTGACCAGCGCGTCTCCTAGCAGGGCCAAACACACGCTCAGCACCTGGAAAAGTGGGCCTGGGAGAGGAGAAGGAAGGGGCTCAGGGACCAGGGGACTGCAGCCTGGAGAAGGGCCGCGGTGCGGGGTTGGGGCAGGAGGCCTGGAGGGGAGCAGAGAGTGCGTTTAGGCTCAGAGAAGGGGCTGCAGAGAGGACGGGGAACCAGGGTCTCCGCGGCGAGACCTGGAATGCAGGGCGGGGAGCTGGGGGTTGGGGGCATCCGGGAGCTGGGGGTTGGAGGGCATCCGGGAGCTGGGGGGTTGGAGGGCATCCGGGAGCTGGGGGTTGGAGGGCATCCGGGAGCTGGGGGTTGGAGGGCATCCGGGAGCTGGGGGGTTGGAGGGCATCCGGGAGCTGGGGGTTGGAGGGCATCCGGGAGCTGGGGGGTTGGAGGGCATCCGGGAGCTGGGGGGTTGGAGGGCATCCGGGAGCTGGGGGTTGGAGGGCATCCGGGAGCTGGGGGGTTGGAGGGCATCCGGGAGCTGGGGGTTGGAGGGCATCCGGGAGCTGGGGGGTTGGAGGGCATCCGGGAGCTGGGGGGTTGGAGGGCATCCGGGAGCTGGGGGGTTGGGGGGCATCTGGGAGCTGGGGGGTTGGGGGGCATCTGGGAGCTGGGGGGTTGGAGGGATCCGGGAGCTGGGGGGTTGGAGGGATCCGGGAGCTGGGGGGTTGGAGGGATCCGGGAGCTGGGGGGTTGGAGGGATCCGGGAGCTGGGGGGTTGGAGGGCATCCGGGAGCTGGGGGTTGGAGGGCATCCGGGAGCTGGGGGGTTGGGGGGCATCTGGGAGATGGGGGGTTGGAGGGATCCGGGAGCTGGGGGGTTGGAGGGCATCCGGGCTAGCCGGGCACCTACTCAGGAAGCTCTTGAAAACTCGCGGGGACTGCATCTCCTGCCTCAGATCCAGGGTCGAGAGAAGGTGGAACTGCTCCTCAGGGACCACGGGAGAGCCGGCCGGTTCTGCGGGAGCCCCGGGGCTCCATTGGGCCGTGCGCACTGCGGGCTCGCCCTCCCCCCGAGACCCGGCCCGAGGCCGGGCAGCCGCCCAGGCTCGGGTCCCACCGCACCCCCGCCCCGGCGCCTCCCTCGGGGCCCGCCTCCACGCGTGGGTCCCCCCCACCCCCAGGTTTAGGTCTCGGTCGGGGGCCCTCGGCAGCCCCTCTCGCTGACCAGAGGCCACGCCGCCTCGGTACCCAATCACGGGGTTTCCTCCTCTCGCCCCCGGGTCGTCCATCACAGCCTTGGGGTCTCCCCCCTGCACCCCATAAGCCCGCCCGCCCGTTGGCAGGCGCCCAGACTGCGTGGGACCCCGGTTCCGCGCCCAGCCCGGCCCGGCCCCGCGCGCCCCCCGTCCCCGCCCCCGGCTTACCCGGGTTCGACCCCGCCCGCACCCGAGGCCCCGCCCCTCACGGTTGCCGCGCCATCGGCGGTCGGCGCACTGTGGCTCCGCAGCGCCGGCTTCTGCCGAGAGCTTTCGGCCCGTGCGGTTCCTCCGGGCAGTCCTGAGCTCAAGGCGGGCTCACCGCAGCTCGAGCCCTGGGCTCTCCTGCCCTCGGGCTCCCCGGGGCCCGGCCCAGCTGACCGATGGCCGCTGCTGTCCCCCGAGGTGGTGCTCACTGAGCTGTTGCTGTTGTCGTCGCTATAGAGGTTGGGCGCGTGCTTGTGCGGGGACGCGGCCGAGCCCGGGCGAGGGCTCCGCCGCATCCTGACTCCGCGCCGCCGCCCCACGGACGCCCAAGCCGCCGCCGCCGCCGCCGCCGCCGCCAAGCCCTCGGGCCTCGCTCCGCGGGCGCGCGCCGCCGGGACCCACGGAGCCTGCGTGCCGCCGGCGGGCCCCGCAGCCAGGCCCAGCCCCCGCCCGTGTGCCGGGCCCGCCGGCCGGCTGACGTCACAGAGGAGCCCGCGGCCCCCGCGGAACGCCGGCGCCGGCGTCACAGAGCTCATCGTGACGTCGCGGGGCGCCGCGGCGGGCCCGGCGTTTCCCGGGTTAGAGCGATGACGTCACAGCGCCTCCCCGGGCGCCCGGCTGCGACGGCGCCCGGCTTAAAAGAATAGCTGGCCGAAACCGGTTTGGCTCAGTGGTAGAGCGTCGGTCTGCGGACTGAAAGGTCCCGGGTTCGATTCCGGTCAGGGGCATGTACATTGGTTGCGGGCACATCTCCGGTAGGGGGTGTGCAAGAGGCAGCTGGTCGATGTTTCTCTCTCATCGACGTTTCTAACTCTCTATCCCTCTCTCTTCCTCTCTGTAAAAAATCAATAAAGTATATATATAAAAAAAAGAATAGCTGGCCCCTTCAGGGACAAGGGGGTCACCCCGGGGGACTTCTAAAATAATCATTTGGCCCTAATCGATTTGGCTCGGTGGATACAGCGTCAGCCTACTGGCTGAAGGGTCCCAGGTTCGATTCCCATCAAGGGCACGTGCCCTGGTTGCGGGCACATCCCCAGTAGGGGGCGTGCAGGAGGTAGCCCATTGATGTTTCTCTCTCATAGATGTTTCTAACTCTCTATCCCTCCTCTCCTTTCCTCTTTGTAAAAAATCAATAAAATATATTTTAAACATAAATAATCATCTGGTCTCTTTTGCTTTGCAAATCCTTCAGGCCCCCTCCTCTCATCCTAGTCATGAGGCCTTGAGAACTCTGACGTCGGCGGGATCTGTGGGTCTCTCTCTCAGACCTATATTCACTAGGGGTCTGTGGGGTGAACATTCAGTAGCCACCCACCAGTCATCATACTCACGGGCAAACCAACCATCTGAGTCGCGGAGAAGGGAATGGGGAAATCACAGATGGTCTCAGCCAAGAGACCCGAGATTCACAGACTCCTGTGCTGCAGCACATAGAGATTCAGGTTCCCAGGTACACCTTGAGATTCTACTTTAGCATCTCTAGAGTGGGTGCAGGATTGTGCATTTTTAAAAAATATATTTTATTAATATTTTTACAGAGAGGAAGGGAGAGAGATAGAGAGCTAGAAACGTCGATGAGAGAGAAACATCAACCAGCCGCCTCTTGCACACCCCCTACTGGGGATGTGCCCGCAACCAAAGTACATGCCCTTGACCGGAATCGAACCCGGACCTTTCAGTCCACAGACCAACGTTCTACCACTGAGCCAAACCGGTTTCAGCAGGATTGTGCATTTTTATTTTTTTAGATATTTTTTAGTGAGCCCTGGCATGTTTGGCTCAGTGGATAGAGCATCAACCTGTGGACTCACAGGTCCCAGGTTCAATTCTGGCCAAGGGCACAAGCCCGGGTTGTGGGCTCCATCCCCAGTAGGGGGCACTCAGGAGGCAGCCGATTAATGATTCCCTCTCATCATTGATGTTTCTATCTCTCTTTTCCTCTCCCTTCTTCTCTGAAATCAATAAAAATATATTTTAAAAATTAAATATTTTTATTGAGTTCAGAGAGGAAGGGAGAGGGAGGGAGAGGTACAAACATCAATGATGAGAGGGAATCATTGATCAACCACTGAGCCATGGGCAGGAATATGCATTTTTAATGACCACATGTGTGAAGTAGAATCCCCATGTGTGACCACATGATTAAGGAACATGCTTTGCAAGCAATAGAGTGAGTCCTGAGCACGCGGCACAGCGAGGCACACAGGTCCAGAGAGGGAAAAGGACGTCCCTAAAACCACACAGTGGGTGATAGAGATTAGACTTCCAAAACCCAGTACTCTTTACACTACATCCCTTCTTCTCTGGAATATTAGAACGTGGAAGTTGGCAGTTGTTAGAGGGGCTGAGGCTGAGAGAAAAGCTGCCAGCTGTGCTCCAGCCCAGAAAGGAGGGGCTAGGTTCCAGAGGAATGGCATCGATACCTGGCTTGATCAGATGCCACCGATCAGATGCCACCGAGCTCAGGGGAAGAAGAAAGGGAAAGGCCGAGGCACTGCCAGCTAAGAATTCTGGTCCCCCTCTGGGGGTCGCAGTGTCCCCACCTGTCAATGGGGAGGTGAAGCCCTCCCCCTACATCTGGGGGCCTGAGGTCTCACCTGGATCTTGCTTAGAAACAGAACAGGCCATGCCTGTTGCCTGGTTCTATAGAACCCAAAACATATTTGATATCAACACTTGGGAAATGGGTAGCACAGGACTTTCGATCTAGCCCCACTTTTAAATATATATATATATATATATATATATATATATATATATATATATATATAATTGATTTTTTAACAGAGAGGAAGAGAGAGTGATAGAGAGTTAGAAACATCGATGAGAGAGAAACATCAACCAGCTGCCTCTTGCACACCCCCCACCGAGGATGTGCCCGCAACCAAGGTACATGCCCTTGACCGGAATCGAACCTGGGACCTTTCAGTCCACAGGCCGATGCTCTATCCATTGAGCCAAACTGGTTTCGGCAACAATGACATATATTTTTGAAATTTTCCATAATAAAAACTTTGGTCAGTGGGGGTAAAAACATTTCCAAAATATGTTTCATAAAGTATTTTACTTTACCCAACACACACATGTTTGAGCATCTATTAGGTGGCAGGACCTAAGGACACAATGGCCATCAAAATGAAGGCCCTGCCCTGACTTGCTCTCTATTTAATGAGACAGATAAGGCAGAGGATGAGGACAGGAAGAGTGGCAGGGCTTTTTAAGACTAGATGACCAGGGGAGGCCTGTGAGGAGGTAACATTTGAGCAGAGACCTGAATGAAGAAGGGGAGTGAGCCATGCAAAGATCTGAGGTGGAGCCTTCAGCAGAGGGCGCTGCAATTCCAAAGCCCTGAGGTGGTAATGGGTTTGGTGTATTCACAGAGGAACAAGAAAGCCCATGTGGCTGCAGGGTTTCTCATGAGAGGGGAGTAATGTTTAACGCAAGGAGATAAAGTGAGCCAAATGTGTAGGGCCTTTTAGCCATTTAAAAAACACTGTTTTGCCGAAACCGGTTTGGCTCAGTAGATAGAGCTTCGGCCTGCGACTGAGAGGTCCCAGGTTCAATTCCAGTCAAGGGCATGTACCTTGGTTGTGGGCACATCCCCAGTGGGGGCTGTGCAAGAAGCAGCTGATCGATGTTTTTCATCGATGTTTCTAGCTCTCTATCCCTCTCCCTTCCTCTCTGTAAAAAGCAAAAAAAGAGAATTACTAATCGGCTGCCTCCTGCATGCCCCTTATTGGGGATTGAGTCTGAAACCCAGGCACAGGCATGGGCCCTGACCGAGAATGCAACTGTGACCTCCTGGTTCATAGGTCCATGCTCACCCACTGAGCCACACTGGCTGGGCTCAACCATTCCCTCTTGACCCCAGCTCTTCTCTCCACCCGGGGCAAGGCACAGCCTGTGGCCACAGGGTTGTTGGTAGAGGTAGGGACCCCAGCAAGATCCTACAATTTGGTTCCATTTCACAGGGATCCCTTCACATGTGGATTGACATCTTTCCCCATAATGTGCCTGCGCCACCCCCAGTTGACATCAAGCCTCGGCAGCCAATCAGGTGAGAGAGAGTCCTGGCCCCACTTCCCATGGGGTGGGCACCTCTTGGACTACCTGCAAAAGGACCTTCCAAACACCTAAGGTCTCGTTGAAGCAGGCAGAGGTTGTTGACACAGGCTTTTCAATTAGTTGAGCCATTAAATCCTTCCCCCCTTTAAAAGATTTTTATTGATTTCAGAGGGAGGGAGAGAAACCTCAATGATGAGAATCATTGATTGGCTGCCCCACATAGGCATGTGCCCTGACAGGGAATCAAACTGTGACCTCCTGGTTCATAGGTCAGCACTCAACCACTGAGCCATCCTGGCAGGGCCTCCCACCCCTTTTGAATAAGCTACTGTGGGTTGGGTGTCCGTCACTCCCAATGCCAATAAGCCCTTCTGCCCTGAGCTAATATGGGTAGTGTTGCGTGGTGTGTATGCGCTTAAGATACTGTCAGTAACCTGTCACTTTGCACCTTTGGGCTCTGCTTTCCGTGGTGACACTCTCAGGGAGACTTTCACTCAATGTGGTCATGGGACTGGAATTGATTGGTTAGTTCTGGGTGATGTCCTAGGTGAGGTGAGGTACCCACCTCTGGGCCAGGTAGTGGGGCTCTGTCTACCCTAACAGAATCACACAGATTAACAGTAGTGGGGTGTGGGTGGGGGCTATGAACAGAAAATCAGGATGCTGTCAACAAATGAGGGGAAATTGATATTGGGCAAGAGAAAAGATACCCAGGGCACCCCATGACAGCCAAGGCCAGGGCTAGTTGGGGCAGGAACAAGAATGCTTCAGCCCCTCTTTTTGTCCCCCAGGGGCTGTATGCTGTCCTTGCCATTCTATCTCTTCTCCCACTTCTCAGTGCAGTCTGGCTTTCTCTGCTCACAAGCCCCTCTTTTGCACCCCAAAACTTCAGATCGCATGTCACTTTGGCTTACTGTGGCTCTAACCCTGCATGTGATGCTACATGACTCAACTTTTCCGGATTTAATTCCAAATTTATGGAGGGGAGAACCTTGCTGGTTCAGTTGGGTCAGCAAACCATGCTGGGTGTCATCTGCTGTGGTCAGTGACACTTACCCTTCCTGGGACCACAGACAGCCCCACCACCCAGCTGGCCCACACTGGGTGCTCAGTGAGTGTCAGTGACCCTGGCCCAGGACCTTCCTGCTTCCTGAAGCCCTTCCCAGGACTCCTCTCAGGAATCTGAACCGCCCCTCTTCCTCTCTCCCCCGCCCAACACCCCCTAGTTATGAGCTCAGAGTCATCATCTGGAACACGGAGGATGTGGTTCTGGACGATGTGAACCCACTCACTGGAGAGATGTCCAGTGACATCTACGTGAAAAGGTAGGCCTGCGCTGGGCTGCACAAACACCTGCATACTGAGGTGAGACTGCCGCTGGGCCCCGGGGCTGAGCCAGGCCCTGTCCCCTAAGCCCTCTAAGATGCCTGGAGCTGGGTGGAGGGCCTGGCGTGGTGGGTGAGCAGGGGCAGGCTGGGCTCCGGGCTTGGTCCCAGCTGATGCCCCTCCCCTGGGCTCCAGCTGGGTGAAGGGGCTGGAGCAGGACAAGCAGGAGACAGACATGCACTTCAACTCTCTGACCGGGGAGGGAACTTCAACTGGTGCTTCGTGTTCCACTTTTGACTACCTGTCCACGGAGCGGGAGGTGAGCGTCGGGCGCCGGCCTGGACCCTTCGCCCTGGAGGAGGCTGAGTTCCGGCAGCCCGCAGTGCTGGTCCTGCAGGTCTGGGACTAAGACCGCATCTCTGCCAACGACTTCCTGGGCACTGCGGAGCCTTCCTCCACCTTAAGCTAGCCGCGATTTCTGCCCTCAGTGCCCTGGTTCTAACCCAGCCCCCAATCCTGGGTTTCAGGCCCTCGGTCACGAACTTTGCTCTGGGGCCTAATCACTAAATTTATTCAGCCCTATGCATCGCGGCCTACGTTCCTTCCCAAAGTCCCCGACTCAGTCCTCGGGTTGGACCCCAGCTCGGGTTGCTCTGGACTCCCACTCATGCCTTGGGTGCTGTTTTAGCAGTCTGGTCCCGCCCTTGACCGTTTCCTTGGGGGCTGTGGTGTGTGGTCCACAGCTGTGCCTGACCACCACATTCTAACTTCTGATGCCCTGGCTTACGACCCCGCTGCTGCCCCGGGCCCGGGTAGACCTTGGTCTCCGGCCTAACCCAGGGAGCTCTGGCCTTGCAGGGTCCCTGGAGCTGCAGCTGTGGGACATGGTGCGGGGCGCCCGGGGCCCAGAGCTCCGCTCCGCGCGGCTGGCCGCCTGTGGTGAAGCTTGGGGAGCCGGAGGATGAGCAGCGGGAGGCCCAGGCTGGCAGGAAGAGGCAGAGGAGGAGGAAGGGCCGGCCAGAGGACTTAGAGTTTGCGGACTCTGGAGGCAACGTCTACATCCTCACGGTGGGTGCAGCCAGGCCCGGGTCTGGGCTGGCAGGGAGCCAGATCTGAGCCACCCAAGAGCTCAGCCCCTGTCCCTTCTTTTCCAGGGGAAGGTGGAGGCAGAGTTTGAGCTGCTGACGGTGGAGGAGGCGGAGAAATGGCCAGTGGGGATGGGGCGCAAGGAGCCTGAGCCCTTGGAGAAGCCCAAGTTGAGTGGGCGGCTGGGAGGCCGGCGGGAGCCTGAGTGGGAGGTGCCAGAGGGCTGGGCTTCCTTATCATCCCAAAGTCACCCGACCGCCTGCCCTGTTCCCCAACAGCTGTCCCAAAACCTCCTTCAACTGGTTTGTGAACCCGCTCAAGACCTTCGTCTTCTTCATCTGGCGCCGGTACTGGCGCATCCTGGTGCTACTGGTGCTGCTGGCGCTGCTCATCATCTTCCTCCTCCTCGTCTTCTACAGCATGCCCGGCCAGATCAGCCAAGTCATCTTCCAGCCCCTCCACCACTCCCCCGGCCCCAACTGCCCCGACACTCATCCCTTCCCACCCACCCCTCCACTCCCACTCCCGAAGCCCTTCCCATCAATGAGCTACTGGAGCTCACTGCTTTCTTTGAATAAACCTTCGCTCACATCCACTCTGATGCCTGAGAATGTGCAGAATTCAGGAGCAGAGAAGAGATGTTCTGGGGTGATCTCAGGTGCTGGGACTCATTGGGAAGTGAATGCACAGGGTGGGAAGTTGACCACATGGCCCCACCCTGGGTAATAGGACCTGGCAGGAGGCTCAGGGCTGAGGAGGCCTGCTTGGCGAGGTGTCATACCCTCTGAGAGCCCACCTGTTGCTCCTGCCAAGGGCTGGGTCCCTCCTACCTAATCTGCATATAACAACTAAGCACCTCACAGACTTCAATGACTTACTCTTTACCAACTCTGAGGGTAGCCACATTAGTTAAGGACACTTGGCTGCAAGTAATAGCAATCCCAACACAAACTGGCTTCGGGTGCAACTTGTCACAGGGCTCAAATGGCACCAAGACTGGTTCTCTGCCTCTAGGCCAGGGGTGGGCAAACTTTTTGACTCGAGGGCCACAATGGGTTCTTAAACTGGACCGGAGGGCCGGAACAAAAGCAACCTGACCATGCTGGCACTCTCATCTTGGGCTGCTGGTGAAGGAGCGGAGGGGAGAGCAAGAGAACCCTCCTCTTTCGGCTCCGCGGGCTGGATAGAACAGCTGAACAGGCCGGATCCGGCCTGCGGGCTGTAGTTTGCCCACGGCTGCTCTAGGCTCAGCTCTGCTATCCTCTGGGGGCAGCGCATTCACCAATAGGGTCTCCCCTTGCGACTGCAGGATGGCTGCAAACAACCTCACGTGTCCCAGCTTTCCTAGTCCTTACAGCCTGGCTCGCACTGTCACCGTGACCAGGGGGATGGGATGTACTGATGGAACCCTCCCCTGGAGCTCAGGGTGGGAGATGGATCCTCTTCCCAAACCTCTAGCTGAGAGGATGGAGGGGGCTTCCCAGATGAAATTCAAGATATGTTAACAAATGGGGACGGTTCCTGGGTGGTCAAAAAACAAGACTCTCTACAGCCATCACCCGCATTATAAGAGACCGGTGCCATAGATGCCATAGATAAATAACACGCCCAACATCTCAGGTTATAAGTGATCACATCAGAGCTGGGGCTCAGGTCTGCCTGCCTCCAGGGGTTTTGCTATCACCGTCCTACTTTGCTTTCTGTCCTCTCTTTGCTTCTCCGCCTCTGCTGTCTTATACTGAAACCCTGAGACATGACGGATGAGCTACCAGCTTCAGGGAGTGGTGAGGTCTCAGGGCCTGGTTCTACATTGGGAAGCTCTAATGGGAAGCCTTCATTGAGGCCAGGGCTGGGGTCTGATGCTAGCTCTGCTGCAATGACTGCTTCTACCTCCACCTAGGAGACTGTATAGGATCTGGCTGGACACCTCTTGGCACCAGGAGCCAGCAAGGGCTGGCACAGAGCAGGGTCACAGATCCAGGTGACTGAACCCAGAGCGGCAGGGGCCCTAGCTTCAGCTGTCACTGCTCCCAGGGCTCTATTACTGACACCGGACTCAGACGCTCATGAACTTGGGAGCCGTGGTGGCTCCAGGAAACTCATCCTACAAAGGCCCGCTCAGCCCTGAGGCTGAAACCAGGAGGCCCAAAGAGCAGAGTGGAGGAGACCGAGGAGAGGGCTGTGTGGCCAGCATCAGTCTAGTTTGCACAAAGCCCTGTACACCAGGAAGTGTCCGCGTGGGGCTCCCACAGGGCATCTGGCCTGATCTGTCCGTCCTGACTGCCTTCAACGAGTGTGATGAGCGGTTGCTCCCAGGTTCTGACCCAAGAACCACATAGAGACCAGTGAGTACTATCACAACCAATAGATTTATCAACCTGGGGCTGAAAAGACTCTCTGGGAGGGGAATGGGAAGTGGGAGGGAGGGGTGCGGCTGGGAAAATGACCACAAAACCAGAGAACAGGAGAAAGAGGGAACAGCAAGGGGCAAGAGGAAAGAGGACAACTATGTTGTCTTCCCTAGATCAATTTTCTTCTGGATGGCTCGTGCTGAGTGGTAGATGAGTGAATCGATGAGTCCAGCCACTGGGGAGAGAGACGAGGGCTGGCACTGGCCCCGTTGGGCCCTTGGCTTGACGGCCAGAGCCTCACTCACCAGGTCAGCATCTCCCCTTGGCCTTGAGGAGCCCCTTCTCCCCCAACCAAGATCTGTGGGGAACCCAGACTTTACACTCCCCACCACACCCCAACCCCAAACAGACACCCTAGAGCCACTAACCTGTGAACATGCCCCCGATGATAGCACACACGCCTGTGAGGAAGTGCGTGAAGGACCTGGCAGAGGAGTGGGGAATCAGCAGGCACCCCTACTGCCACCAGGCCTAGTACCCTCCCTTCCCCACCCTCACCTGTGCTTCTCTGTCAGCTTCACCATCATGGGCGAGAGCTCGTAGAGCACGAACACTCCGGGAAGCCCCTGGTCGCCCAGCAGCCCATTGGCGACCTTCTCATGTCTGGTCACAGAGAACTGGTTTGTCCTCAGCACCTGGGAGGGAGGGGAGCTGAACCAGGGCCAGGTCTACAACCTGACTCCCAATCCCCTCCACCCTACCCCTGTTCCTGCCTGTGTCTTGTAGCACCTTGGGAGTTGTGGAGGAGAAAACAAGGTGCCATGTTGGTAATGATAATGAATACGGCAAGGCAGATGCCTCTTCCAGCTTAGCAATCCCAGCTTCTCCACTGGTCACCAGCTCTTTAGAGTTTACCAACCCACCAGCTACATCTGGTGGATCCTCACAACGGGGGTCCATGGGTGAGAAGCAACTCTTCAAGGCCGCACCATGAGCACCTGGCAAGGCTGGGCCTGACTCCGCAAAGTCGGTCTCATGCATTCTACCCGTCTGCCGAGGTGCTGCTCCACAGGCCACGGCAGAAAGGGAAGCAGGGGCCCAGGAAAGGTTAGCCCCCAGCCCAGGGCAGACCGTGGGGTACACTGAGGCAGACAGTGGGCACTGGAGGAACAGATGGATGCAGCCTGAGCAAGTCCTTTCAAACCTGACAGCCCGGGCCTTGGTGGGCACATCGCCTACATTCTCGGAGCCTTGGCTTGCCACCCACCATATGGGAATAAGAGCAGCACTCCACTTCCCAGGCTGAAGGGACTCCAGTGCTTGGCCCCGAGAGGGCCTCTGCTCTCTGAGCTCCTGCAGACTTACCTGCCCATCTAGCTTCATGTATACCGTGGGCACCACCTTCACAAAGTACTGGAACATCATGGAGGCTGCAGGGAGAAGAGAGCACTGGGCATGGGAGTCGGGCAGGGCTTTGGGAGCTGGGGGTTACCTTCCAGGCTGGTACCTTGAAGGGCAGTGACGTTGGTGCGGTCCAGGGGGTTCACAATGCCTGGGTAGTCCTCCCCAAATGACAGGTGCCGGATGTAGTGGGTCATGTTGATCTGTAAGCAACACCTGGGACTCAGAGCACTAGAGGCCCCAGCAGACCCCACCCCATCAAAAGCTCCACAGGACAGAAGCCAGGGACATCTGGGTCTAGAGCAGGGGTGGGCAAACTTTTTGACTCGAGGGCCACAATGGATTCTTAAACTGGACCAGAGGGCCGGAACAAAGGCAACCTGACCATGCTGGCACTCTCATCTTGGGCTGCTGGTGAAGGAGCGGAGGGGAGAGCAAGAGAACCCTCCGCTCTTTCGGCTCCACGGGCTGGATAGAACAGCCGAACGGGCCAGATCGGATCCGTGGGCCGTAGTTTGCCCACGGCTGGTCTAGGGAGCAGATGTGTGGAGATAGGGGTAGAAGGGAGGGAGGGGCCCTGTTAGAGGATCTGAGACAGGCACCCCACTCCTCACTTAGGAACTCCACCTTCACAGAGTCTGTGGGCTGCTGGGGTTCCAAAGTTTGAGGTTCCGGTCGAATCCGTACACATTAGACGGGCAAGGGCCCTTAGTGGCAGGTGCTAGCTTTCCCTGAGGTTCCAAGCCAAGGAAACCTAGACTGGAGGGTCCCCAGCTCCCACTCCTGTCCTGTTCTAGTCTATGTCAAACTCAGCCACTGAAGGGATCTTAAAAAATATCCCAGTCTGATTATGTTATGACTCTAGTTAAGGGAGGCGAACAGCCTCCCACTGCCTGAGGACAAAGAGCAGACTCTCAGCATGGCCCCTGAATCCTGTGGACGGGTGTCCACCAACTCCTCCAGCTCATCCATCCACAATGGCTCTGGCCCTTGTGGTTCATGAGGAGTGCCACGTCCCTTCTGACCTTGACCAGAATGCTCTTGTCCAACCCTAGCCTGCACAGATCTCAGTTCAAAAGTCACCCCCAGTTATTCAACCTTCAGTCTAGATCCCCTATCAGAATGTGGTATATATTTTGTTATCTGCTCCCCCAACCCAGGACGTCCCTACGAGAAATTAAGGCAGCAACTCCCACCCCATCCTCCCTCTATTATTTCCACCCGGTACATACGTTGTCAAGGCCGAAGCTCTGCAAGTCGTGGACTAGAAGAGAAGGGGGAAATGTCAGCTGGTGGAGCAGGACTGGCCACCTGGCTCCCTCAGAGTCCTCGCTCAGGCCTCCTCACTCTTCCCTCTGGAGTATGACCCACCCAGCTCTTCTTTGAGCCTCATTCTCCTCCCCTCGCAGCCTGGCCTTATTTGAGAGCAGCTGGAAAGGGCCTGCCTTGGGCCTGTGGAGTGGCCATGCCCTCCTTGGGGGGTCGTCTTAAGAACACAGATCCCAGCTCTCCCCTGATACAGGTAGGGAGCCCTTTGTGGGCATCACTCTAGGACTTCACTCCCACCAAGGTCCTGCTTGCATCTCAGGAAACAGGCACCCCCAACTTTGGTGTCTCATGATGGCCAATCACTGAATCCCAAAGTGAGGTGGGACCTGCGAATGCCTCTTTCCCTGATGCCTCTGAGCTCCCCAAAGGAAATCCTATGGTGCCCTGTACCATAAGTTCCAGAATAAGTTCTTCCTTCTCTCTGGCCCTGATTCCTCCTGCTGCAAGGAACCCCAACTCAAAAATATGTCCCAGTGCTTTTTATAGTCATCCAGCAGCCAGGCCAGACACGGCCCCAATCCCAGGCCCATCCAACCCTCCCCCATCCTGGGTGGGTAGGCTACCCCAGACGTGGGGCTTGGCTTCCCCAGGGTCAGGGCCACTTACTCTCCACAGCATGGACTGCAGCATGGGGGCGAGAAGGGGAGAGAAGGGAGGAAGAGAAAGAAAATTCAGAGCTTTACAATGAGGACTATGGAGCAAAAAGATATGTAGTAGAAGGGAAGACTGGAATGTTTTTGCCTCAGCAGTAGGGTCTGGACTCAGCTAATAAGCCTCCTCCTGATCCAAAGGAGCCCTTCCCTGGACAGGAAAGAGTGCAAGGAGGGTTGGGGGCAGAAGTATGGTGGCCTAGAAAAAACAAAAGACCTAGAGCCGAGCCACTTTTCTAGTGATGTTGGTCAAATCACTTGCCCTCTCAGGGCCTCAGTAACCTCTGCAAAGGTCTGTCCTGAGGACCAGGTATGATCTAAGATGGAAAAGTACTGATAAACTTTATAATCTCTCCTCTTTGCCTACCCAAGTCAAAAAGGATGTCAGAACTAGGTCCTTGACTTTCAATTGAGCTAGATTTTTGGCCTTGGGCTACTGTAGCTTCCTGCTTTGAATCTCCTTCTGGGGTACAGAACACCCTTTGTCCTGGGCTCCCTGACTCTTAACAATAGCCCAGGCTGAGAAGCAGAGATACCTTCGCCTTCAGCACCATCTCCTATTGCATGTGCTCAGGTCCTCTACCAACTTGCCACAATCCCAGTAAGTCCACCCTTCCTTAGCCCCTTCCATAGTAGAGGGGGCTCCAGACCCACCTACCTGTCCCTCCCCAACACTTGGCCTCACACCCACAAATGCCTGAAAAACCAGCAGCGCTGTCTCCATTGGGCCCATTACTCCTGTTCACCTTAGTCATGGGCAGCTCAGGACTGTCAGGTCATCTCTCACCCACTGGACTCCTGTCACCTAATATGATCCTGACTCCCATTTCTCCTAGATCTTTTATGGGGCCTGTTACTCATCACCAAAACCTCATCAGCAAAACCTCTACATCTTCAACCTCCAAACATTCCCCAGACCTTCTTGTTTCAACTAAAGCTGGGCACTTCCTTGAAAGAACTATTTCCCTTGCCCCTAAGTGGTGACTATTTCCCACACACATCCTTCTCCCTGGTCTAGAGAGGTCCTCCTGGCTCCTAAATGCCACCTTGGTTCGGATCAGAGTTCCTCAATCTCCCCTAGAAATCCCCTGCTTTGCAGCTCATGGTAAACTATTCCACCAACTAGCTCTACTTGTTTTACTTACCGTATTTGCCGGCGTATAAGACGATTTTTTGGCCCTGAAAAATATGCCTCCAAGTGGGGGGTAGTCTTATAAGGCGAGTATATAACAAACTCTGTATTTTTAGTGGAAATGTTAGGGGGTCGTCTTATACGCCCAGTCATCTTATACACCGGCAAATACGTATTTTTCAGGGCCAAAAAATCGTCTTATACGCCGGCAAATACGGTACTTAGAGCCCCACCCAGAACCCCAGGCCAGTCCTCCCAGGTCCTAGCCACTGGCCATCAGAGATCCCTCCCACGTGACTCTGTTACCGTATCACCCAGCTGCCAATCTACCTTTACCCAAGTAGTCTGCCTTTCCTCCTGGTGCCAAGTTTGAGTTTCCTATACTTCAGAGGCACTAGATTCTGTCTTCTTTTTCCTTCTTAAGGTCCTCACTGCAATAACTGTCCCTTTCATCTCTGGAGCATCACTTAGTCTCTCTTTAATCCGACAGCAGATTAACATATCACACTGCCGGACACTGATCACTGTCACTAATAAAGAGATGTGAACAGGGAATCCCAAAGGCTGGTCAACCTTAATTGCTCTGAAAGGTTGGAGCTAATCACTCATTGTTTAGTTGAGATGTAAAGCAGTCTCCACCTGTTACTCTTATGTAAATTCTTGCTGATTAGCTATTATTGGAATTTCCTGCCTAAACGATATGGGTGTAACTCATAACCTTAATAAAAGGGATAGCAAAGCCAGAGCGGGGGTAGTCCTCCCTCTAGAGGTGGCCCCCAATATTCCCAAATTAATACTTTTCTAGTCTCTTTCATTTGTGTATGGCCTTCTCCAAAACCCTGAACCCTGAGTCCTGAACCACGCGAGAAGTGAAAAGGGTTCCCACATCACACATCTTACAAAGCCCTCCCCTGACTCCACATTTCCCTCCAGCTGTAGCCTTCTCCCTCCCGTTAGAGCCAACTCCATGAAGGAGGTGCATACACTCACTGGCTCCAACTCCTGCCCATTTCTTCCTTGGGTGCTCCCTATCACTCCGCCCAAACTGCTCGGTCAGGGTCGATAACCACGCCATGTATATCCACAGGCAATTATTATTGGTCCAGAAGCTCTGACCATGACACTGTTCTGGAAACACTTCCACTCATTGGCTTTCAGGACACCACTCCCTTGGTTTGCATTCTCACCTCTCTGGTGTGTCTGACCAACCTCCTCTGCTGCTTCCTCCTGAAGCCCTGTCCTCTCATGTTGGAAGCCCAGCACTCAGTTCTTTGAGCTCTCCTCTTGTCCACCTGTCCTCACTGCCGGGGCAATTTCATCCAGTCCCATGGGTTTAAATACACTGATGACTCTATAACCTTTGTATCCTCAGATCTCTCTCCTGAACTCCAGACTTGAATAGCCAACTGCATACTAGACATCCTGGATGTCTAAATGCCTTTGGTCTGAACCTGTCAAAAGCTGAACACCGCCGAAACCGGTTTGGCTCAGTGGTAGAGCGTCGGTCTGCGGACTGAAAGGTCCCGGGTTCGATTCCGGTCAAGGGCATGTACATTGGTTGCGGGCACATCCCCTGTGGGGGGTGTGCAAGAGGCGGCTGGTCGATGTTTCTCTCTCATTGACGTTTCTAGCTCTCTATCTCTCTCCCTTCCTCTCTGTAAAATATCAATAAAATATATTAAAAAAAAAAAAAAAAGCTGAACACCTGCTTTATGTTCCCCAACTCCAACCATCTAACCCTGTTCCCCTGAATCCTCCCCCTCTCACTAAATGCAACTTTATCCCTCTCACTACTCAGCTATAAAACCTTCACTCCTCTTTCTCTTACCCTTCACATCCTTCAGCAACAACTCTAGGCTCTACCTTCAAGATATATGCAGTCACTTCTCACCATCTTATCACCACTCTGGCCCCGCCCCATCACTTTGTGCCTGGTCTGGTCACTGCAAAACCTCCAAACTGGCCTCTTTGGCTCTGTCCTTCCCCCTACAGTCTCCTCCACAGAGCAGAGTGCTGCCTGCCTTTTCAAAGTTAAGTCAGATCATACACCACTTCTTCAGAGCCCTGCAAGGGCTTCCTATCTCAGAGTAAAAGCCCAAGGCTATCCAATGCCTCTCCAAGCCCTACATGACATGGCCTCCTTACCTCTCTCACCTTCTTTCTTCCTTTTTATTGATTTTTAGAGAGAGAACCATTGATGTGAACATCGACAGGCAACCTCCTGCATGCTCCCTACTGGGGACTGAGCCCACACCCTGGGCATGTGCCCTGACCAGGAATCAAACTGGCGACCCTTTAGTGCATGGACGATGCTCAATCAACTGAGCCACACTGGCCAGGGCTCTCACCTTCTTCTTCTTCTTTTAACTTTTTTTTTTTTTTTTTTTTTTAATTTCAGAGAGGAAGGGAGAGAGAGGGAGACAGAAACATCAATGATGAGAGAGAACCATTGATGGGTTGCTTCCTGCACGTCCCTTACTGGGGATCAAGCCGGCAACCCGGGCATGTGCCCTTGACCAGAATCGAACTGGGGACCCTTCAGGCCGACACTCTATCCACTGAGCCAAACCAGCTCTCACCTTCTTGTGTGAAATTCTGCTCACTCTGCTGCAGCCATCCTAACTTTCTTACTGGACCTTGAATTCTTACCTTAGGGGTTTGCATTTGCTATACTCTCTGCTTGAGGCACTTTCCCCAAGACACCCATAGGGTCAGCTCAAATACTGCCCCGTCAGTCTTTCCCTGGTCACCCATATAAAATAGAACACACATGTTGTCTCACCTAAGCCCCCCATCCCCATCACCGATCTTGCTTTTTTGGTCCATATTACTTAATAGCATCTGATATACTATATATTTCACATACTTGTTTATTGTGTTTTTTACTAGAATGTTCTAAGGGCAGGGACTTTGTTTTGTTCACTGCTGTATCCTTAGCACTTAGACTAGCATATAGTACATAGTAGGTGATTAATTAAATACCTAGTGCATAAATGAATGAATGGGCTTAAGTTTCATTTATTCATACCCATGAACAACCTTGTGAGGTAAGTACTTGTATATTCAGCTTTATAGAAGAATAAACTGAGTAGGGCTCACTACTTCCCAAACATGACATTGCTTGGGAGTGGCAAGACCTGTGTTCCAACCCAACTCTGTTTCCCTCAAAGCCGCACATGCAGGTCATCTGAGACTGGGTCCTATGGTATAACAAGTGCCTGCCATAGCCAGGCTCTATGCTATAGTTTTTAAGCTTCACACATACCCTAGGAGATAAGTGCTGTCATCATCATTTTGTAAAGTAGGAAATTGTTTAAAAAGTTAAAACTTTCTCAAAGTGTCATACAGCCAGTAAGGTCTGAAACTGAAATCTGAACCCAGGAGTCTGGCTCCTCAGCTGTGCTCTTAACTGTTTCCCAAACTGCTACCCCGACAGAGGATCTTTTCTGGGCCAAAGACAAAAGGACATGGGGCAGGTGAAGGGGCACTCAAACCCGCCAAGGTGTCCAGGGACCAAGCCTCGCCGGCTGACGGAGGATCACTCACCGTGCACATGGGACTGCTGGAAGCTCTTCCCGGGAGCAAAGTGGAAGTTTCCAGCCACCTGTAGGGGATAGTCCCTCTCATTCTCCAGCTGTTTCCTCTCTTCCCTTTGTTCCCTGCGGGCCTGAGCAGGCCTGAGGTTCACAGTGGAGTCGCCTCAGTCCCTCCTCTACCTTGTTGACTTCCAGGAAGCCATACACCTGGCAGCCTTCATTCTTCTGCTCCTGCATCTTCTGGCTGAAGCCCTCTCGCCGGCACTGCTCAATCGTGTCCGGGTTCTTAAAGGCCCAGCCTCTGCGGCGATACGCTTCCCGCACATCCTCGCAGGTGTTACAGCACCTGTAGGAGGAGGAACGGGTTGAGAGTGTCAGAAAAGCACAAAAATGGTGCAGGCACCTTGGGAAATAAAGCCTGAGCAGTTCTGCATGCTAATGGAGCCTCTGTTAGCCTCATCCCTGACCACCAAATGTTCTCAAAGCGTGTTTCTCAGTGGCAGCAGAAATGTTAAAAATACATATTCCTGCCCAGCCAGTGCTGCTCAGTGGTTGAGCTTCAACCCAGGAGGTCACAGTTTGATTCCCAGTCAGGGTACATGCCTGGGTGTGGGTTTGATTATCAGTGGGGGGTGAGGGGGTGCAGGAGGCAACCAATCAATGACTCTCTCTCCTCAATTATGTTTCTACCTCTTCCTTCCTCTCTCTGAAATCAATTAAAAGTATATTAAACACACACACACACACACACACACACACTCCCATTCTGTTTGGGGTGATGAAAGGTTTTGGAACAGATAGTGGTGATGATTACACAATGCTATGAATGTGGTTAATGCCACTACATTGTACATTTGAAAATGGTTAGAATGGCATATATGTTTTATTACAATAAAAATTAAAAAACAAAACATATTCCCAGGACCCACCTCTCAGAGGTCAGGAGCTGGGAAACATAACAGCAGTTGTTATACATCAAGGGCTTAATAATCTGAACGAGGCCTTCCATCTCAGTGCTTCACAAAGAGTATACCCGGTACACATATGTAATCCAGAGGCAACTCTTATGAGAAAGGTGTTACGATCATCCCCATTCACAAGAGGTTATGCAGCGAGGCCCAAGGACACATGGGTGGAACCAGGCAGTTGGACTCTGGAGAGCACCTCTGAACAAGGACCATTCAGCCTCTTGCCCAGGTCTGCAGGCAGGGCCTGGCACTCACACCGGGATCTGTTACTGAGGCACACATCCCATCCCCTCTAAATTCCTGGTCCAACTTTCAAAGAGTCAGACTGAGGTGAGGAAGGAACA
Organism: Vespertilio murinus; assembly: GCA_963924515.1. Taxonomy (NCBI): domain Eukaryota; kingdom Metazoa; phylum Chordata; class Mammalia; order Chiroptera; family Vespertilionidae; genus Vespertilio; species Vespertilio murinus. The sequence continues at coordinate 55,293,402 of OZ004709.1, forward strand.
GCCCTGCTTCCCTCCCTTCTTCCCACCGGGGCCTGGCTCACTTGATGTCTTCGGTCTCAGCACCATAGCAGCTCTCACAGCGGTGAGGGTCCAGGGACTCAGGGTCAAACACCTTCATCTCAACTTTCCCAAGTTCTAAGGAGAGAGCAGGGACAGGCATTAGCTGGGGGCAGATACAGTGAAATCTACGGGCAAGCCCTGCACGGGACCTTTGGCCTGTGACGTGGGAATAATGAAAGTTATAATAATAGCTAATATTTACATAGTGAATACCATGTGTCAGGCACTAAGCACTTCTACACATGTATTATTTCTTCTAAAAATAGCAATGGTAATAAAACAATAACGGTAAATACTTAATGTCAGCTCCAGGTCATCGTACTTTGCAGGTATCATCTCACTTCATCTTCACAATAATGCTATGAAGGTGAGGTTATTATCCCCATTTTACTGGAGAAGATGCTGAGGCTCAGGGATGAGAACTGACTGCAGATTTCAGCTCCAATTCCAAAGTGTGTGTCCTTATCCACTTCACCACGGTGCTTCTCAGACCTCTGTCTCTGCACTGGCTCCTACTCTTTAACTACCCCATTATAACTGGCAATTTCAATATTCAATAACCTGACCACCTGTCCTCCAATACTCTTCTTATTTTGTCATTTCACCTCAGCCATCAATTTCCATGCTTACACCTGGACCTTATCATTAGCAATTACACAAATTTTTAAAAAAGCAATGTCAAGTATTCAACTACTTATCCTAATTTTCCCAGTTCACTAGCCCTGGTATGCCGAATCCACCAGTTCTTTGACACCACTGACACTACCACTCCTTCGTGTCCTTACTTCCCTACTTAAGACCCAAGGTACAAAATGGGGGAAAAATAGCCTCTTCCATAAATGATACTGGGAAAACTGGATATTCACACGGAAAAAATGAAACTGGACCCCTACTTATAAAAACCACTCATAAAAACTAACTAAAAATGGATTAAATGTAAGACATGATGCCATAAAACTCCCAGAAGAGAACATAGGAGAAAAGCTCCTCGACAATGGTCTTGACAATCATTTTTTGAATTTGACCAAAAGCACAGACAACAAGAGCAAAAATAAACAAGTGGGACTACATCGATATAAAAAGCTTCTGCATAGCAAAACAAACAATTAATGAAAAGGCAACTTACAGCATGGGAGAAAATACTTGCAAGGATATATCTAATAAGAGGTTAATATCCCAACTATATAAGGAACTCACATAACTCAACAGCAAAAACAAAAACCAAAAAACTCCAAAACCACACACCCAAATAATCCAATTAAAAAACGGGCAAAGGACCTGAATAGACATTTTTCAAAAGAAGACATAAAAATGGCCATCAGGTACATGAAAAGGTGCCTAACACCATTATGTATTCCTCTTCCACATGAATAGGGCTGACCTGTGTAACCACCAGTATACTGCAGAATAATGGTGTGCAACTTTTGAAGCTAGGCCATAAAGAAGTTGTGGTTTTCACCTCTCCTAGATCACTTGTACAGGGGGAAGCCAGTTGCCAAGCTGTCAGGATACTCAGCAGCCCTTCTGAGAGGCAATGTGGGGAAGGCACTGAGGCATCTAGTCAACAGCCATTTGTATGGGCCCTTTTAGATGCTGAGCCTCTGCCCCAGTCAAGCCTTCAAATGACTGTAGCCCCAGCTAACAGCTTCACTGCAATCTCATAAAACCCTAAGCCAGAATGTCCCAATCACTTTTTAAATATATATATATATATATATATATATATATATATATATAATTGATTTTTTACAGAGGAAGGGAGAGGGATACAGAGTTAGAAACATCAATGAGAGAGAAACATTGATCAACTGCCTCCTGCACTCCTCTGACTGGGGATGTGCCCACAACCAAGGTATATACCCTTGACTGGAATCAAACCTGGGACCCTTCAGTCCACAGGCCGACACTCTATCCACTGAGCCAAACCGGTTAGGGCTACCAATCACTCTTGAATTCCTGGCCCACAGAACTGAAAACAAAAGTTTGTTCTACTAAGCCACTAACTTTTGGGGTAATTTGTTACACAGCAGTGGATATATAATATTACACCCCCCCTCCCCCTTTCCCACACACATACAAAAAAAAAAAATCCTTTTTCCTCTCTGGTTTTTAAAAAATATATTTTTATTGATTTCAGAGAGGACGGGAGAGGGAGAGAGGGATAGAAAGATCAGTGATAAGAGAGAAACATTGATGGACTGCCTGCTTCACTCCTTGCACTGGGATTGAGCCAGAAACCTGAGCGTGAGCCCTGGCTGGGAACTGAACCATGACCTCCTGGTTTATAGGTTGGCATCCAATCACTGAGCACACTGGCTGGGTACTCTCTGGTCATTCTTATCTCAAATCACTCATTTGCTCAGGCAAAAGCCTTAGAATTAAAGCCCTGAGTGCTCTCTTATACCCACATCCAATCCTACAGCAAATCCTGTTGGATTTTACTGGTGTTCAACATGTACCTATTGAATACATGAGTGATAAAGCTCACCAACAGAGTAATCCCTAAGGTGTGAAAAATCATAGCTTGGAGTAGGGCTTTATATGGTGGAAAACTGAGCCGATGGAGGCATTGGGAGGCTGCCTAGAGAGCGAAAAAGAAACTAAAAGGGAACCACCACTCTGTAGTAGGCATGGGACTCATATTACTTCATTTGATCCCATAATTCCATGTGGTGAGTACAACTGGTTATCACCTCTTTATAGCTGAGGTCACAGACTGAAAGAGAGAAAAAAACCTCTATCTGAACTCAGGTAATCTAACTCAAGAATGTAAACTCTTAACCTTACGCCACTCTACATTCCAAAAGGGGAGAGCATTCAGGGCTCTTAGCCAACAGGATGAGAAAGCTAACAGCCAGAGAACCTTGGGTCCATCCAGAGAAAGTCTGCCAAGGCAACAGCAATAGGACCCATCCTCAAACTTTTGAGAATGGCAGCCAGGTAGTGTACTCTACTCCACAGGTTGAGGCTAGAAGCCTGGATTTCTGCCCCCTTTGATTAATAGCTGGGGAACCCTAGGCAAGCCATTTGACTTCTCGGGGGTCACAGTTGCTTCACTGGTCACTGGGCCAGCCACAGCCCGCTTGTCAGAACGCAGGGCTTAGGCATGTTGAGCTCTGGGATGGGAGACCAGGCCCCCTCCCCCAGTTACCATGACGCTCGGCCTCTGAGCTCACGGGGGTGCCATCCTTGTCTAGCCGCTGCTTGAACAGGTTGTGTTCCACATCCAGCTGCTGTTCGCCAGCTACATCCATGGCATCAATGCTCAGATCTGGAAACAGTGAGTCAAGGTAAGGCACGAGGATCCCAGGGGCAAGGGAATCTGGGCTTTGGAGGGTAGGGGGATGCTGGGCCTGTCTTGAGGCAGCAGTGGGTTGAGGGAAGGAGGCTGTCCTGGGGTCCAAAGTCTAAAGCTGGAGGTGTCAATCTGGAGGCCCACCTGAGAACCCCGGGACTTGCAATTCCCACCGCGGGAAGGTACTTAGCTGGAAGGTACTTACAGGCACAAGGCATGTGCGGGAAAAACACATCGATGTTGATCTTCAGTTTATCTCCCCGGGACTTGTCCACGTAGAGTTCAGGATGCACCTGGGCGGCACTGCCTCGGTAAGATTTGGCCTCCCGCCTCTTCCCCACCCCTCGCCATCCCAATCCCCAAGGATCCGATTCCTAGAAAGTCCGGACCCGCGCGGGCACGTCCTCGGCCCCGCCCCTTACCTCCGTGGTTAGGTAATACTGCAGCTCGGACAGGAACAGCAGCAGCATGAGAAGGCCACTGACAATGGTCACTGCAGGGCAGGGGGCGAGGGTCAGAACGGCCTCGGTCCAGCTCCCTCGGCCCCTGACAGGCCGACCGCCTGTAGGAGGCCCGGCCAACCTCCAGGACGCCCCCCTCCCCGCGGCCCCGGCCCGCCACCGCCTACCCGTGGCGCCCCCACAGGTCTTGACCCGGAAGTCCTCCAGAGTCTTAGGGTAGGCATCGAACTGCTTCAGCTTCCCCAGAGCCTCCATGGGGACCAGCCGGAAAGGGGATGCCAGCCGGTCTGCCCCTGCTGCCTCCAGCTTCCGGCCGGGAGTTCGAGCCACGCCCCCTCTCCGCACGCAGGCGCAGCAGCGCGCACGCTTGGCCCCGCCCCTAGCCCGCTTGGCTCCGCCCATTCACTCGCTCCTCCCCTCTCCGGCCCACAGGTGCTGCGGGCGGCTCTGTGGACGGACGTCGCCCCCAGGCAAATGCTCCCTCAGTCAGGGCGGTCCTCTGTGCACCGCGGTGCCCGGTGCCCGGAGGCGGTCTCTGCGGGGTACAAAGAGCAATAGCGGCATTCGCGTGCGTTTCACAGCAGACTCTTGGGACGACTTGGAACCTCTGGAACAGTGGTTTTCTAGGTTGTCCCCATCCAGCAGCCTCATTGTTATCTGGGGACTGGTTAGACATGAAAAAAATGTCGGATCCAACCACAGGCCTTTGGAATCAGAACCCGTAGGTGTGGTCCTCAAGTTACAAGTTTGAGAACCCATAGGAAGTAGGTGTGCTGTGGTGCATTTCATGGAGGAGAAACTGGCCTGGAGAAGCTGGGTACCGTGCCCCAATCCCAGCTCCTTAATGGCAGGACCTGATCCCAAACCCACTTCTTCTGGCCCTCAAAGGTCTCTGGGAGCCAGGGTCTTTGGGCTGATTTTACTGGAACAGCACCAGTGCTTCTCCTGAGCGCGTCTCCTGGTGGTGCACAGCTCAAATCGTTTCAGTAAGTGAGGCCAGGGCTTTGATGAGAGGTGGCTCAGGGACTGCCATGCTAGGTTAGAAAGGCTTCCGGGAACAGGAGGAAGGAGACCAGAGCTAGGTGCCTTGTGGCAGTCTGACTGAGCAATACCAGAGTCCCCCTTCTGCTCTCAGGCTGCAGTTCTTTAGGAAAGTTTAAATATTTAGATAAGGAAAGGACTAGCTCATCTTACTTGAAAACTGGCAATATGCTATCTGCTCTAGTTCCATTCTGCCATTAGAACAACCCTGGCAGGTAGGTGCTATTTCAAACCGCATGTTATAGATGGGGAAGCGAAGAAGTGAACTGATTTTGCTGAAGGTTGCAGGGTTAGTTAATGGGGCTAAGCTAGGATTCAAGGCCTGTCCTTTCTGCCTCCAGAGCTTGGGTCTTTTCCACACATCAGCTGCCACCACCAAATGAGAGGGGCACCTATTCTCAGGTGGATGCCCAGGGATAACCTGAGCAGAAAAAGTCTTCTCCTCTTTGACCTGTGCCCGTTCTGTGCCCATCCACATTTTACGTCAAAGCCATCCGTTCTCAGTGGGGCTCTAGACTAAATCATTCACTCTGTCACTCCTTCAACATGCATTTGTGGTATCAAGCGCTTCCTGTTTCCTAGGCCTCCCCTGGGTTTGGAGAATACCACGGTGAATATGTTTCAGGGAGGGTCTCAGGGCCCAATTAGGAGAGCTTCTTAGGGACTTCGATAATATAGGAGTTGGAGAAGGAACCCTAAGTGAGTGACATTAACATGAGACCCGAAGAGAGGGGAGGAAGTAGGGAGGTGAAGTGCTGAAGGGGGGATTGGGAGGGAGTAATATGTCCTAGGAAGAGCAACTGCAAGTGCAAAGGTCCTGAGGCAAGATGGAACTTGGAAAGTTGTAGAAATAGAAAAAAAAAGCCAGAATGGCTGGAAAATGTGTGAGATGAGTGAGGATTTTTAATATATTTTTTATTGATTTTTTTTTTTTTGAGAGAGAGAGAGGAGGGAGAGGGAGAGGGAATGGGAGAAGGAGAGGGAGAAGGAGAAACATCGATGTGAGAGTGAAACATTAACTAGCTGCCTCCTGCATGACCCCTAATAGGGATTGTGCCTGCAATCATGGGCAGTGCCCTGGCTGGAATCGAACTGGCAACTTTTCAATGCACAGGAGGACTCCCAACTAAGTGAGCTACACTGGCCAGGGAAGGATTCTGAATTTTATTCTGAGTGCAATGGGATGCCATTTTAAGGACCCAAGTAGGAAATTAGTTTAAGAGCATGCCAGTTACTGGGTGAAGAATGGGTGAGGAATGAATATGATGCCATGATAATAACCTGGTTTTAATTTATCAGGAAAGGAGGAAAGAGGAGACCAAATAGTATAGGCATGCCATTTATCCTGCTTTGCCATGAAGCTGCATTTAACATTCTCCAAGTCTGTTCCCTGCTGATTGTTGGAGGAAGGGACTGAACAAAGGTAATTTAGACGCATACTCAGTAAAGGTCTGAGTTACAAGGGAGTTGCTTACCTGTCAATCACACCTGGAAACAGGTAATTGGCCAGGATAGGCATGGCCACTGCAAGCTGGAAAAACCTAAATGTTTAAACTTCTAAACAAACAAGTAAGTGCGCTCTCTCGCTCTCTCTCTCTCTCTCTCTCTCTCTCTCTCCTCTCTGCAACAGATAGAATGGAAGCAGATATACCAGTTAGGAAGCTGTTGCAGGTTGTGGAAGAAAAACAGTATAAGCCCATTTATAAAAATATATATTTATTGATTTTGGAGAGAAAGAGAGTGATAGAAACAGCAATGATAAGAGAGAAACATTGATTAGCTGCCTCCTGCATGTCCCACACTTGGGATTGAGCCACAACCTGGGTATGTGCTCTGACTGGAAATCAAACCGTGACCTCCTGGTTCATAGGTCGATGTTCAACCACTGAGCCACACTGGCCAGGCTCTTCCCTCCTATTTTAGAAAAGATGGAACCAAGACCAAGTAAAGATCAAGCTTTCCTGCCAATGTCACACAGCTCATTGTTGCTGACAGGGGACAACGCCCACATCTTCTAACTCGCAGCCCAGTTTCTTTCTCACATGCGTGGCCCCGCCTAAAGCGAACGGGGTCTCCTCCAGGAGGCCGGAAAGGGTCTATTGCTGCTGTCTCTTGGAGTCTTGAATGGTTACTGTTTATTTCTTGTTTTCTTCTTCTTCTTCCCTGTTTTCATCTTTGAAGGTAAATAGAAAGTTTCAGAACCTCCTTATCCACCTCCAACACTCTACTGTGATTCTTTCCGGTCTGAATTCCACAGGCATCACAAAGAGTTCCAGACACTTTCATTAATACTGATGCAGGATCTTAGAGAGGAATCCGCTGACCACATTGGTGGGTTAAGTGGGCATGCACAGCCCATAGGCTGGCTAACAGAGAGAGGAATGAGAGAAAATATCCTGACAGAAGTTTGCTATTTTTATTTTTTGCTCATTTTTATTTTTTAATTGAATTTATTGGGGTGACATTGGCTAATAAAATTATATAGGTTCCAGGTGTACAATTATATAATACATCACCTGCATATTGTATTGTGTGCTCACCATGAACTGTACACTTTAAAATGGTTAAAATGATTAAGTTTTTGAGTGTTGCAACAGTAAAAAGATTATATCAGTTGACATAAATAAAACAGCAATTCAACTTACTATGTATCTTTTTCTAGGTGATTTTTAAAATGTTTTTATTTGGAAATAACTATAAGCACATAAGAAATTGTAAAAATAGGAAGAAGAGGTCCTATGTACCCATCAAAAAATTTATCTCTCTCTCTCTCTCTTTTTTTAACTCCCCTGAGAATATTTTTCATTGATATTAGAGAGAGGAAGGAGGAGAGAGAGAGAGACACATACACAGAGGGAGAGCAAGAGCAAGAGAGAGAGATACTGATTCAGTCAGTTGCCTCTCATATATTCTGTGACTAAGGATTGAACTCACAACCTAGGTATGTGCCTGACCGAGAATCAAACCCACAACATTTTTTGGTACCGATGCTGTTTCTCTCAATGGTAGCATCTTACCATGTAGTACCAATACTACATTTTCAAACCAGGAAATTGGCATCAGTACAATACAATTAACTGGATGACAGACCTTACTCCAATTTTTTGGTGAATTGTTTTAAAAGCTATACAATGCCCAGGTGAGGCTTGAGTTAAGGGGTGAGAGTGGAGAGGAAGAGGATACAGTTTGGAGACCGAAGCAAATGGATTAAAAATGGATTTGAGGCCGAAACCAGTTTGGCTCAATGGATAGAGCGTTGGCCTGCAGACTGAAAGGTCCCAGGTTTGATTCCGGTCAAGGGCATGTACCTTGGTTGTGGGCACATCCCCAATGGGGGTGTGCAAGAGGTGATCAATGATTCTCTCTCATCAATGTTTCTAACTCTCTATCCCTCTCTCTTCCTCTCTGTAAAGAATCAATAAATTATATTTTTTTAAAAGATGGATTTGACCAACCAGTGTTGTGCAGTGGCTGAGCATCGACTCATGTATGAGGAGTTGACCGGTTCAATTTTGTCCAGGCACATGCCTGGGTTGCAGGCTCGATCCCCAGCGGGGAGGGGGGGGTATGCAAGAGGCTGACAATCAATGTTTCTATATCTCGCTCCCTGTCCCTTCCTCTCTCTGGAATCAATAAAAATGTGCATTAATAATGGATTTGGAAATCATAGGAGAGGGAGAAGTCAAGGATAATACATGGCCTTTTGCCTTCAGCAACCGAGTGAATGGTGGGGACCATCTAGAGACAGAGAAATCTTGGGAGAGAATTGGTTTAAAGGGGAAAATCTGAATTCAGTCTCAGGCTTGTTCAGTGTGAGAGGTCTCTGAGACATCTTAGTGGAAGTCCAAAAGCTAAAGGAGATAGGGAGGAGAGGAGAGGAGAGGAGAGAAGAGGAGAGGGGAGGGGAGGGGAGGGGAGGGGAGAGGAGGGGAGGGGAGGAGAGGAGAGGAGTCTGAGCTGGTTCCACAACTAGAGGGAGGTATTACACAAGAACAGGACTTAATTTCCCTCTCAACCCTGTTCCTGTATCCCATAAATGTTTATGATATGGCTCTAAGATTTAGGCTTGCAGAAGTAAAGAAGACAAAGTTGGTCCCTGCCTGCATGACTTTCACATCAGTGTGGGCACCCATGTGTTACAGGCAGGGCAGGGCGGTGGCTTTGCCTGGGCAGGCTAAGGGAGGGAGTCACAATGTGCACTTTGTGATGGGATCTGTGGTATAAATGGGTGGCCGACGGACCGCACCGAGAGCCAAGCTTTCCTCCTGCAGGGAGGGTACAGGACACACCACATATTACCTTTCTGCTCTTGCACATTCTATCCCAGGCCCAGTTAGAGTCCTATTTGAGGTGAGCAAAATGGACAATAAGGAGGCAGAAGATGAGGGTGTGGGAGGAGGTATGGGATGGAGGATTGAGGAGCCACAGAGGCCAAGGGGACAGAGGCTTGTGGGGGACAGAGGCTGTCTGCGACCTCATTCCCTTGCCCCTGTCCCAGGTGCAGGAGCCAGCTTACCGCCTGCCCATGGAAGCCATCGCCTAAGCCAGACATGAAGTGCATGTGGCGGATGTGTGTCCTATGGGTCTTCTGGGTGCTCCTCTTGTGCCTGATGGTCCCCTGCCTGGATCAGAAACCTGCCTCGGCACCCCAGGCAAAAGTGATGCACTTGGTACCACGGCGTGGCAGCTGCCTTTGGTTTCAGTCCAGGAAGTATGGCTGCCCACCTGAGACCCTCAACAACTCCCTCTGCCACCACCACCCCGTCCGAGGACAGACCTGGTGTGATGCATGCCATGAGAAGACGATGGGGTACCTGGTGGGGACAACAGAGTCCATGACCCCTGATTGTGTGCTCTGGTGGTTGGTCAGTGGTGAACACTGGGCCAGACCCAGCCCCGGTCCTTCCCAGGCCTAGCCTACCCCCGCGTTCAGGCCCAAACCCCTATCTTTCCCTGGCTTGGTGCACCTTCCCTCTGCAGAGCCTCAGCCCCTGAGCTCTGGGTGGCACAAAGCTCACCCACCCGGGGGCAGCCTTTCTTTCCACTGGGAGCTGATCCCTGGGTCCTAGCCCTCAACCTCCTCCCTCCGGCTGTTTCCAGGGCATGAGCTCAGCAAGCGAGCTGGGCAAAATGTGGGAGAAGCTGGTCAAGGTGATTCCCAGACCCTCGGTAAGCCATTACAATCTGTACTGCAGGACATGTGTGCTGATGGGGAACGCGAGGATCCTGCCGGCCTCTGGCGTCAGCAGCAATGTCACCCAGCATACCACGGTCTTCGGGTGGGTGCTGGGGAGAGGGCAGGCGCAGGAAGGTCCAGGCCTGCCCCCAGAGTTCTGCCAGTTTCTGTCCTCCTTCTCAGGATGAGCCAGGCGCCCATTCAGAGCTTCAAGACGGCAGGGAACCAAACCCGGGGACGCACCGTCTGCCAGAGGAATGTGGGGGACCAGGGCTACTGGAGGCAGCTGCTTCTGCTCGTCCTGAAGCTTTCTGGGCTGGCGTGGACCTCGGATGCCCTGAGCCAGGAGGTGAAGGTCTGGGCACTCGGACAATCTTGGCATGGAGGTGCGGGGAGGCGACTGCAGCGTGACCTACGGAGGCAGCCGCAGGCCCTGCCCAGGTCTCGGGAGCTGCTGAAACCCCCCCACCTCCCACTTCTTTCTTAGATTTTGGAAGAAGATCTCGTTCCCTAGCGGAATGGAACGTGGCACGGACCAGGTAGGGGATGAGAGGGAGTAAGCTACGGCTTGGGCTGCCGTGGGAAGGGCCCCAGGGAGGCAGGGCCTTCCCCTTTCTCCCCCAGGCCCTCGTGATCAGCTCCCCCTTCCTCAGCTGCAGCCAGGGCAATAGGCCGGATCACCAGGGCCAGGACCCACCCGCAGGGGCCCATGGCTGTTCTGTGCCTCGTCCATCTGTGACCCGGCTAAGCGTCACATCCCTTCCTCACGTAGAACCGTTTGCCCCAATTACTTCAGCACAGAGCCCAAAGTATTCCTCCTGGCTTTCAAGACCCTGCCTCCTTCCCTCCTCTCTCCCAGGCTCACACACTGGGCTTCTTGGCGTTCCCCAGAACACACCAGCTGCCTCGTACCTTCTCACACACTGCTCCCTCTCCCCGGAATGCCCTTCTCCTGTCTTCCTGGGGAATTCTTTCTCTTCCTCCACTATGAGGAGGAGCAGCTAGCTAGTTGAGGCTCTCTTCTCTGGACTCTGGGGTCACTTTGTGTGTTCCTTGGAGAAGATGAACTCCTCCCAGCTCCATGAGGCAGCCTGTCACATTTTTATTTTATTTTTTATTTTTATTTTTTTTTTTAATTTTATTTTATTAAGGTATTTTCTGTGTACATAGTTTACCATTGCCCCCCCTCACCACCCATTTATGCCCTCCCTCCCCAGAGTTTTGTGTTCATTGGTTGTACTTATGTTCATGGATACCAGTCCCTCGGTTGTTCTCCTGTCTCCCCCCAGGTCTCCTTCCCCTCCCCCCTGTCATCTTATTGAGTTTTTACAGAGAGGTAGGGGGAGAGATAGTTAGAAACATCAATGAGAGAGAAACATCGATCAGCTGCCTCTTGCACGCCCCCTACTGGGGATGTGCCAGCAACCAAGGCACATGCCCTTGACCGGAATTGAACCTGGGACCTTTTGGTCCGCAGGCCGACGCTCTATCGGCTGAGCCAAACTGGTTTTGGCCAGCCTGTCACATTCGATGTGGAATAAGGGGAAGTAGGACAAGGACAGTCTCCTGACATATTCATCTCTCATTCGCCAGGATGCCCGCTTTGGATTTTATCAGAGAAGCAAGGAAAACGGGAGAAAGTTAATCAGGATATGCCTCGCACAGGAGCAGAAATGGACGTCAGCAAGAGCGTGTGGTGGGCAAGCTCACCATCAACAGCTAAGGCCTTCAGAATCCACACCAGTCCTAGCCCTTTGGTCCTGAAAGCAGGGGAGTCTTGGGACTGTAGCAGCAGCAGTCGGGCTCCGAGGACTTCCAGGGGGAAAGGGCAAGAGGAAATTGTGTGGACATCAGCCGGGCACCGAATAAAATCCTGGTCTGATTTTCTTACCTGCGAGGACAGTGTCAGGAGAGGAATGGCCAGACTGGACTCCCGGATCTCAGGGGACTTTCTGTGCTGAGCCCCGGATCATGCAGATGGTTTGATTCAGACCCAACCTCACGCGGAGTGCAAGCCCAGACGGAGTTCTTGGGGGAAGCTCTTTTCCCATGAGATGAAAGAGATGAGCCTCCGTGTTCCATCCGATGGCGGAGGGTGAATTTTTTTCTAGCTCAGCTTTTCACTGAAGGTTCAGCTCTTTGAGTTTTGTCCCAATTCTCTGCCCCCCCTGTACTCAGGGTCCTCTGGAACGCCTCCATTCCTAAGCAGCCACTCAGGTAGTTCCAGCACTCCCTGTGCTGCTTTTCATTTTTCATTTCTGGCATCTGGGACTTCCTGTTTTTCTTTCTCTGCTCTCTGCTCAGCATTTAAAATAGTTTCTATAAAAAATTCTCTGTCTCTGTCTCTCTGGCTCTCTCTCTGTCTATATATATATCTATATATCTTTCTATCTATCTATATCTATCTATCTATCTATCTATCTATATATCTATACATCTATATCTATCTATCTATCTATCTATGAAGGATAGACAGACAATAGGGATAGTAAATAGTTGCTTCTGGGATGGGGGGAAGAGACTGGGTAGGTAGAGAACTAGGGAGGGGTAGATTGTTTCTTTTCATATATTTTTTGTACCCTTTGGCCTGTGTGCCATATTATACATATTCAAAAATAAATTTAATTAAAAATAAACTTAATACTATGTTTTGACCAGCAGTTCTGAATTTGTGTAGTAGGAGAGTATTTATTTATGTAGTTTGGACTATACTTTTTAACATTGAATGTATTGGGGTAACATAAATTAATTACACCACACAGGTTTCAAGTGTACAACTCTACAATACATCATCTGCATACTGTATCTTGCACTCACCACCCAAAGTCAAGTCTTTTTCCACCACCATTTATCCCTTCTTTGCCCTTTTCCTCCTCCATCCCTTTTCCCTCTGGCTCTCACCATTCTGTTGTCTGTCTCTGTTTTTGTGTGTGTATATTTTTTCTTAATCCTTTCACCTTTTTCACCCAATCCTCCAATGCCATTCCCTCTGACAGCTGTCAGCCTGTTCTTTGTGTCCATGTGTAATCGGAGAGCTTTTAGATATCTTTAATTCATTATTTTGCTAGAACTAGATTCAAAACTAAGGTCTTCATAGCTTTCCTGCATTTCCATGAACGGGGTGAGTATGTGATAAGGCCATCGAGTTCCACGGACAGCAGATCATTCATTACCTTATTGCTGTGGAAAACAGTTTGGCAATTCCATATGAGCCAGCAACTCCACTCTAAGGTAGATACCCAAGAGAAATGAAAGCATATGTCTACACAAAAACCTGTACACACATGTTTACAGCAGCATTATTTACAATAGCCAAAAGGTAGACACTACACAAATGTCTACCATGGATGAATGGGTAAACAAATTATGGTTTATCTATAAACCATATTATTCAGCCATTAAAGGGAGCAGAGTTTTAATACATGCTATAACTTGAAAGAACTTCAAGAACATTATGCTTAGTGAAAGAAGTCAGGCACAAAAAATCAGATATTATATGATTCTTTTTATATGATCTATCCAGAAGAGGCAAACGTATAGACATAGCAGATTAGTGATTATCAGAGATTGGGGCAGGAGAGAATGGTGAGTGATTATTTGATAAGTACAATTCCTGATTCCTTCACCTTAACAATACTGAGTACTTTTGAAAAGTCTTGCGTGTAGAGAGATCTAGTAGCCACACAACACATGAGTACACCAAATTGTACACTTAAATGGCTCATTGTATGTTATGCGAATTTCACTTCAATAAAAAAGCAGTTGCACACAAATGCATGTAATGATTACAACTATAACATTAAAAGCATACAAAATTAATACATTATAAATACACACACACACACTGACACACACACACACACACACACACACACACACACACACTGATTGGCCAGATTATTATGATCTCTGTACACATAATAATCTGGCTACTCAGTGTATATCCTATATAATAAAAGGCTAATATGCAAATTGTCCCCTCCCCCTGGCCAGGCTGGCAGGACCCTACCCATGGATGAATTCATGCACCAGGCCTCCAAAATATATATATAGCTGAAACTGGTTTGGCTCAGTTGATAGAGCATCGGCCTGCAGACTGAAAGGTCCTGGGTTCGATTCCGGTGTGTACCTTGGTTGCGAGCACGTCCCAGTAGGGGGTGTGCAAGAGGTAGCTGATCGATGTTTATAACTCTCTTCCTTTCTGTAAAAAATTAATAAAATATATATTTAACACACACACACACACACACACACACACACTGAGTGGCCAGCACGCCCCCTAGTGGGGATTAGCATGCAACCTGGGCATGTGCCTTTGACCTGAATTAAACCCAGGACCCTTCAGTCTGCAGGCCGACACTCTTTCCTGAGCCAAACCAGCTAGGGCTCTATTTAATTTTTAAATCATGTGCATGTAATTGTTTCATTTTAAATAAAATAAAATCTACCAAAAAAGTTTGGCTGGGTAGATATTTACGAAGTTTTTATATAGATTCTTTTCTCAAGAGGAGCCAAAGACTCTTCCTTTCCCCTCTCTACTTCATGCTTAACAACCCTGCCCTGGGAATAGAAGTCACCCCTCTCAAATCAGCCCTTTTCATTTCTGTCTCCATTACACTTGATTTCCAAGTCCTCCCATACGAGCTGGACCCTGATTAAATGCCAAGGGGTAGGCGGTCTTATCCACAAAGTCTCTGTACAGTCTCCATGTGACTTGTGTGGTGGAGTCCTTGATAAAACTGGACTGGCATGAAGGACCCCATTGGGCATCAGCCCTTCCTCAAGGGAGGTCACAGGACAAACCAGATGTCACCCCTCCCCTGCTCTCAGCCTCCTCAGAAGAGCATCCTGTACGGCTTAGTAGGTAGCTGTGGAGACACGTTGGAAGAAGTGATGAAGAGGGTTGAGGAAGTGAGGGAGGCTGCCAGGGTGGAGTCTGTGACCGTAGCTTCCTACTTTTCCCAGGGCTTGGTGCGTGAGTCAGCCTGCCACTTTCCCTGTGCCTTCTCCTTTGGGACAGGAACAAAGCCTTTATGGTAGTTTTTAGGTTTGTCGGCTGCCGTGATGTTCACGTGTGGGCAATGTTTCTGCTCTTTGGTCAGAAAGGTCTAATGGGAACAATGCTAGGTGGTACAACGCCCAGGACCTGTGCACCCATCATATCCAATCAGCTTGACAAACGCTTTGGAAGGGCCGTCAGCCCCCTCTTTCTCCAAATGTTCTGTGACACTTCCCCTGACCTCATCCTGAGTGGCCATGAGTCTCTTCTGGGCACCCAGGCCATTCTACGAGTGCCTGCGTCCAGGCTCTGTCTCCCCTGGGATGAGCTGCTCCTCTGAGTGCCTATTGTGGAGCTTTGTGACTCACAGGATTAATGAGTGTTTGCCAAACGAATGCAAAGCTGGGTTAGGGGCAGCCAGCCCAAGCTTCCCATCCATCCACAAGGCTTTGCTATTTGAGGATGGGCAGACAAGTTGAAGAGGTGGGCCCTTATTCAGGGAAGACAGTTATATTCAAAGGCATGACTTGTTGAGTCCTAAGGCAATAACAAAAGGTGAGAAAACCAGCCAGCTTAAAAGTGAGAGTACTCTCTGAAACCGGTTTGGCTCAGTGGATAGAGCGTCAGCCTGCGGATTCAAGGGTCCCGGGTTCGATTCCGGTCAAGGGCATGTACCTTGGTTGCGGGCACATCCCTGATAGGGGGTGTGTAAGAGGCGGCTGATCGATGTTTCTCTCTCATTGATGTTTCTGGCTTTCTATCCCTCTCCCTTCCTCTCTGTAAAAAATCAATAAAATATATATATTTTTAAAAAGTGAGAGTACTCTTGGCCAGCAACAAGCATTACATTCTTGGATCTGACTAATAGGGCTAGAATATTCAGATACAGGAGAGATGATGACAGGAAACAAGATAGGCGGTGCAGGCATTGAATAAAAGCCTTCCCCGATTTCTTCACCTTAACAATACTAGTCATTAAAGAAGAACCAAATCTGAATACTAATTCTCCCCCCTCACTGCCTCACACATATGGCCCTGTGCTCGGAATAGGGAGCATCCAGGCTCAGAGGGATACCTTCCAGCCTTAGCAGACTCCCGTCTCTCCGCGGACCCCGGACCCCGGACCCATTCAACTTTTTACCTCCGAGCCCTTCCAGTGTTGTCAAGCTTCAGGCCTTAGGAAGGCATATAAAGAGCTGGTGGCAATGGCAACAAAGGACTAAGAGAAAAGAGGTCACACTGTCTGCTCGGTGACAGGCTCTGATGTAAGTGAATTGAGTGAGGTCAGCAGGACAAGGGAGCGCAGTCCTTCCTTCCTTCAGGGTCTAGGCAAACTAGTTTCAGAAGGACGCAGGGAGTAAATTCCAAGGCCCAGGCACCAGGGCCCTGAAACCCCATGTTCCTGTTCTTCCTCCTCCCTTGCCCACTTTCTAAGTGTGGGGAGCAGAGCTGAGCCCACCCCCGCCCCGCTGTTCCCCAGGGTCACACACAGGCATCGCATTGCTTGGAGCACACTGACAGCCCCTGCCTCCTCCTCCCTGCCCCGCCCACCATTACCCCTGCTCCTTCGGACCTGCATTTACATAGAGCTCAGCTGCTCCTTTCCTTGGCTCTGGGAGTATGTGTTTATTAGGTCCAAAAGGAAGAAGTGAGGTGTGGTGGTGGTGGTGGTGGGCAGGGGGCTGGAAGTGTCATCTGTCCTATGCCAAAACTAAACCAGTCTTCATGGGCTGAGATGAGGTTTGCATGCCAAGTCTTAGACTGACAGCTGCCTGGCTGCTTTTGAGGGTGAGGCATCCCCACCTCCACAAGGACGTTGGGAGATTCTGCTGCTGGCCCCCAAGCTATAGGGCTCTTGGGCTGCTTGAGGCACCACATTCGCCTCACCTGCCTCCTCCAGCAGGGCTGTCTACCTGGTTTACCAAAGCTTCCGAATGGGCTCAGAAGCTCCTGATGGAGTTGGAGACCCCTGTACCCAGAGGTCCTGGGTTCTGAGTTGCAACCCCTCCCTGGCCCCTTTCTCTACTATAACGCGGCCCAGCCTCCCCTCTGAGCTAGAACATGGGAGTGAAGTGAGAAATGGTCTGTGCTCCTCTCCACAGGCACCGATGTAAGGAAATCAAACTCAACTCCAGCTGACCAAGGAGGAGCTATTTCGGCTGACCCCCAGGCCAACCAGACCTTGAGAACCTCCATGCCAGTCCTTCACTATACAGTGGGGAACCCAGGGAATCAGAAATCTTTGGAATATGGGATAACTAGTGGTGAGGATGCATTGTGCTCCGGTGGAGGCAGGAGGGGCAGGTGTGATCAGTTCCAAGCGGTGAGCCCGTGCCTTCCTGACTTCCTTTCCTGTCTCTGCAAAATGAGTCAGGCCTGAGAACATGGGCGACGGAACCTCCCTACCCATAATACACCTGAGAATGCCCACAACCTGGCAAGAACACCAATGTGCTGCATCCCACTCACAGGATTTTGGAACAAAGCTCCAGCAGTTGTGAACAGCCCCGTTTCCACTCTGCGTGGCGCAACGGGATACGATGGGGCCTAAGTAGGTCTGGTGGGTGGGGGCTGCTCTCAAACCCCCACATTCTCGGCTGGGCCTTAGCTCCAACCCCAGGCTTAGGTAAGAGGAATTCCAGGTTATTGTTGGAATGCCAGAGGAATCCTTTAAAGAAAATTGTTCTCTTAGGTTTTGAGGAGGTTGCCAATGAGTCTTAAGGCTGTGCACTGGGTTCAGTCCAGACTGCCTTCACGGGGGCCAGTCCATAAGTGACAATCCTGCTATTGTCTAAGCTGATTATTACAGCTGGTGCATGGCTGGACTACAGGGACGAGTTGGTTCTAGCTGATATGCCCAGGAAGGGACACCCTAAGGACATTCACCCAGAGCAGAAGGGGAATGAGGCCAGGCCGAGCTTCTGAACGCCAGAGACTGACTTTAGTCAACTCAGTGTTTTTGAAGTCCCAGAATATGTTTTAAGTCAAGAACACATGATGGCTCTTTACTACCCAGGAGTTCAAATCTAGATTCCAAGGCCCGCCATAATCTCCCTCCCTACCCATCCAACTTCAGCCCCAACACTCTGCCAAGGGCAGACCAGTCTTCTCACCAGCATGCTCAGCAACCCCTCCCAACACATCTCCATCCCTCAGGGGCCGGTTCATGCCTTCCTTCTTAGTCCCTGGAGTTTTTCAGCACTTCCAGTCAGCACACAGGACTGTCTGACTCCTTGGTGTCTGTCTGTTCCTGGCAGTTGGATTCCAGCTCCCGGTGGGTGGGCTTGTCTTTGCATCTTCTGTAATCCTCTATCAGAACGCAGGCAGATGACACTTTCATGCCACCTGACAGGAACCAGTAACAAATTCTTCCTTAATAGATGCCCTTGGTGCTATTGTAGCCCAGCCACACAAATGGAGACAGAACAAATGCAAAAATCTAGGGTTTATTATTGAAGGGAAAGGGAAGAGGAATGAGAGGGCGAGGGGCTGGGATAATAAATTCTAGAGGCGGTACATGCCCCGGGCCAGGGCAAGGCACGCCTCGGGGGCCTCTGCCCGCTAGCGGGCAAGGTTAACTTGTCTCCTTCCCATGTCCGTTGGGACCTTCCCCCAAGCCTGGCAGGTTTCCTTCTCTGTTCCTGGAATGCCAGCTGACCTGGGGCTCCCAGGTTAGACAACAGCTGGACCTTTCCTTTGGCAACCTGGCAGCTGTGTGGAGGGGCCACGACCCAGTCTACAGCCATCTGTCTGTCCGTGTGCTCCCGGGCTGACCTGAGTTCTGCCTGGCTGAGGCTGCTACCTGGAGGTGGCTTCGGGAGCACGGGGGCTGGGGCTGGGGCCCAGCACGACTGGCCCTGGGGATGTCAGACTCCGCGTCAGGGACTCGTCCAGTTTGCGGGTCTCAGCCTCCAGGACAGTGGCCTCGGGGGCCTGGGCCACGGCGAGCAGGGAGTGGGAGAGGCTGTGGTGCAGGCCCGCCAGCTCACGGCTGGTCTGGACCGAGCGAGCGATGTAGTCCTGCCTCTGCTTCCGCTCCAAGGCCAGCTGGGCTCGCAGCAGGGCCACCTGGTGGCAGGAAAACCGAGAGGGAGAGAGCGGTTGAGGGTCTTGAGGCCGCTCCAGCTCTTCCCACTCTGCTCTTATCAGACCAGCATTTGAACCAACTCGGTCATATCTACGAATCTCTGGACCAGGCTTTACAGCGTTTGGGGAAGGGCCCTTGGGAATCGGAATCCAGTGATGGTCAACCCGGCTGCACAGGAGAACCAACTAGGGAGCTTGAACAACAGAACTATGCCTCAGCTTCACTGAGGGATAACTTACATGTAATAAAACGCCCAGGTTTGAAGTGTACATCTTGATGAATTTGATAATGTATATGTATACCCATGTGGGACACTATCCCAATCAATATACAGAATGCAGGGCGTCCCCAAAAAAGGTACACATACTTTAACAGCTGATAGCTCAATTTTGAAAATGAAATGTATTTTAATAAACATTGCCTGTATTATTATTCCAAGTGTGTGTGTACATTTTTGGGACACCCTATATTTTAATCACTGTAGAAAGTTCCATTGTGTTCTTTTGGAAGCTTTTGAAAAATATTCTGACCTAATTAGATTAGGGTAAGGCCTGGGCACCAGTATTTTTAAAAAGCCCCCTGGGTGTGCAGCCAGGGTTGAAAAATCACCAATTAACCACCCATTTCTCAGATGGGTATACTGAGGCTACCAGGAGGTGAAGTATTGGGACCTCAGGGCAGACACGGAACTAGGGTGTGCAAAATTCAAGGAAGCACTCCAGGATAACTGTGAGGGCTTCCTTAAATTCTACTTGCAACGTGCCTCTCTTGCCTCATCCTAATCCGGGTCCTGTCTTCGGGATTGCTTTGTATGAACTCAAAGTAACAGCTTAGGTCCAGCCAGCAGAGACTTTTGATCTCTAAAACAGGCTCAGAGGTAAAAATTCCACAGTTCCTTTTTACCCTTGGGCCTTGAAAGACGGAGCACCTGTAGTGAGGCCTAGGAGGCAACAAGGCACTTTCCAGTTTCCCTGAGTGTGGCAGCTTGACCCGAGCTCTGAGGTGTGGATCCCGGAGGGGCCTGGTGCCATGCTACTCGCCTGGTGTGCTGACAATAGTCCTGCCTGCACGCCGAAACCGGTTTGGCTCAGTGGATAGAACGTCGGCCTGCGGACTAAAAGGTCCCAGGTTCGATTCCGGTCAAGGGCACGTACCTTGGTTGGAGGCACATCCCCAGTGGGGGATGTGCAAGAAGCAGCTGGTCAATGTTTCTCTCTCATTGACGTTTCTAACTCTCTATCCCTCTTAATTCCTCTCTGTGTAAAATCAATAAAGTATATCAATTTTAAAAAAAATAGCCCTGCCCGCAAAGGTGCGTGTGAGGGCAGGGAGGCCAGGGTACTCTGCTGGCTTTAGCCTTTCCTCCTGGGCTCTTCTCCTTCGTCCTTTTCCCTGTCCTGTCCTTTCCTAAGTAGGAACCTGGAGGTCTGGGGCCTGGAGAATGCCTCCTTCCCCACCCCACCTAACCACGTGGAGGCTGAGTTAGACCTGGGCTCTTCTCATCGCCCCGAGGCTGACGTTTGCTGAGCCAGGAACGATTTCCCCTCCCCCGGGGGAGGTGCACAAAGGCCAAGCACACAGCAGGCATTACAGCCGGTTGCCCGAGTGCACGTGAGGGAAAGGGGGCTTAGAAAACGGATCCTTCCAGAACATACCTCTTTCTGCAGTTCAACCATGTGTTTGGCCTCTGAAGAGCCCTTCTGTCCCCTTCCATTCTGTGGAAGACAAATGCCATTCCTGTTGGAAGAGGCCTTCCCACCCCAGGGGTTCTGGAGGCATCCTCAGCTCATCACAGTCCTGGGGGCCAGGCCAAGGGCTATGGGTCAGGAGGGCTGGGACTCAGCCTGAACGAACGCTCTAGGCCACCAGGGCAAGGAGAGGCCCAAACGGCCTAATGGGTGATGCCCACGGAGAGCTGATGCCGAGTTTCCAAAAGGCTTGGAAGGCCCTGGCTTCACCGAGGCACCTTTTCGCTTACCAAGTCCTCCATGCACCTGCTTGTGCTAGTCCTGGCGCTGAGCTCAGGATGCAGAGAGGAGGTAAGACAAGGTGTCTGCCGTTGAGAAGGTCTTATTAAAGGAAGGGGGGTGGAGAGCTGGGAGATGCTCAGCACACAGAATCAGTCTCCCTGGGAGGGTGCAGGGCTGTCTACCGATGGGCTGAGTTCCTCAGAATCAGGGCTGCCAGCCCTGACCGCGCCCCACCCATGCTGAGCCTCCTTCCTGGGTGAGGGACGGACCGGGCAGTGCTGCCTGGGGCAGAGCGGGTCAGGAGGGGCTCTCTGGAATGGCGGAAGTGGCTATCTCCCTTTGCCAGGGTAGCCTGGAATATGCACTGAAGAGGGATGATTCTGGTGGCTGGGATCGGGCTCTCCTGAGGCTGCAGTCAACGAAGAGGCAAACCTGCGGTGTGGGGGCGGAGGGTGCTGTGGCTTCGCTGGTCTCCAGGGCCCCTGATCGCGACGAGCGCAGGAAATCCCTCTTCAGCCTCCTCCGCTCTCGCTCCACCTGCCAGGAGGCAAGTGAGAAGTCAGGGCTCAGCCCGCCTTTCACAAGGCCAGTGCATGTGTGGGTGTGGGTGGCAGGGGACAGCAGTCTGGCAGCTAAACTGCTGCTGAGGGGAGCACGGAGTGCAAGGAAGTGCTCCTGGGGCAGGAAAGGTAGGGAGGCCCCTCAGGCTTTTGGAATAAAGGTTAGCAAACATTTTTTGTGATATTTGGGGCTTGTGAGCCATCTGACCTCTGTTGTATTCAACTCCATTTTCGTAGCCAGCAAGTAGCTGCAGACAATACATGAATGAAGGGGCCTGGCTGTATCCCCATAAAACTTTATTTTCAGAAGCAGGCAGCAGGCCGAACGTGGCCCTTGGCTACAGTGTGCCAGCTCCTGCTCTGAGGGCAGGGCCAGAAGTAGAGGTCATGTCTCCGGGCCCGGAGGAGGGAGCCGAGGATAGATGCTACCTGCTCCAAGGTGGTCCGCAGCTGGCTGTTGTGGTGCTGTAGCCTGCTCCGGTCAACCTCCAGCTGTGCCACTGCCTGCTGCAGGTGCGCAAGCCTTTGTTCCCATCGCTGCTTCTCCTCCATCCCAGCTCTGGGCTCTGCCTCTACCCCTGAGACCTGTGGGAGAGACCTGAGTCTCACCTGGGCAGCGCCTTAGACAGGCCAACAGGTGGAGGGCAAAGGAACCAATCTGGCCGGTCTGGGATTCAGGACACGATTCCCAAGAGAAGGGGCCAAGGTCCCTGGCCACAGCTCTCTCTTGGGCCATCTGTTCCCCCCGACCCACCGCTCACCTGTCCACCTGCCTCTCCTCTGGGTCCCTGTTCTGTTCTGCTGGTCGAGAGACGCTCCTTCTCCAGGGCCTGTCTGGTGAGCTCCAACTCATCCTGGGTGCCAGGGTGTGAAACAAATGTCACCACAACCTCAGGTCCAGACTCACTCCACCTCTATCCTCAGTTCAATTTTCTCATTTGGGTGCGATCTTGTGTGTCCTGGAGCCTCTGAGCTATTCTGGTGCAAAACCCCCACTTCTCAGATGGATAAAGCAAGATACGTGGCGGGCTAGGACTGAAACCTGTCTTGATTTAGATCTCCCATCGCTAGGTGATAAGTTGGAGCGCCGGAAAGAGCACGGACGCTGAGCCACACAGAGCTGGGCATTATGTCATCACTTACTGGCTAGAGGACTTTGGTCAGGAGAGGCTCCCTGCAAACCCCAATTTCCTCATCTGTAAAATGAATACATGCTCCATGAAGCATAAGTCAAACCTTTGGAGCTCATCCCTTTTGATAAGTGGGGAACCTAGTGCTTGATATATTCTAGGCACTCAGTTTCATAAGGGAAAATAGTGGAGAAGCGAGACAGACGAGTGTGCGTGTGTGGGTGGAGGTCGTCTGGGGGGAAGAGCTTCGTAGTAAAGGGGCTGCCGGGATCTAATTCTATTCTTGCCACTTACTGAGCTGTATGTCCTTGGACGAGTTATTCAACCCCCCTAACTGTCACTTCTCACCTATAAAGTGAAAATAATAACAGTTCCTCCTTTCCGGGTTTGTTGTGGAAAAAAGTGAGAATGACAGTGCCAGCATATAAAATACTTAAAGTTAAAAAAAAAAAAATGGTACTACTGCGACGAAGGGTTGCATATGAAAGATGTTCTTGAGTGGGCGTGGCAGGAGAGACTGACCCGAGCCACGGTAGAGAAAACACTGCTCAGTGACCCAAGAACGTGGTCAGGAAGTGCCCTCCTGCCCAGCTGCACACCTCACTTTTTCTGTGCCATACAGTGGGCCTGGAAATAGGACAGCCCCCCACTCAGTGAACGCTTTCTTCCTGTGCACTTTGTACAAGCTATCTCATTTCATGCACAGAATGGCCCTATGGGGCTGGTCCCATCATTCCCTATTTTATCCACAAGAAAGCCAAGAGCCAGAAAAGTGAAGGCACAGCTGATAAACTGAAGAACTGCATTGCAAACGCAGGAACTTGACTCCAAAGTTCATAAACGTAACCCCTTCCACGCATGTGGCCCTTTAACCAGAGCAGAGCCCTGTGAGCTCCGGAAGGAAGTCCCCTGAGACGCTGAGGGGGGTTCTCTGGGGCTCAGCACAAGGCATCAGAGTCAGTCAGTCTCCCAGGAAAAACGGGCTTGGCTCCTCCTGGCAGAAGAGACAACACCTCTCTGTGCCCAACAGTCAACCCTTCTTTCCTGACTGCCTACTCCGTGGAGGCCTTGTGCTCAGTGCTGGGGGTGCAGAGATGACGAAGACATGGCCCCTGACCTTGAGGTTAGATGTTATACCCTAAGGTCCACTTCCTTCCTCACTCACCATTCCACCAAGGAGCCTACTTATTCCTAACTGCTGATACTCCAAAGTCTTTCTAGTCTCAATTTCATCTTTTACCTTCAGATCACTTGACAGATCTGCCTACTGGACATCTCCCCTTGCATGTCCCACAGGTACCTCACTCCATTTCCAAACTAAACTCATTCCACCCATCTTCCCCAAACCAGCCTTGGTGCATCTCAGTGAGCAGAACCTGGGGTCTTGATTTCTTTCTGTCCTTACTTTACTCCACAGTCTCTTGGCCAATCAACTGCCTGACGTACCATGATCATCTAGGTCTGCACTTGTGCCTCCATCTGCCCTTACTATTTCAGGTCCCCATCTCTTCCCTGTCCTCGATTACGGCCTCCTAGTTGGTCTCCTCAGGTCTAGTGTTGCTCCACACAGCAGCCCGAGCGATCTTTCTGGACTGTATATCTGATCATGTCACTCGCCTGCCCTAAACCCTTCATCTACTTCTCGCTGGTCATCCACATCCTTAATAAGACGCATAAGCCCGGATGATGGGGCCCTGCTGTCCTCACTTCTCTTGCCATCTCCTCCTCTAGGTTCCAGGAGCCTGAACTCCCTACACAGATACTCCATGTTCCGTCTTACCCAGAAAGCTCCTCCCCACCGGTGCTTGGCTAATTCCTTGCTGCTCCCTTCAGATCTAACCTTAAACACCACTTTTACCAGGAAGCCCTTTGGGACTCACCCCCAGGAAAGGTAGGGTATCCCTCTAGCATACTCAGAGCACACTAAACTTCCCCAAAGAAGCACCGAGTATAATTAGGCATTGCATTCTAACTGCTAACCCACTAGACTGTAAGCTCTATGAGGGTAGGGACTGTGGGTATCTTATTCCCTTTGTGTCTCTCCTCGCCCCTCCATCTCACACCCCTCCCCTAACACCCCCGACTAGCACAACCACCTGGATTCCACTTATATTGAGATGCTCGTGATCTCAGCTTTCCCACACTTTGAGGTACACAAGTGGAGGGTGGCAGGCAGCCCCCGAGTTCAGCCGCCAGGTCTGAACAACTGCTCCCCTGGTCCCATGACCCACTGATGACTCACCTGCAGCCTCTGGTGCTCTGAGTCCCGCTCCAGGACAGAGGCTTGGAGGAACATGGCGACCTCCTGCAGACTGCTAACACTGGCCTTGCTCTGGGCCAGGGACAGCGCCAGGTCCTGGGCCTTCTCCCTCCACTCAATCTCCCTGGCCTCCGTGTGCCTCAGGACTAGCTGTAATCGCTCCAGCTCCTGCTGCAGCCTGGGTCCTAAAGAATCGAGTTTTGTAGAGGGCTCCTCCACTGGGGAGGCTTTGCGGCCGTGGGCCGAGGCCTCCAGATTCCTCCTTTGCTCTCTCAGCTCCAGGATCTCCTCTTCCCTTTGTGCTAGAGTCAGCTGTAGCTCCCTTAGGCTCTCCCGAAGGCCCCTCGTCTCTTCCTCTCCTCTCTCCTGGCCCAGATTCTGCTTCTCTTGGACCACATCCTGTTGGAGCCTCTGGGCCAGAGTCTTCTCCAGCAGCTGCCTTTGTTTCCTCTGATGTTTCAATTCCCCATCCCTCTGTGCAAGTGCCTGCTGGAGCTCCTGCACAGCCGCCTGGTGTCGGAGATCCCGGTCCTGGATCTCACCTTCCCGCTTCCTTAGGACGTCCTCCAGCTGCCGGGCTTGTGCCTGGCAGGAGTCCAGGGCAGCCTGCAAGGTGGCCGTGCTGGCCTCCAGGCCGCGGCTCAGCTCTGCCTGTCCAAGGAGATGCTGCTCTTTCTCCTGCAGGGCAGCCTGAGCCTTGCCGAGGGCCTCCTGCAAGGCCTCGGCCTGGCCTCGGGCAGCCTCCTCCCGGTGCTGGGAGGACTGGCTGTCTGCCCGCAGGGCCTCCAGCTCCTGGTCCCGTTGCCTGAGCATCGCCTCGGCCTGCAGCCAGCTGTCATGCAAGGCCTTGGCCTCCGCCTCGTGCTCCTGGGCCTGCTCCGCACACTGTTGCTGGAGGGCCAGCAGAGCCTTCTCCTGCTTCTGAAACTCAGCCCTGAGGTCACCCAACACCTCCTCCAGGGCCTGTGCCCGCTGTCCCTCCGCTGTCAGCTCTTCCTGCAGTCTTCGCACGTGTTCCCTGTGGTCCTCAAGCTCCCCCTGGTGCTCTCTCAGAGTCGCGTGGGCCTGCTCCAGAGCTCTCTGCAGCGTGCCCGCCTTTTCTTTCACAATCTCCTCCTGCCCCTGGGCCTGCTGCTGCTGCTGCTGCAGGGCCTGGAGCTCCTGGTCCCTCCGGGCCAGGGCTCTCTGGGCCTCTTCTAGCTGGCCCTGCAGTGACTGCTCTTTCAGCTCCCCCTGCTCCCTGGCTTCCTGCAGGTTCCGCTGCAGGACCACTACCTCCTGCTCTCGCTGGGTCAGGAGCAGGCTGACCTCTCCCACCTTCCTGTGCAGGCCCTGGAGCTGCTGTTCCAGCTGGCCCTGGTGTCCCTGAAGTTCCTGGATACGCTCCTGCTGGCATTCTACCTCCTTCTCCTTGTCACGCAGGATTAGCTTCATGTGCTCGAGGCTCCCTCGCTGTGCTTTATTCTGGCCTTTCCCTTCCTCCGCCCGCTCCTGCCTCAGCTGCCTCTGAGAGGCCAGCTCCCGGCCTCGCTCCCTCAAGGAAAGCTTGATCTGTTCCAGGTCCTCCTCCAGAATCTTGGTCTGCAGTGTCCTCTGATCTTCAAGGACCTGAATCCTCTCTTTCTGCAGCACCATCTCCTGGTCCCTCCTCTGGAGGTCCTGGGTCAGATGCTCTTTCTGCCTCTGCAGCTCCTCGATGTGTTCGCGCTGGGACTTCACCTCCTGCTCCTTCTCCTGGAGCTCTCTTGTCAGAAGGCTGCTGTGGCTCTCCAGCTCGTGGATCTGGCTGCTTTGCACCTGCAGCTCCTGGCTCCTCTCCTCTAGGTCCAGGGTAAGGTGGGTCAGAGCCACCCTCTGCACCTCTCTCTGGCTCTCCAGCTCCTCAATTGCCTTTTGCTGGCACTCCACTCTGCGATGGTTTTCCTCCAGCTCCTGGGCCAGGCACTCCAGAGTAACCAGCTGCTTCTTCAGATCCTGAATCTCTCCTTTCTGGGACTCGATCACTTGGTCCCTCTTCTCGAGTTCTAGAAGCTGTTGTTCTACAACGTTCCTCTGCGTCTCTTGTTCTTTCTCGAGCTCTTTGATCTGCTCCCTCTGCACAGCCAGCTTCTGCTCTCGCTCCTGGACGGCCATGGGCAGATGCTCTAACACAGACCGGCACCGCTCCAGCTCCCGAATCTGTGCCTGTTGCAGATCCACCTCTTGATTCCTCTTCTTTAGGTCCAGAGACAGCAATTCCAAAGCCGCCTTTTGCATTTCCCGCTGCTTCTCCAGTTCCTGGATTTTTCCCTGCAAAGCCTCCACCTCCCCTTCTCTCTCAGATAGGGCCTGGGCCAGGAAGGCCAAGTTCTCCTGTAAAGCCTTTCCTTGGGCCACCTTCAGCTGGCCCTGCTCCTGCAGAGCCTGGGCTCTCTCGCGCTCACTCTCCACCTCCTCATTTTTCAACTTCAGGGCAGAGCGAGCAGTTCGCAGGTTTTCTTCCAGGACCCCTGCCGCACTCGCCTGAGCCCTGGCTTCTGAGACAGATGCTTGCAGGTGTTGCACCTGGGCTGTCAGGTTCTCCTTAGCCGCCTGAAGTAACTCCCGCTCATTCTGCAAAACAAGATGCACAGCGACCTTAGACCACACACTTCCTTGATATCATCACTCTAACGCAGGTCCTTTCTTTCCTTACTCTGTGGCACCAGCACTGTCAAGGACTTGGACCAAAAGAACTCCTGCATTCCACTTAAGCTACCACTGTGAAAGAACATACCTACCACGCCCCAGGGCTCAGCTATGCCCAGAGGAGAACGCATTGTGCAAATGAGTCATCCCGGACTCTGGTCCTTCAGGGCAAGGGACAACAGTTTCAAACTTAGTTTAGAAAAATAACTGGATGAGGATTCACTGGGGCTCAGGGAGTGGAGCCAGCCAGAGAATCGGACACTGCTGAAGGAAGCTGGGCACGACATATGGATGGAATAGGACTATCGACCAAGATGGGCCTGAGCGCTAGAGCTGGGTCCTGGGGGACTACTCCTGAGGAAGAAGCAACCCCGCCCCACACCAGTGCCACCTACCTGGGCTTCCATTCCCTGCAGCTCTGCTCGCCGTAGGCGACTCTGTAAGGATGCCACAGTTTCGTGCAGTTCCGTCAGCTCAGACTCTAGGGACTTCTGTTTTTCTTCCCACTTGGATTTCTCTTTGGGAAGAGGAGAGGTAGTGGAGTAGGGCCGACGGTTGGGGGGAGAGGAAAAGTGGGAGGCAGAGGCAGATGGAGGATGGGAAACAGAAGCAAAGGGGAAGAAGGCCAAGGAGAGAATTATATCCAGTTTCATAGAGACATCACCCATCTGCCAGCTGCTCCTGTTTGTCTAGGCTCTGGCTGCTTCCAGACTCATGCCTGTGCCTGCTGCCCAGTCCAGCACTGGTTTAGATCATCCCAACAATTTCTCAGCCTGACCACATTCAGATCCTCGACCCTGGGTTCCAGCCAGGGTAGAGATGGATGACACTGGAGATCCTTGCGAGTCTCCTATTCTATGATTTTGATCTGGTTCTTGGAGACCAGGGTTGCTCTGCTGGCTGCCCCCATCCCAACCGTTTCTGCAAAATGCACCACACCCAGCTCTATATGTGTATCCCTCAGGGGGACTTTGGGATACTCTCACGACCCAGATCCTTCTCTTCCACAGGAGAGCCGTGAGCCTCAACATCCTCCCCTCTCCTTTCCCCTCCAGGTAGTCGCCACCCTTTTCAGCCCTTGGCTGTGGCTCCTACGTTCTCCCCATATTCCCCTCCTTGCTATCTCTCAAACAGGCCTCAGTCCTGCTGTCAAAGGTTAAATAATTTTGGGGACACAGTTGAAGATGAAAAAAAAAAAAGTGACATGGATAAATGACAAAAGGTAAAATTTTAAAATGTCCTTACAGTCCTGGCCCTGGGTTGCCAATTGTTAATCTGCAGAGAGAGGAAACAAAAGCCTAGCCAGCAACTTCTCACTTCACCAGATCTGTTCCTCTTAACCCCTTCTGCCAGGATGGCTGAGGGCCACGGGAAGCAGGAACTAGGTCATGGGGTCTCACCCCTCTGGCGATGCCTCTAGGTCTCTCCCCACAGTTGTGGACAAGTGGCTGCGAGCCCTGTTCCTGCCCTTCTGGGCTTCCCGCCTTCCTTCTCTTCTCTCTGAATCCCCGTGCCTGCCTTGAGCTTCTCACCTTCCTGGTTCTGGGAGAGTTGTCTCTGCAGATCCTGCAACTCTGTTTGGACCTGGCTCTTCTCAGCCTCTGTATCAGCGAGATGCTGTTTCAGCTTCTGCGCCTGAGTCCTCAGATCATCCTGGGAAAGAAAGGGCATGGCTAAACGCACGTTCCTCTCCTCCCACAAACCTATCCCAGCCCAGGGCCAAGCCCTCGTCTCCCCTTCAGCCTCTTTTGGGGTTTGCCAGTGGGACCTACTCTCATAATCCTGAGCTATTTACCTCTGAACTCGTATGCACTTGGCTTCCTGAAGTGATCAAAAGCTCTGCTCCAGCTGCATAGAGCCTAGAATCCCTTTTTGTCCCATCTGTGTCATTTGAAACTGAGCTGTTGCTAAAGTGTTAGCCCAGGGTCACCTCTCCTCTCCCTAAGTTCCCCCTTCAAAGCCCAACTCAGAGGTCATTTCTTCCTTCTGACCTTCCTCAAGTCAGAATGAATTGTCCCTCCTGTTACAATCATGTGCGTCTGTATTGATCCAGCTAATTCTATTGGTTCTGGCAGTTTGGCTCCTCAGCCATGTTATAAGCCTTCTTGAAGAAGCAATCAGGTCTTTCTGCATTTTGTGTTCCCAGCTCAGACGAGGTGGCACATGGTGGCACTATATTTTTATTGGCTAATACGTTCACTATGAGATGGAATTTACAGGACATTTAGTTCAGTCTTAGGCTTAGCATGTTCCTACAAATGACAACCTCAAATCTCAGTGGTCTTAATTTGTTGTTTATTTTCTTGGAGGTCTTGACACCAAGAATAATTCATGGTTGAGAGGAAAACGATGCAAAATAATGTGACACATTTGTACAGGGTTTTTAGCTTACAGGGCTCACATAAGCCCCTCGCTGATTTAACCCTCTCAACCCTGTGAGGCAGGCACGATTTGCCCAACTTTACTAGCAAAACCAAGGCCCAGAAAACCCAATGCTTTGTTCATGGTTTCCAGGTAGGAAGTGATAAAGATGGAACTCATCCCAACCTGATACCTGATCTAGGGAATGAAACGGGTTAAAGTGCTGCATGAATCTTTCCAGGGCAGGGGAAGCAGTCGGGGGAGGAGAGCAGGGAGACATACCCGGGCCTGCTGAGTCTTCCGCAGGTCTTCGTGGAGCTTGTGGAGGGCAGATGCCACCGCCTCAGCCGAGAGAGCTGTCAAGACGGGCCCTCTCTTAAAGAGGACCCTCGCTCCATTCTGATCTGAACAAACGAGGCAATACCTCCTGACTTGGTTACCGTCTGAAAAAAACAGCTCTACCTCCCCAGACATGGCCTTGGCCTTCCCACTGATCCCTCCTCTCCCCAAAGAAGCCCTTCTAAGTAGTTCATTCATCATACACTGTCTGCATGCCTACCTGCCAGGCTCTGTGGTGGGCGCTCAGTAATGCTAGCTATCTTCTAATAAGTGCCAGGAACTGTGTGGGCTATTGTACCTCTGTAAGCTCATTAACTCCTTAGAAAAGTCCTGGGAGGTAGGTACTTTTAATATCTACATGTTATAATTGAGAGAATCAAGCTCAGAGAGGACAGGTGACTCGGGCAAGGACATACATCTAGCAAATCGTAGAGGTGGCAGGGGGCGGGGTGTTCAAACTCTGGATTAAGTCCAGAGTCTGTGGCCTTAGCCTTGTGGCATACTGTCTAAGGCAGTGGTTGGCGAGCCACAGTTTGCCACTTGTTGACTAATGAGAACTAATGGTCTAGGGAACTGCATTCTTCTTCCTTCTCCCCCGGGAGATAGGCCTGGCTTTGGTCCAAAGGACTGAGTTCTTGGATGGCTGTCTCACCTGGCTCAGGACCCCTGAAGGAGGGAGCAGAGTCTCCCCCACCACTCAGCTCGGGCCTGCTCTCACAAACAGACCCCAGGGCCTGCTGCAGGACAGAACAGAGGCTGGCTAGCTGGGCCTGGGCCTGGTGCCCGGGCTGCTGCTCCGCAGCCAGCGCCTCCAGCTGGCTCTCCGTGCTGCGCAGCTGCAGCCGTAGCTGGGCTTCCTTGGCTTCCTGGGCCCACAAGGAAGCTTGCAGCTGCTGCTCTGTCGCTCGAGATGCTTCTAGCTCCTCCAGCAGCTGTGCTTCCTGGGCCAGAAAATTAGCTTCTTTTTCCTTTACCTCCTGCGTCAGTAGTTCCACCTACAGGGAGGAAGTAGTCACCCTGAGCAGGGAGCAGATACCTGCTCCTCAGGCCCTCCCTGGTCTTACACTACTCAATCCCACACCAACCTCATCCGGGCAGGAAGGGAGTCCTGCAGGGAGGACTACCCTAGATCTGGCCTGCACGCCTACCTACTCACTCCTAACACGTGAATGTAGGCTACGCAAATGGGCTTTGGCCCTAGTCCCCCCGCCCCCCGCAACTATGCCAACTCCCTGCTATTAGAATTCTGCCTGAAACCCTGACGCTGCACCTAAGAAGACCAACCACAATAATACTGGCTACCATTTATCGAATGCTTGTGTTCGTGACACTTTATATATAACTATAATGGTTAACAATATCACCCTTGTTTCATGGATGATGTAACTGATGCTCACACAACCCGGAAGCAGTAGAGCTGGGAGTCTAACTCAGGATCTGGGTCCTCCTTATCTGCTGTAGTCTCCTGTCTCTCTCTTGCTCTTATGCGTCCCCTCCTAGTTCCATCCTTCCTCTGCACCAAAGATTAGGGTGAGTCCTCTTGTGAGCAGACTGAGTCCTCTTGCTGCCTATTTATTCTGGAGTAATACTATGGCCCTGCTCTGTCTTGCCAAACAGAAAAAGCACACTTGAGAGTAGCCAAGCTTGAATGAACTAGGCCTGCATGAGCTCTGCCCTTTAGGAACAATGTTCTGGGCCATCATGTTCTCCACAGGTGGCCGAACTGGCAGGTTCCAAACCCCCACCCTGCCCAGTCCTGGCTTCCCACTCCTGCCAGGGATGCTGACGTCCCAGCATGCCCTGTGATAAGGAAAGAGAAAGGTGCTCTTCATGAACCAACTCTGAACAACATCTCCCACTCCACGGCAGGCTTCCACAGGGAACAGGGCCCGCCACCGGCAGGAAGTACCTGGGCGCTGAGCTCTTTCTGCCCTCCCCGGGCCTCCTGCAGATCCTGGCGCAGGGAACTCAGCTCCTGTTGTCGAACAGAGTCAGCTTCTTCTAAAACAAGGAGTCTCTGTTCCTTTTCCACCAGAGACAGAGTCAGGCTGAAAAGAGAGGGGTCAGAGAGCTAGGCCATCCTCTCAGGGAGTGAAGAATGCCTTCTCATCTGACTGCTCTAAACATTTAAATATTTTTTATTGATATTTTTACAGAGAGGAAAGGAGAGAGATAGAGAACCGGAAACGTCGATGAGAGAGAAACATCAACCAGCTGCCTCTTGCACACCCCCTACCGGGGATGTGCCCGCAACCAATGTACATGCCCTTGGCCGGAATCGAACCCGGGACCTTTCAGTCCGCAGACCGACGCTCTACCACTGAGCCAAACCAACCTCGGCATGACTGCTCTAAACATTTAATTGAGTGCTCCCAGATACTTCTTGCATATGATACCCAATTTCAACTTCATAGTTTATTCTTCTCTGGGAAATTCCAGAAATATCTGTATCATACCTAAAATTCAACAGGTCCTATCTGTTCTATCCCCTCTACACCTCCCCAACCCCCCACCCCATTATGTTCCCTATCTCCACCCACCTAGTGCCCCAACTTAGAAGCCTTGATCGTATCACAGTTCTCCCTTCATCCCACATATACCTAACCTATGACTACATATAACTGATTCCAATTTCCTAAACGTCCTCTAAACCCCTGCTGTCCTCCCCACCCCACTCCCCTATCCTGGTTCGGCTTTAGTATCTCTCATTTAGACAACCGTACTAGTCTCCTAACGTGTCTTCCTGCTAGAGTCGTTCACAAAAGGATTTGTCCCTCCCCAACCTCCTATAGCCCTGAGAATACAAGACACTTTTCATTCTGGGTGATCTGACCTCATTCCTGATGGTTCGTGTCATCACTATCCCTTCTACTAATCATAAATTGGATTATGTTGAGTTGCTGGCTTAACCGCCCTGAGATGATTTTCTACCAAACCTAAAATAACTACAAACTCCTTCCTGGGACCTATGAAATCCTGAATGACATGGGCTTGTCTAGCTCAAGTCACTCCTCTCAGTCACCAGGCTCGTCATGCTGCACCTTCAGGTCCCCAAACACCCCAGCTTTGACCTGCCCCAGAGCCCTGCGTGTGGTTTCTCTCCCTACAGCACAGGACTCTCCCACCCTTTGCATGTGGCTCCATGTCATCCTGCAGTGGAGGAAGGCCTTCCCTAATGTGTGAAGTAGATCTCCCTGCCCAGCCTGCTCCTTTTCCATGTCAGCATCCTGTTTCTTTCCTCCACACCATGGAACATAATCTGCAATAATTTATTTTGGGGATTATTGGCTTAATGTCATCCCTACCAAATTATAAATTCTGTTGAAATGGGGACCATACCATCTTGTTTATCACTGTATCCTGACCCTTGGCACAGTGCTTGGTACATATGCATTTGTCTAAGTATTTACTCAGTAAATTAAGTGTAGGCTTTGAAGATGGAGGTGCCATTCATTCACTGAGCTAGGAACATAATAGGGGTGATTGGGGAGGTGCAGAGGGTCTGAGTCCTACCGCCTTGGCTACTTGTACAGCCCACAGCTGGAGACATGAAATGCTAGATGACCCGAGCAAAGAACCGCCAACCTCCCAGTGACCACTGGAGCGAGACAGGCAAAAGCCAACCCCATGGCTTGTCTGGCCTACCTGGCTTTGTCTCTTTCCAACTCTTTCTGAATTCGGCTACATTCCTGGGCCTCTCTCCGCTTCTCCTGAACTTCCTGCTCCACCAGCCTCCAGGAGTCATCCTTGGAAACCAGCTGAGACTTCAAGTCCTCCACCTGGAAAGTGAAGGGCATGAGGACCAAGGACAGGGGCCCAGAGAGAGGATGCTTCTCGCCTATGGCTTCAGGGTCCTTCCAGGTTTACCCCAATCGCCAGCTCATTTCCAGTGCTCTGGAGGCTCCACCGATCAATCCTTACACACTCTTCTTACCTACCCTCCTCCCCAAACACCATTCGGCTTAGTCATCTGTCTCCCAGCCTCACATATGCTGGATAAAGACAGGCACAAATAAAAATCCTTGCTGACTATAACTACACCCAAAGGCAAAGTGATGGGCAAGTGTAGAGTGATTGTATTTTTTAAAGTGAACAATCAGAACACCATCTGATATAGGATTTTGAGAAGGAAAAGCAATCAGAATAAAAAAAGCAATCTGGTTTGGCTGGTGTGGCTCAGTGGTTGAGTGTCAACCCATGAACTAGGAGGGAAGACAAGAACTGACAGTGGAGCTGCCTGAGAATATCGTAAGTTCTGTAGTCATCACAGAAAGATTCCCACCCCAGAGCTCAAGGGGAGTGCTCAGCTCTGAGGACCCTTCAAGCTTCCACTCAGTACCGGGGCCTGCCCTTCTCCTCCCAAGCTCCCGAGGTTCCCCTGGTCCTGCCGGAGGGAGTGGGGCAGCCTGGCTTTGCAGGGGAAGTGCTGGGGGGCTGGGAGAGGGAGGAGGGACCTGCTTCTGCAGGTCTATCTTATCCTGCAGCAGGGAGCTGCTCTCTCCTCGGAGGGCAGTGAGGTCATCGCTGTGGTGCTGGGCCGCCCGCTCCCGCTCCCGCTGTGCCTCCCGGAGCTGCGTCTGCAGCGTTCCGATGGTCTCCTGCACAGGGGAAGACAGCTGTGAGAAGAGGAAAGCTTCCACAGGGGCCTTGGCCGTGTAATTCATGTTATAGGAATCAATATCATATAAATACTAATTTTTTAGTTGGGATAGCAAAAGCTAAGGCAGGACCCAGCAATCCCCCTTGTGTCTGTCATGCCCTGCCACCTCAACTCCTCGCCTCCCATTCCCTCTCCTCCCTCACAAAGTGCACTGGCTCACCCAGGATTTCCCGGTCAAGGTCCCTGAATTGGCAGCAGTCCCTTAGTCAGACCATCACAACAACGTCCTGTTGCATAGTCCTATTTCTACTTCATACCACCCCCAACTCACACACACACACACACACACACACACACACACTAAATTATGCCCTTCTCTGCTTCTTCTTTTAAAAAATATATATTTTATTGATTTTTTACAGAGAGGAAGAGAAAGGGAAAGAGAGCCAGAAACATTGATGAGAGGGAGTCATCAACCAGCCGCCTCTTGCACACTTCCCACCGGGGATGCGCCCACAACCAAGGCACATGCCCCTGACCAGAATCGAACCCGGGATCCCCAGTCCACAGGCCGACGCTCCATCCACTGAGCCAAACCGGTTTCGGCCCTTCTCTGCTTCTTAAGTTCCAACAGTTTCTCATTGACCTTGAACAAATCCAGGCTCCTCCCGTGGCTGCCAAAGGGCTCCTGCCTATCTGTCCACTCACCCCTGAGCTTAAACTACTCTTCAAATCGCTGGCTTCTTTGCTCTTTAACAGTTTTACTGAGACATAGTTCAGATGCCACACAATTCACCCCTTTAAAGTGTAAAATTCAACGTATTTCAGTGTATTTACAGAGTTCTGCAACTACCTCTACAATCAATTTTAGAACATTTTCATCACCCAGAAGAAACCCTGTACACTCCCATCCCTTATTCTCACTCCCAACCACTCCTCTACTCTCTGTCTCTGTAGATGGGCCTTTGTGGAGATTTCCTATCAATGGACTTATACACCGTACGGCCTCTTGTGACGGGTTCTTTCACTCCGCATGCTCCCAAGGTCCATCCCTATTGTTTACGGGGCTTTTAAACCTCATGTCTCAGCTCAAATGTCACTTTCTCACTGAGGTCCTCCCTGACCTCCTTGCCCAAAGTGGCCACTTTTGAATCACTCTCA
The DNA here is from genome assembly GCA_963924515.1 of Vespertilio murinus. Lineage (NCBI taxonomy): Eukaryota > Metazoa > Chordata > Mammalia > Chiroptera > Vespertilionidae > Vespertilio > Vespertilio murinus. Next base: position 55,329,569 of record OZ004709.1, read on the forward strand.
CTTATATCACCTTATGCATTTCCTTTACTGCACTTATTACAACCTGCAATTATCTCATTGATTTAAATATATATATATATATATATATATATATATATATATATGTGTGTGTGTGTGTGTGTGTGTGTGTGTGTGTGTATTTCATTGATTTTTTACAGAGAGGAAGAGAGAGGGATAGAGAGTTAGAAACATCGATGAGAGAGAATCATCAATTAGCCGCCTCCTGCACACCCCCCAATGGGGATGTGCCCGCAACCATGATACATGCCCTTGACCGGAATCGAACCAGGACCCTTCAGTCCGCAAGCCAACGCTCTATCAACTGAGCCAAACCGGTTTCGACTATCATTGATTTTGTGTCTGCTCCTCCTTGTCTGTCTCTGCTACTGGAAAGTAAGCTCCTTGAGGGCAGGGGCCATGTCTGTCACCTTCACTGGGCGCCACACCGTGATGCCTGCCATATGCTACCACCCAGTACAGGGCCTGACCCGAAGTGCCAAAGAACTGGCCAATGCTGCATGAGTGAATCCATGTTCCCCTTTCTTCCCTGCCCAGGACCTCCCCCCCCCCCCCATACCTGTTCCTTTAACTTCTGAACCTTCATGTCCTGCCTCAGCCGCTCCAGGTGCTGGCTGGCATCTGCCAGCTCCTTCTGGGTCTGCAGCAGCGTCTCCAGGAGGGACACCCTCTCCTTCTCGGTCTCGAGCTGCATCTGTGGCGCGACAGGAGTGCGGGGCTTGTTGGATCGGGTCACCATGCTCGGCCACTACGCCACCAGCATATCCCAGCTATTCTATCGCTCTTCCGGCAATTGGGGTGGCGGCTGAGGGCAAGGGAAGGTCTGGACCCACTGACTGAGAACCAGGAAGTGCAAAGATTGCCACTAGTTTTCAAGCTGACAGGATGTGGTAAACTCAGCCCTCCCTCAGGAAGTATGACATACTGCCGGCCCTGCAAAGAATGCTGCTTGTCACCCAGCTCACTCGCAGCAAATGGGCAGCCGCACTCTCTTCTAGAGGGCCCCGCGGTCCTGCTCTGGGGAGTGGGAAAGGAAGTGTTCAAAGGCAGGGGAGCCGCAGGCTGGACATCCAGACTCCCACCTGGCAGAGGGCGCTCTTGGCCTTGGCCCGTTCTTCTTCCTTCTGGGTCCGGAGAGCCTCCATCTCTGCCTGCTGCTCCCTCAGCGTCATTTCTAGCTCCCTTTTCTCCCTCTCTAGGGTCTCCAGAGCCTTATCCAGTTCCTGCTGGTGCCGGGAGCACTCTTTCTCCTGGTCATACAAAGGAAACATTGTTAGAACCAGATGGGTGAGAAAAGGGAGCAGAAAAACTGGATGAGCCGAAACCGGTTTGGCTCAGTGGATAGAGCATCAGCCTGTGGACTGAAGGGTCCCGGGTTCGATTCCGGTTAAGGGCATGTACCTTGGTTGCGGGCACATCCCCAGTAGGGGGCGTGCAAGAGGCAGCTGATCAATGACTCATAGATGTTTCTAACTCTATCTCCCTTCCTCTCTGTAAAAAAATCAATAAAATATATTAAAAAAACAAAACAAAACTGGATGAGAGTAAGTCCACTGCTCACCAGCTGTATGACCTTGGTACTGCTCGAAGCCCATGTCCTCATCTGTGAAGTAAGGCTAATAACCCCTGCCTTCCCTATCTCACCAATCTTTATGAGAATCAAATGAGATTTATAAAAAAATCAAATGATATCATACATAAAAGTGCTTTCTAAAGTGTAGCTATCCCTAATATAACTTACAAGTGTGCCTTACTTTAAAGCTCAAGGTTGTAACAATGAACTGAGAGGGCAGACTCACTCTCTGCTGTCCACTCTCCCCTGCTCAGGGTGGCAGCTAGCCTTCTAAAAAGTCAGGTCGAGCCCAGCAAGGGTGTCTCCTGTATTATACAAGAGCACGAGGATGTGGGATCCAGTCCTCCCACAGGTCCACCAAAGCCTTCCCTCATCCCCCAGACTAACCCAGCACCCCCTGTTAGTGGTGAAGGGCTCTGGAGCCAGGCTGCCTGGATTAGTCTTTAGTCCAACACTATTAGTGTGACCTCAGTTAAAGTCCATCACATCTCCATGCCTCAGTTTCCTCATCTAGAAAAATGATAACAACAGTGTCGTCCTCCCTCCTAGGATTGTTTAGAGGATTAAGATAAGTCATGTAGCCCTAGCCAGTTTGGCTCAGTGTCTAGAGCGTTGGCCTGCGGACTGAGGGGTCCTGGGTTGAATTCTGGCCTAGGGCACATGCCTGGGTTGCAGGCTTGATCCCCAGTAGGGGGCGCGCAGGAGGCAGCCAATCAACGATTCTCTCATCATTGATGTTTCTATCTCTCTCTCCCTCTTCCTTCCTCTCTAAATAAAAAAGTATACATTGATAGCTACAAAATAGTCAAGGGGATGTAAAATATAGCATATGAATGTAATCACTAAAGTTGTAATAACTATGCATGGCACCAGGTGGGTACTGGAAATATGGGGGGACCACATTGTAAAGTATATGATTGCCTAGCCACTATACATCTGAAAGTAATTTATATATATAAAAGCCTAAGTGACTGTCCGATTCTCCGACCATTTGACCAGTAGCTATGACGTGCACTGACCACTAGAAGGCAGATGCTCACCACAGGAGCAGAAACCACAGGCATGGAAACATGGACCAGACTGACGAGTCTCAGAGGGAAGGGGGAAGGGGGAGGGCAGGAAGAGATTAACCAAAGATCTTATATGCATACTAGAGGCCTGGTGCACTGATTCATGCACCAGTGGGGTCCTTGGCCTTGCCTGGCCTGCACCCTCTCACGATCCAGGACTCCTCAGGGGATGTCGGACTGTTGGTTATGGCCCAATCTCTGCAGGCCAGGCTGAGGGACCCACCAGTGCATGAATCCATGCACCAGGCCTCAAGTACAAAATAATATTGACTGTAAACTGTACTCGAAAAATAAAAAATATAAGAAGAGCTAGAAGCAGGAGTTGGCACCTTGGTTACCAGGCTAGTCCTATACATATTTCACTCTTTTTTTTTTTCCCTTCATATTTCACTCTTATAAGCAGTAATGTCTGGACCAAGAGTCAGCAGGTCGGACACTCCCTAAAGGGAGGCCAGGGTGGCCTCTCCCATCCCCTAGCCACATCCACCACCTACCAATTTCTCCTGGAGCTGGTTCACCTCCTCTTCGTGGGCTGATTTCAGCTGCTGCAGGGCAGCCTGCCCCTCTTGCTCAGCCTGGGCAAGCTGTCTGGCTGCTGTATCCCGCTCCTGCTCTGCCCGGTTCCGTTCAGTGTCCAGTTCCAGCTTCAAGCACCTTACTTCCCCTAAGATGCAAGGGACAGGATCTGGTCTCTGAGCCTCTGCCCTCCTTTTAAAACCTCTTTCCGCCCTAGCTGGTTTGGCTCAGTCGATAGAACATTGGCCTGCGGGCTGAAGGGTCCTGGATTCGATTCCAGTCAAGGGCACATGCCTGAATTGTGGGCTCAATCCCCAGGAGGGGGCATGCAGGAGGCAGCCGATCAAGGATTCTCTCTCATCATTGATGTTTTTCTCTCTCTGAAATCAACAAAAATTTATTTATTTATTTAAATATATTTTTATTGATTTCAGAGAGGAAGGGAGAGGGAGAGAGAGATAGAAACATCAAAGATGAAAGAGAATCACTGATCGGCTGCCTCCTACACACCCCACACTGGGGATCGAGTCCGCAACCTGTATGTGCCCTTGGCCAGAATTGAACCTGGGACCCTTTAGTCTGCAGGTTGATACTTTATCCACTGAGCCAAACCGGCTAGGGCAATAAAAAAATATTTTAAAAATATAAAAACAACAAAACTCCTCTTCCCACTGGGCCAGTGTTGCTCAGTGGTTGAACATAGACTCATGCACCAAGAGGTCTCCAGTTCAATTCCTGATCAGGGCAAATGCCTGAGCTGATCAGTGTTTCTCTCTCATCGATGCTGCTATCTCTCTCTCTCCCTTCCTATCTTTCTTTTTTAAAAATCAATTAAAATAAAACAAAACAAAAAAATCAACTAAAACAGACATGCAAAACTCCTCTCCCTAGACCTCGGAGCAACACCCACCAAAGAAGCCCTGAGCCAGGCTAGAGAAGGACCTCTAATAGCTTCCCTCTGCCTTCCAGGCTTGCAACATCCCACGTGTGGCCATTCCATTTGGTTCTCACCTTGGATTACTTCCTTGGCTTGAGTGACAGTTTGGATCTGGACCTCCAGCTGGCCCTTGGTGACCTCTATCAGAGAATGTTGTTGTTGGGCTTCAAACAGACTGCTCTCCAGGAACTCCTTGGCTGAGCTGTCAGGTTCAGGAAATCAGGAAGAGTTCTTACCCATCAAGGAAGGCCCTTACCCTTCCGTAAGAGGAGTAGGGTTCTAAGTACCGGCTACTTGAAGTTAGGGGGGCAATCACAAATTCCTCACTCATATGGAACCCACACACTTTGGGCAGGGAACTCAGCTTGGCTACCCTTTGCCTCGAAAAGCTCCTTCTGCCCTTGGCTGAACTGGGTCTGGGTCCTACCTGAGCCCCAGAAGTTGATCAGACAGGTCCTGCCGGTCCCGCTCCCCGGCCTGCAGCCGCACCTCCAGAGCTGCCTTCTCCCGAACGAGGGCCTCCTTCTCCTGAACTTCCCGGGCCAGCACTTCTTCTTGTCGCTCTGCTTCCTGATGTAGCTGCTCCAGCTGAGCTGAGGCTGCCTCCTGCTGGTGACGTGCCTGAGGGGAAGACATTGGTGAAATTCAGAGCGCGGACAGGATTCCCCACAGAGTGACCATCATGGGTTAGGGCCATCGGCTCTTTAGGTTCTGGACCCAGCTCTGTGAGCCCTGGGCATTGCCCAATCATACAAAGTAGCATTAATGTATTTCTCTATCAACCCATTGTGCCCCCAGACAGGAAGCATGCTCTCCTTCGAGTAAGACTCTGTGCTAGGGCTGCAAGAGAGACCTACCTCTAAGGAGCTTTTAGTCTTAAGGAAAAGACGCTTGCATAATACCAGGAAGAAAGTGATCAGTGCCCTAAGAAAGGGACTCTGAGAAGGGAGATTATGTGCAATTATTATGGCAATGGAAAGTGTGGTGGAGGAGGAAGATGACCTTTGAGGCAGGTCATTGGTTCAGAAAAAACTTACTGAGCCCCTGTTATGTGTTAGACACTGTACTATAAGCTGAAGGAACAAAAACAAATAAGATACAGTCTTGCCTTCAAGGAGCTTGTGCTCTGATGGTGAAGAAAAGTAAACAGACAATTATAATATAGTATGAAGGTGTGGCATTTGAAATGTGCACAAGGTACTACCAGACCATTCAGGAGAGGCATCTAATACAAACTAGGGCGGGGGGGGGAGGGGAGGAAGGGAGTAGTGGGGGATCATGAAGGGTTCCTACAGGAATTCTTTTTAAAAATTGGAAGATATACCCCAAGCTAGTAACACTGGTCATTTCTAGGAAGTAAGACTTTTTCACTTTCTCAGTCATCTCTGTAGTGTTTTTTGCAGTGAGCATGTATACCTTAATGTGACAATATGCATTTTACTTCTTTTTAAATATATATATATATATATATATATATATATATATATATATATATTATTGATTTTTTTTTTACACAGAGGAAGGGAGAAGGATAGAGTTAGAAACCAATGTGAGAGAAACATTGATCAGCTGCCTCCTGCACACCCCCCACAGGGGATGTGCCCACAACCAAGGTACATGCCCTTGACCGAAATTGAACCCGGGACCCTTCAGTCCGCAGGCCGACGCTCTATCCACTGAGCCAAACCGGTTTCGGCTGCATTTTACTTACCTCGCTTAGTTTCTCTTGAAGTTCCTCCTTCTCTTCCTGGATGCCCCTGAGATCTGCCTGCAGCTGAGCCCCGGTCTCCTCCGCTTTCTGCAGCTGGGCCTCCAGGTGAGTGTTCTTTTCCCACAGGGCTTCCCTGCTCCTCTCTGCCTCTGCCAGGTCCACCTGCAAAGTGTTTCTCGCCTGCTCTGCGGCCTCCATTCTGCTGCACACAGACTGGTTCTCCTGTTCTAACTACTGACCAACAAGGGAAAGGCATCAAAGACAAGTGGTTAGTTTAGCGATCAAGTGCTGAGACAGAAATCCAAGTGAGATATGACTCTCTTCTCCAAAGATGAACACTGGAGTGCTTTTAAGAGGGGGACGATGCATTCATTTGATCTAGAGCCTATATTCCAGATATTATTAGATGGACTGATGATTGGGATAGAGATAATAAGGCAAAAATCTTATTCTCAAAAAATTCAGAATAAGAAAACATCAAAGATTTCTGGGGCTCATGGGAACAGGTAGTAAAGAGACATGCTAACTTTGTAACACATAGAGAAGATGCTTTGAGACTTAGGCTCTTCAGCAAATCCTTTTCAGGTGATTGCTGGTATCTCATGCAACAGGATTAAAAACCTAGTCTTCCTAAAGGAACAAAATAATCTGATGAACAAAATGGGTCTAAAGGCATGGACTCATGGAACGAACTGACAGACCTGAAGGGAGCAAGGGGAGGGGGGAGGGAAGAGATTAACCAAAAACACATATGTATGTATGCACAGCCCATGGACACATACAATAAGGTAGTGAAGGCCTGGGTGGGATGGGGCTGGGTGGAAGGGGGGGATATCGGGAGACATCTGTAATACTATCAGCAATTTTAAGAAACCCTAATCTTCCTGTGTTTGTGATGTTTATTATTTAAGATCGATCCTACATGAGTTGAGATTTAGAGGTGTCATTTCATTTGTTTGCTAATAAAAATAAATTAAATAAGTAAAAACCTAGTCTTCCTTCCTCAGGGCACGGGCCTCTTTCCCAGCCCTGGTGATTTTACCCTAAAGCCCAAAGGTGGATCTGCTGGAGGGAAGGGAGTAGTTTAATGGCTAAGCCCAGGCCTTATAGTCTGCTCTCCTCTGCACCATAAATGCTCTGCTCGTTTCTGGACTACATTTGGGAGCGGATCTGCCTCGAGCTGATCCATTTAAGGGCTCTTCTTTGCCATGGGTATTAGCTGCTTCTGTCACTGGCTTACCCTCAGTCGGGCCCAGCCCTACCCCGTTTATCAGAAAAAGCTCCCCTCACCTGGAGAAGCTGCTGGTTCAGTGTGACTTTATCTAAGGCCAAAGCCTCGTTTAAGGCGCTGAGCTTGGCAGCTGCGGCCCGAAGATCAGCTACCTCAGCCTTCAGGCTGTTCTCAGAAATCGACAGCTCTGCGATGGACTGTTCTGCCTAAAAACAAAGAGAGTCAAAGGGTTTCCTACTTCCGGTTTTCCTGCAACAGCTCCCAGCTCACATCCCCAACACCTGCTGCTTTCCTTGCAGAGATTAGTTAGCACTCCATTCCTTCCCTTACAGTCTGACCAAGTTTTCCACTCACTCACTCACTCATTCATTCATTCATTCATTTCTTCATTCACTGAGGAGTAAGAGGAGCTCACATTATAGAGGCACAGACAGCGGGATGTAAACAACTACAACTAGAATGACATCATAGGCAATGTAAGCCAAAGTGCTTTGGGAACTCACAGAATCAAATATGCTTGGAGAAGAGTTGACCATTAAGTTGGATACTACTGAGATAAGGAACGGTTTGTGGTTAAAGGGGAGGAAGGAAGCAGTAACACCTGCAAAGTATTAGAGTCATGAAAGAACACAGTGGAACTGAAATTGCACTTCATGCCTGTGGCAGGAGTACAGGCATGTGAGGAGCTAGGACTGGGACTTGGAATGAAGGGGAGGCTGGAAACAGTTTGAGGCGGATGGCAAAGGGCTCTGAATGCAGCTCCAAGGAGCTAGGAAGCCACTGAGTGGTTTTAGAAAAGAGACTGACATATTTATACTTCAGAAAGCCATTCTAATTCCGAGATAGAGAGTATATTGGGAGGGAAAGAACCCAAAAGCACAGACTAGTGATTGAGGCAAAGAACATAAAGGATCTGGCTTGCAGGGTGAAGAATGGGGTGAGGGGGAGGCCTACGCACCCTCGCCAGCGCTGCGGTCACTTCGGCTTGCTCTTGCCTCAGCAACTCCCCTTCCAGGCGACTTGACTCCAGGCTTTCCCGAAGAGTGATCAGTTCACTGAGTGATTCTGACTGTTTGGCTTCCAGGCCGGCCAGCGTCTCCTGGCTAAGGTGGGAAGGAGATGGGGCTAGAGGAAGTCTTACATGACAAAAGATAACAGGAATATAATTACCTTTGCTATGCAAAAAACAAAACAAAACTGAAGGTCTCTAATAAATGATAAGATCTCCAAGACATAAAGTGACAAAAAGGAAAGTGCAGAACAGTATATGTCATGTATATAAGATATTGGGGAGAATAAGAAGTATGCATCGTTTGCATAAAGCAGCACTGGAAAGACAACCAAGAAATTAATTTAAATGATTACCTAGAGAAGGAAGGAAAATGGGATGAATGAAGTAGGGGGGAGTAAAACTTTCTCTGTAAGTCTTTTTGTTCACTTATTTTAAAATATATTTTTATTGATTTCAGAGAAGAAGGGAGAATGAGAGAAACATCAATGATGAGAGAGAACCATTGATTTGCTGCCTCCTGCATGCTCCCTACTGGGGTTTGAGCCTGCAACCCAGGCATGTGCCCTGACTGGGAATTGAACCGTGACCAAGGCCTTGTTCATAAGTCAACACTCAACCACTGAACCACACCAGTCAGGGTCTGTGTATATCTTTATATATCTATATATATTTTTTTTAATTGATTTTTTACAGAGAGGAAGGGAGAGAGGGATAGAGTTAGAAACACCAATGAGAATCATTGATCACACCCCCTACTGGGGATGTGCCAGCAACCAAGGTACGTGCCCTTGACTGAAGGGTCCCTTGACTGAAGGGTCCCGGGTTCGATTCCTTGACTGGAATCGAACCCGGGACCCTTCAGTCCACAGGCTGACCCTCTATCCACTGAGCCAAACCGGTTTCGGTCTGTGTATATCTTTTAAAATAGTTTTGACTTTTGAATCATACAAATATTGACAAAAGTATTATCGGTTCAAACAAATTAAATTTTAAAATGTGCTTATTTTTATGGCTTGTTAATAATTCTCCTTGGTACAGAAGAACCATTCCTTGCACAAGTCGTGATCCTTATAGTAATCCTTCAAGAATCCACTATTTGTGCTTATTAGGTGCAAGGAGGCAGGGCTCAGGGGAGGAAGGGTTATACTAGAGGTGAAGAAGATACAGTTCCTGGCACCAGTTACACAAAGCCTATCGTATGCAGGGCTCTACACTGGCATTTTGCAGAAACTCTAATCTTCCCAACGACTCTTCTGGTTTGGCTCAGTGTCAGTCCATGGACTGAAGGGCTGTGGTTGCAGGCTCCCCAGCTCTGGTAGGGGCACGAGCGGGAGGCAACCAAACACCTCATGACTGGTCAAGGTAAATATTGTCACCCTCACTTTACAAATAAAGTAAACTGTTCAAGTAGCAGAGCCATTATTTAAACCAAGAGATTGCTCAGCCTGAAAGGCCTTACTTTATACAGATTAGCTGGGTCTCTTTACTCTGGAACTACCTTTCTTTTTCTTTTTTTAATCCTCCCCTGAGGTTATTTTCCCATTGATTTTTAGAGAGAGTGGAAGAGAGAGGGGGAGACAGAGAGAAATATCAATGTGAGAGAAACACGTCAATTGGTTGCCTCTTGCACAAGCCCTGATCAGGGTCCAGGCCGGGGAGGAGCCTGCAACCGAGGTATATAACTTTGACCGGAATCGAACCCAGGTCCCTTCAGTCCACAGGACAACACTCTATCCACAGAATCAAAATGGCTAGGGTGGGAACTCCTTTTCTTGGCCAACTCATTTCCCACTACTTTCCAGGGTAAGTCCTACCCTTTAGCCAGCCCAGGCTACTCTGAACACACCATAAACCTTCCTGCCTCCTTTTCTTTGCTAACCTACACCGTTAGCCCTTCTTCCACTCTCCACAAATCAAAATAAGTCAAAGCCCAACTCAAAGTCTCCCCTCTTCTCAATGAAGCTTTCAATAATTGTTATTCCTAAACTCCTGGCCTGAAACTCTATTTAACTCACACTTCATCTGGCCTCATGCTACAATTAATTCTTATCTGTCTTCCCCATCAGATTGCAAACTGCTTGAGATTAAGGCCTGTGTCATTTCTGTTTCCCCACAGGCGCTGAGCAAAGCCTGGATGAACTTTCTGTATTCATCTTTCTGCAAAGAAAGGAGTAGTAAGCTAACCTGAATTTACTTCACACCAGGCTTCTATTTACTCCACTTTCTAAGAGAGGGGTGTGGTGGAGGAGGGCGTGGGATTAAACGGAAGACTACCCGGCCAGCATGGCTCAGTGGTTGAGCATCGACCTGTGAATCAGGATGTTGTGGTTCCATTTCCAGTCAGGGCACATGACCAGGTTGTGGGCACGATCCCTAGTGTGGGACGTGCAGGAGGCAGCAGATCAATAATTCTCTCATCATCGATGTTTCTATCTCTCTCTCCCTCCGTTCATCTCTGAAATCAATAAAAACTTATTTTCTAAAAACTGAAGAGAAGACCAAGCCGCAGCGAGGAGGGACGGGTCACACTCACAGGCGCTGCCTTTCTCGCACAGCCAGGTGCAGCTCCTCCTGCCGCTCCTCCTTCTCGCCCTGAGCAGAGTCCCCCTGCAGCTGCAGCTCCATGTTTGTCCTACGCAGGCGCCAGGCCTCCTGCTCCAGCACCGCCAGCTGCTGCCGCAGCTCTCCCCGGGTCTCCTGCAGGAGCGCGCGCTCCCTGGAGGAAGGAACAGAGATGAGCAGAGACCTTGGAAGCTACAGTCCTTCCTGGAAGCAGACATCGCAGGGCTAAAAGCCAGAGGCATCTGTTTCCCTTAAATATCTCATCCTCCTTCTTGAGAAGGACACTTTTTTACCACAAGAACCCAAAACCCAGTGAGCAGGAACAAGCAGAGCACAAAGCAAGGCAGCCCTGGGTTTCAGGGAGCCAGCCGACCAGAAACATGATGGGAGAGGGTAAGTGGCCAGGCAAGAACTGAGCCGGGAAGAAAGTGGGGAACGAGCAGCCCCTGCTCACTTGCTGAGCGAGTCCACTTCTCCCTGGAGGTCCGCAGTCTGCCCTGCCAGCGTGTCCCGCTCCCCGGTGAGCTTCTGCAACCGCTGTCTCAACGCCTCACCTTCGGCCTCCCACTGATTATGCTGCTGCTGCAAGAAGCTCACAGCTTCCCGACAGCCCGAAAGCTGCTGCCTCAGGTCCTGTGCGGGAAGAGTGGCAGAAGTGAGATGGTGGGCAAGAGGGCAGGGAGAGGAGGTATGTCGGAAGCCTGAATGGAGAGTTGGGCAAAGGGCTTGGGGGCTGCCGTGACACGGGTGAGCTAAGCAGAAATGCGACCAGTCAGGAAGACAGAGGATCAGAGATTACTGAGCTTCTGTGGCTCCTGGTGTCTCAGAGTTCATCACCTTCATATATATCACCACTATACACACACACACACACACACACACACACACACACACACACACACACATATATATAGTGGGGGTGCTTAGAATTGGAACACACTCGCCATACTCTCCAGGGCTTCGATCACCAATCTTTGTGTTGACTGGCACAGAGAATGTGCCTGTTACCCACCAGTACAACGGGGCAGACAGAGAGATTCTAACGGGAACTTTGGGGTGTTGACAAAACACTTCACGACTGGTCAACGTAGTGAAAGGGACAGTCCAGGCTAGGAGGGTACCTGAGACACATATCACTCTAGATGCCCACCCTGTGGTTGAGGAGGAAGCTGGGGTTCTTACTTGCACAGCCTGGCGTCTCTGAGTCAGCACTGAACGCACCAGAGTGAGAGCCTTGTCTGGGTCCTGGGAGTCAAACTGGGAGGAGAAGTCACTACAGTCCAGCTCCAAGGTGCTCTCATGACCAGAGCCTTGGGACATATTGTCCCCTTCGTCCACCATGACCTAAAACCAACACAGCCAGCTCACTCTAGTGCACAAGGACTAGAGCCCACACAGGGACTAACACCACAGGCTGGACAAACCTGATGTTTTCCTTCTCGGGTTCTCTCCCTAGGGAGTGGGAAGAGGGTATCTAAGAGCAAAACAGGTGCTTCCTTCAACTCTACATCTTCAGTCACCTAAACCTAGGACTAGCAACAAGGCTAGAGCACTCTCTGAGGTAATAAATGACAAAATGAAGAAGAGGCTCTTGAGGTAACATAGACCAAAACCCAACCACTGGCCTGAGAATTACAGATGGCGATAAGAAAGGGAATCTGGCCCTAGCTGGTTTGACTCGGTGGTTAGAGTGTCAGTCCATGGACCGAAGAGTTGTGGTTGCAGGTGCCCCAGCTCTGGTAGGGGCACGTGCAGGAGGCAACCAATTAATGCCCCTCCCTCCTCCCCTTCCATTTCCCTTTCCTCCCTCCCTCCCACTCTCTCTAGAAATCAATGGGGGAAAGTAGCGGGAGTAGAGGAGGCCTGTTCCAGCAAGCAGAACAAACACACAAATGCTTAGCTACTCCTTAGGTTCCAGTCTTCAAATGCACTAAGAGAAATCATCCTCACAGGATCCTAAGTCCAAACACCTCAGAGAGTGGAAACCCAGGCATGATGGGAAGCCTGGGGAGGAGTGAGACATAACCTGGTTATCATGAACAGGAGGCCAGCTAGTACCTGGGTTATATCCTTGATCACTTGCTGTAACGTCAGCTTCTCCTCTTGGGCATTCCTACTAAGAGATGCCTCATGCTCCATTAATTCTGCATGATTTGTCTCCTGAATGGGGAACAAAATAGGACCTAAGAGTCAAATTCTCAGAAAAGAATTTATCCTTCCAAAGCCCCAAATCAACCAGAGTCTCATTCTGTCTATTCTGTTAGCCCACTTTTTTTTCTGACCATGGATGAATGCTAACGGGAGACTGAAGACTATAGGATGTGGTGATTAAGAGCTCAGTGTGGAGATTAAGAGCTCCAAACTAGATTGCCTAGATCAGAGTTCTTTTTTAAAAAAAATATATATCTTATTGATATTTTACAGAGAGGAAGGGAGAGAGAGAGAGAGAGCTAGAAACGTCAATGAGAGAGAAACATTGACCAGCTGCCTCTTGCACACCCCCTACTGGGGATGTGCCCGCAACCAAGGTACATGCCCTTGACCGGAATCGAACCTGGGACCTTTCAGTCCGCAGACCGACGCTCTACCACTGAGCCAAACTGGTTTCGGCATAGATCAGAGTTCTTGTTCTATCAGTTACTAACTTGGTAACTTTAGGTAACTGTTCCCTTGAGTTTCCTTTAAAACATAATTAGCAGTAACTACTTCACAGGTTTGATGCTTAAATGGAAGCAATACATGTAAATTACTCAACATAATGCTTGGCACAAAGCAAATGCTCAATAAATGCGAGCTGTCATTGGAGGATGGCTACTGTCTCTAAACATCAAAATGATGCTTAAGACTAAAGCCAGCGTGGCTCAGTGGTTGAGCATTGACCTATGAACTAGGAGATCACGGTTTGATTCCTGCTCAGGGTACATGCCTGAGCTTCGGGCTCGATCCCCAGTAGGGGACCTGAGGCAATCAATGATTGTCTCTCATCACTGATGTTTCTATATCTTTCTCCCTCTCCTTTCCACTCTGGAATCAATAAAAATATACATTAAAAAAAAAAAAAAAAAAGGCCGAAACCAGTTTGGCTCAGTGGATTGAGCATCGGCCTGCGGACTGAAAGGTCCCGAGTTTGAATCCGGTCAAGGGCATGTACTGTGGTCGCGGGCACATCCCTGGTGGGAGGTGTGCAGGAGGCAGCTGATCGATGATTCTCTCTCATTGATGTTTCTAACTGTCTATCCCTCTCTCTTCCTCTCTGTAAAAAATCAATAAAATATATTTTTTAAAAAAAGACACTAAGGTTAAACCAAAGAAACTTCTAGCCCCAAAGCTAGCAGTAAATCTGAAAGATTCAAGATTTCTTCTTTTCCACCTGGCTGGTGTGGCTCAATGGTTGACAGTTGACCTATGAACCAGAAGGTCACAGTTCGATTCCCGGTCAGGGCACATGTCTGGATTGCATGCTCAATCACTGATACTCCTCATTGTTCTCTTAACACCAAGATAAAGTGCTCTCTATACTGAAAACTAAATATGACAGCCCTGAAATTCTTACCACTTCACTCACTTTACCTTACCTGGACCTTTTGGACTTTTGAATTTGCAAATTCCTGACAAACAGGAACCAAAAAGATATAAACATGTCCAGCTCCCAGCTGATCTCAGCTGGGATCCTAGCGGTATGCATGTGGGTAAGGGTTCAGGATCTGCCTAAAACCAGAGGTCTGAAAACTCTTGGAGATGAAAGGAAATGTGGGATCAAACCAGCAGTTCGAGCTCCCAGCCTGAGAGAATCCCTTTGATAACCGCCTGGGCAGATGTCAAGCCACTGACACACACCTTGCTCCTTCCCAAGATAGAACATTCAACTGCTGAGGAGTGCTAGCTGCTAGCCAAACCCTACTAATCTGTAACTTCTAGTCACTGACATTGCTTGTGCCCATCTGGAAAACACTAAATAAGTCAACTCCTTCCCCCAGTGTCGGTCCTTCATATATGTGAAGGCAACCACCACGGCTCCCTCAAGCCTTTCTTCTCGGGGCTAACCTTGCCACACTGCCCAGCTGTTTCCTTTACGACTAGGTTTTGAATCTCTCCACACATCCCCTTCCCAGTCTGTCAGTGTGCCCTTACTGTGTGTCCCGCTCTGCCTGCTAAGGACACACTGCATACATATACCACTGTAGTCTCCCCAGGGACAGTAGATAGTTATATTTTTTGAATGAATAAATGAATGAGATAGTTAATTTTCAGATTCAGCCAATATTTATTTTCTAGCTTTAGGGGTTTTCATCGAGACTTAACTCTACCCAGTACTTCCTGTTCATGAAGGTCAAGGAATCTACAAGCCTACTCCCACCTCCTTCCCAGAACACAGGATCATGTACCAGGATCTCCATTGTCTCTCTCAGAGCCTTCACCATCTTTTCATAATCTTCATTTTGCTTCTGAGACTGGGCCAGAAGAGCAGAGAGCTCGGTCACCCTGAAGAGAAGAGCATAGCGTTGTCACCCGGGCAGCCCGCTGACGTGAACAGAGCTACTACGCAGCACACCCCACGCCCAACACAGACACCCCACTGCAGCCCCCACAGAGCCCCGGGTGCCCACAGCCCCTGCGCTCCCTGAATACCACAGGATGCTATCGTTCTGAACTGGGGGAAGCCAAAAGCCACTCAGACGCATGCAGGGATTTACCACATTCCAGTCTGGAACACGTGTTTGTGGGCCTGAGAGCTGAGTAAGCCCTGGCCCAGGCCCTGCCAGGCCCCACTTGATCCTGAAGTCAAGCACCCTGAAGTCAATGAGAACATCAGAATTGCCACAGGGGGTAGTCCCAACGTTCTCTGACAGGAAAAAAGGAGGGGCAACTTGGGGGAGACTATAATTAACCTCCCAGAAAAATCACCATAGGTCTTTAACACTTTAACATAATATTCTGGAGCTCAGCCGAAACCGGTTTGGCTCAGTGGTAGAGCGTCGGTCTGCGGACTGAAAGGTCCCGGGTTTGATTCCGGTCAAGGGCATGTACATTGGTTGTGGGCACGTCCCCAGTAGGGGGTGTGCAGGAGGCGGCTGGTCGATGTTTCTCTCTCATTGACGTTTCTAGCTCTCTATCTCTCTCCCTTCCTCTCTGTGAAATATCAATAAAAATATATTTAAAAAAAAATATTCTGGAGCTCAGTACCTGGTGTTATGTGGGTAGCTAAAGAAATATTTCTTGAATTAATGTCATCTAAAAGTTTTAATTTTTTAAAAAATCTTTAAAAAATATGTATTTTATTGATTTTTTTACAGAGAGGAAGAGAGAGGGCTAGAGTTAGAAACATCAATGAGAGAGAAACATCGATCAGCTGCCTCTTGCACACCCCCTACTGGGGATGTGCCCGCAACCAAGGCCCTTGACCAGAATCGAACCCGGGACCTTTTGGTCCGCAGGCCGATGCTCTATCCACTGAGCCAAACCGGTTTCGGCTTTTTTCAAAGTCTTAATCATTTATCCTGTACCAACTCTAAGAGTTTTAACTCGCTGCATGGTCATTCATTTAACTTTTGCATCATTCAACAAACATTTACTGAGTATGTACTATATGGCAGAAAAAGTGCAAAACACAGGGACACAAAACTTACTAAGACAAGGTCCTTCTCTGCCATGCTTCCCAGGGCCTTCACAACCAAACCAAACAATCTGCAATTTATGGACACCACCAACAGGTGGTGATACAACCCTGGCCATGGGGTATAAACTGAACTTTGCCCTGATATTCAAACAGGCTCTTTGTTTATGTCCCTATCCTTCTTATCATTAAAAACAAAACAAAACTTTTTCATTATAATCCAAAAAATTAAACAAAAATTTAATGAAAAAAATTTTAAATAATTAATGAGTTACAATGAGATTAATGCTGCAACAAGCAGGTCAAAAGACCAAGATGGGCCTAATTTAACAGGCTGTTGAGGTCCGAAAAGGCTTCACAGAAGAGGTGACATATGAACTGTCTTAAGGATAAGGCAGAGGGAAGGGGAAGGAGGCATTGCAGGCTAAGGCCAGCATGTACAACGGCAGTGAAACATGGAAGAGCTCAGCAAGTAGTTTGGTGTTGATAGAAGAGAGCCGTAGCGAGCTCTGTAAGTCAACAGGTGAGAAACTGAGCTGCAAGACAGTCTGAGGGCAGAGGGCAGTGGCATGGCCCCAGCTGTGGCATTTCGTTTTGAACCCGACTCCCTCTGGCACATCTCCTTCCCCTTTCATGGGAGGAATGCTCTTCACATCTTCCTCCGCTATCTCTCACACCCTATGGGAGTCAACTTCCCCCTGGAACCCCTCTCTGGACCCCAGCCCATCTCACCGATCCTGAAGCTCGGCCTTCTCCAGATCTCCTTGACTCTTCAGCTGGATTAACTCCTGGCTCCTTTCGTGGGCTTCCTTCTCCAGCTCCTGGGTCTTGGCTAGCAGCAGCAGCAGCTGGGTTGGCGCACTCCCATCTAGCCGCCCAGATCCATCAGGTTCCCGAGACTGTGTTCCCACAGTCAAGCGCAGACAACAGGTCAGCAGGGATCCTGAAAGCTTCACATGCTCAGCCTTGAGCTCCGTCAGGTCTCTGAGTACAAGCAAGGAAAGAGCAGACTCCAATAGGGACCAGGGAAGGGAGCACGGGGATCAGACCCAGTGAAGCCCGAGGAGCAGGCCCAGGAGAAATCATCTGAACGCAGTAACATCAGCCTCCCCAACAACATTTCCACTCACCTACCCCCACCCCAGCCCTCTGTCATCTCATCCCCCCCCAACAGTAGCCCACCATCCTAAGTCCAGAATGGTAGAGGCAAACCACCCCCCCACTTAATGCCCCACTGACCTGTCAGTGGCTGACTTCATTTCCAGGAAGTGGCGTCGGAAGGTCACCACCTCCCGCCACAGACTGAGAAGGCGACCATGCTCCCCTTTCAGGTAGCCCTTGAAGAACTGTGTGTCCAGAAACCCAGGTCATACCAAAGGGCAGAGGGCTATCTTTTGCCAAACCAGAGTCTTGGGTTCCTCCTAACTACTGAGGGGGAGGGACTTATGGCTTATTAATGGGTGTCTATACTCAAATTGTGCTGAAGAGCTTAACCAAATGAGTAGAGGGATTCAAGAGATCAAAGGGCCTGGGATATATGACCTGCATTTCTGGCCTTCCTTTGAGCTAGATTAGAAAACGATAAACAGTAGCTGCTCAACAAATGGCATCTACGTATTACCATTGTTATTAGACTTATAATAAGGATTAAATGATGCAACGTATCTTAAATCACCTATCATAATATATAATACCTGTCACAGAATGAAGACTCAGAAAACATTAGTGTCCTTTAACTGGGATCTGAAAATTCCTTAGGATCCACATCTGGTACTTCTTCCCCATTCAATTTCAATAGCTACCTCCTTAGCATCTACACCCGCAGACCTCCACATGAGGGAGTCAGTAACTTCAGATCAATCTATAAAGCTAGTTTACTTACACAGGGACAGAGTTGCTCTGAGTGTCATGTCATCTGCCGGCAAAATCTCAACTAAGCAAGTAAGGGCAGAACTAAGCTGAAGGCCCAAGCAGGGTCAGCTGCCAGCATGAGCGGTGAGGATGGTCAGAGACTTTAATGACAGCCCAGTCTCCATCCAAGTCCTCAAGTAAACCCCTTCCAACACTGACCAGGGTAGTGCCCAGATCAAGCCCTCCTCTCACAGTCCCAGCCCCCGTCCCTCCTACCTCCTGCTCCATCCGCCACTGGCTCTCCTTCCTTATCAGCTCATCCCGGGCCTGGCTCCAATCTACTGTCAATTTTTCCACATCTTCCCGAAGTGCTTTATTGACCACGTCAGCTTTTTCCATGTGTAGCCGAAGCTGAGTGTTTACCTCCGCCAGACTCTCACACCTGCACTGGGGAAGGGTAAGAGCAAGTGCAAAATAAAGGTCTGTCCAACCGCTGGACTTCCTGGAGTAAGATGACAACCACTGGAATTTTCCAGTGCCAAGACTGGAGGGCTATGGCTGAAAGTCCATGATTTTAATCGGTGTTAGCCCCCAGAACAGAAGTTCCCCACCAGCCTTGCCTGCCCACTAACCAAGCACCCAGGACAGAGAATTTGGGGTCCATCACCTCTGTTGTTCCTCCTCCAATCGCATTAGCAGCTGTTCCAAGTTCGGCTCCTTCACGCTGTCCCACATCTGAGGGATGGGTCCCTTAGCCAGACAGAGACAAGCCTTATGTACCTCCAAAGAGGACAGTGCTCAGACCAACTCCCTGATTCCCCCCTTCTACAGCAGCCACTTTCTTTTTATTCTTTCTTCCCTTTGGTCCCATATGCCTCTTTTCTCAGTCACTGCATCCTGAAAGTAAGTCCTTTGCCTCCCTCTCCCAAAAGTGAACCGTGACTGCCCCTGGAAGACGGCATCTGGTAGTGAAAAGAACTTTCAACCTAAGAAGCGTTAAGCTATGTCTTTCACTGATGGCCTTGACTTCTACCACACCAACTTTTGGACCTTGGGAAGTTACTTAACTTCTCTGAACCACAAGATCTTTAGCTATAAAACGAAGTAATACAATCCCCCTCAGAAAGTTGTTTTGCAGATTAAGTGACATAATCACATAACAATGCCTAATGGTGCCAGGCCTTAGTACTCAATACATTTTGGCTCTTTCCTTCCTCTGAGAGAATTTTCCAAGGGGAAGGTGAGATGGTACTGAGAGGGAGGTGGGACAAAGGCAAATGAGTTGTTGAAAGCCAGTTCTACCCGGCCAAAAGCACAAACAAATCCCTCTGCCACAAACATGGTGTTTAGGCTGCAAAGGCACATCTATGACGGAGAAACACTGACACCTTCTGGAGGAAAAATGCATTTCTCCCCTCTGATTCCACAAAACTTCCAATCTGATTACATCTCCTGAAGCTGCATTTTGTCCTTAGAGAGCCAAAGGCTGAAGTCTGACAGGCCAGAGGTAGTTAGGTCCAATAAGGTATTTGCAAGACAAAGCTCTCAGGGGCTGAAGCAAGAGGCTTCTGTCAGATACCGCCTTATCACACCCAGCCCGCCTCATCACCCCCAGCCCGTCAGCAGGCGAAGCCAGACCAGCATACGCACGCACGGAGGGCCTAGGGGGAGCACAGGACAGCCTCACTCACCCCAGAGGCTTCCAGCTGCTTCTCCAGCTGTTGGCACCAGCTCCGGTACTGCAACACCTGAAGCAAACAGCAGGATGTGAACAATGGGCACAGCTGGTACAAAGGGCCCAAACCAAAGGCCCCAAGAATCGTGGGCAAATCTGCTGTGAACAGGGGACTTGGTGATGACATTGATCTAAGGCCATAACATTTTATAATTTCGTTTTTTCGTTCCCCTTTCTCCCCCCAACCCCCCATTGACTTCCTCCAGCCCCCCGCCACCTCCCCACAAAACATTTTATAGTTTCTATGTGGGCATCTAAATAATACTTTCTTGCCCAGCCAATGTGACTCAGTGGTTGAACATCAACCTTTGAACCTGGAGGTCACAGTTCAATTCCCAGTCAGGGCACATGCCCAGGTTGCAGGCTCGATCCTCTGTGTGGGATGTGCAAGAGGCAGCCAGTCAATGATTCTCTCGCATCACTGATGTTTCTCTCTCTCTCTCTGAAATCAATAAAAATATATTTAAAAAAAAATTTTCTCTACATCTGTTGTATTAAAGGCAAGATCATGGGCTTTGGAACCAGAAAACCTATGGTAGGTCCTAGGATTAGACTAGGGAAGCAACCCTAGACAACTAATTTAACCCTCATGAACTCCATCTTTAAAAGGGAGATAAGATAGCCCTGACGGTTTTGCTCAGTGGTTAGAACATCAGCCTGTGGACTGAAGGGTTGTAGGTTTAATTCCTAATCAAGGGCCCACACCTCGGTTGCAGGTTTGATCCCTGGCCCAGGTGAGTGGCAACTAGTCAATGTGTCTCTCTCACATCAATGTTTCTCTCTCTCTCCCCCTCTTCCCTCCCTTCCTCTCTCTCTCTCTGAAGATCAATAGAAAAAACATCCTCAGATCAAGATGAAATATAATAATGAAAAGATAAAAGGGAGACAATATATATCTCATGGAGTAATTGTGAGCATCAAAGGAGAGGCTGTCTGGGACATTCCCACCACATGGTTCTGCCCCCTGCAGCCCTTATCCCACCTCAGCACCCAGCTCCAGGTGTTCTTCTCTCCCCCCCCCCCCCCCCCCGAAAGGCGGCTGCCTCACCTTGGCCTGGAGCTTCCTCACAAGGACGGCTTGCCGCTGCTGGGCCTCCTGGGAGCTCTTCAGCTTCCGCCAGGAGGCTGCCTGGTTCTCTGCCATCTGCTGCTGTAGCGCCAGCACCTGGTCCTCCAGCACCAGATGCAGTGACTGGGGCTTCATGTTGTTCATTCCAGGGCTTCCTGTCTCCATGGAGGCACCGGACGATAAGCCCACAGGCCCCTATGCAGCCAGAGGCTGTTGGCTCCCGGCGGAGTCTCTAATCATTGCTGTGCCGCTTGGACCTTCTCTTGAGCTGGGGACCAAAGCACACAGTGTGGTTAAAAGGACTGTCTGCAAGACGCAAATGTATTCAGCAAATACTCCTCAGTCCCACAAAGCTTGGTTGGGCAAAGTAAACAGGTTCCTTTACTACAGGACCCCTCAGAGCCTTTATAACACTAAGATGGGCCCCAAACTCTAAGGAGAGCTTTGATGAGCATTATTTCCTAAATTTATTTGACCACGACCAAGTTCACAGGACTAGTGTTGCCTGGCATGCCTCTTGAAACTCTGCATTAGACCAAGAGCTCCCGGCTCACCATCGCATCCCCAGTGCCCGGCACCGTGCCTAACAAACACCCGATGCATGAATCACCAAGGGTGATGTTAATCTATCAAGGGAGATAGACACAATAGTAAATCTTCATTTAAGGCTGTTCATAAGTTCTATGACTTTAAGTAAAACAACATATAACAAAACCAATTTTAACACAGGCTAATGGATATAAACAAGAGTTAAGTTCCTATGGCATTGCATCAACATTATAACCAAACAACGCTGAAGAAAAGATGTTATTTGAGGACCTGTACGATGTAGTATATGCAATAATAGAGGCAATGCAGAACAGTCTGGGAAAACAAAGGAAGGGTTTTAACCAACCTGATGGCTGTGAACTGTGTGAATCATCATATTTAATACTTGCTAAGTGCTTCTAGGGTTCAGTCACTTCATAGGTTCTTTACAAACACTATGCCATTTCGTCATTGTAAGAATCTTAAAGCCTTCCAATGCCTTCCTATCACACTTCTGCATAGGTACGATTAAAATTCTATGCTTAGAAAAAACTAAGCAATTTGTCTTAGTTCACACAGTTGCATTTGATTGGTTAGGGATTTGAATACAAACAGTCTGACTCTCTGACAAAGAAATAGAGTAGCAGGCATTTCAGGTGGGAGATCCAACAGAGAGGGAAAAGGAACCAGCTTCAGCAGGATGGCAAACCCTCCTCACCCACAGGAGCTGGGCCAAAACAGGGCAATGGGCTACCTGCAGGCAATGAGCGTTAGATATACCCAGGAGAGGTGGAGGCATGGCGGTCAGGAAGAGTTCTAGGTGCTAGCCCAAGCTTTGCCTTTCATGGGCAGATGTAGATATATAATATATATGCATACACACACCTATATACACATATATTCTATCAAATATGTTATATAATAAAAATATTTTATATAATACATATAGAAAGAATATAATGTCTATTTTATCATTATTTGCCTATCTCTTCTACTAATCTGTGAGTGCCTCAAAGACAAGAGTAATTCATTTTACTCATTAATAGGTATTCAGCAATGCATAATGAAGAAATGCATGTGGGCCTTACCCTTGGCCAGAGATTATAAATGTGGCCCACTGGCTCTTTTCACTGTGTGGCCCATACAAAGAATTTTTAAGAATTCAAATTAGGTGGTAATATTTACCATTGGGAAAATGCATATAACGATTCATATTCTGGAAAACAGGAATAGCTAGTGACCCTTGACCCACAGTCTCATGAGGCACAGCCACCTAAAGTTGAACAGTGTCTATCCCCTTCAGAGCATATGCTCTCTAGTTCACCAGTCTCTGGCCCCAACCTCACCCCAGCCTATTCTCTCCCTCACGCTGATAGCAGATTTCAGTGGTCATTTACCATTATACTTGTGCTGGTATTTTTCTTAATCATAGAGGAAAACCCAGTTTGCTCATTTTCATTTACCTCCTGAGCAACTGCAGAGCTTGTGCTAGACAGGGAGGACAGTGCACCAAAGGCACAAACCTGTTGGGAAATAGCTCTGAGTGCCAACACCACCAACAGGAGTAGCTCCAAGAGAAGCCTTTCTCTCCTAACACTGAGGGCGGGGCCGGGCTTTGCACACAGTGGGAGTCTGAGAGGCCCCAGAGGCCCCCTGACCCTTCTTTGAATCCTCACTTCCCAAATACTGGGCTCAACCTCATGAAATTGCCAATGCTTGCCCATTTTTTGAGCCTGTAAGAATGCTAATTTCATGTAGTTCAATCGAATGTATATAAGAAGCCATGCCAGTTACCAGAATTCTCCTATTAAATCCTCTTTTAAGGTCAGACTGCTGTTGACATGTAGACATTATTTGAGAAGGTGATAGTAATAGTTTAGTAAAGAAATGGAATTATATAATTATTTTACCTTAGCAGATAACTATTTTTAGAGCTATTTGAAAATTTAGTCCAAACCTCTAATTTGACAATAAGGAACCTGAGGCTTACAGAGTTGAAGTAACTTCATTTTATTCACATTTTATTTATGAGCCCTCTTTACCTCAGTAAATGATTTGAAATTGCAGCAAATGTACCATACTAATAATGTAAGATGCTACTAATGGGGAAAACTGAGTGCAGGGTATATGGAAACTCTCTGTACTATGACATTTTTCTATAAATCTAAAGTTGTTCCTAAAAAATTATGTCTAGCTTTAAAATGATTTGAAGTGTTTTATAACTAAAATAAAAAAAAAACACAAAAAAATCCCTATAAAACTGCAATTCCCTAAAACAAGAAAAAGAGGGAAGGAGCATAGTAAATTATATCAATTCTGAAATTGAGATTTAGTTCTAAGCTTCAAGACGCAGCTCAGTACCCTTTTATTTTTTTTATTTAAAAAAATATATTTTATTGATATTTTACAGAGAGGAAGGGAGAGAGATAGACAGCTAGAAATGTCAATGAGAGAGAAACATCGACCAGCTGCCTCTTGCACACCCCCTTACGGGGGATGTGCCCGCAACCAATGTACATGCCCTTGACCGGAATCGAACCTGGGACCTTTCAGTCCGCAGACCAACACTCTACTACTGAGCCAAACCGGTCTCGGCACAGTACCCTTTTATTAACACACTGTCAGATCAGCCAGAAATAAACTAGCACAGCTCCAAAGAAGGTAGGATTCGCTGTCCCTTAGAAAAGGGAAAGGTCAGAAGCTGGCAAATGGTAACAGACTGGACTGCATTCAAATGGGATAATGGATGTCACTGTGCTTTGTAAACTGTAAACCACTGAAGAGACATTATCATTACTGTAGGAAAAGGAAAAAGAATCACTTCTTTTGTACATGAATGTACCCCATAAACACTCATGAATTCCAGCTCAGTGTCAGGTAGTCTGTCTACCAGTGATACAGACATGAATAAGACCAACTTCCTACTTTTGCTAGAAACCAGACTGGGAAGGGCAGGAGACTCTGAACCTGGGTGGACAGTGAGAGAAAAGTGACGTAGATTATGTATTTGGTCTTCCTTCATTCAAAATACTCAAAAAGGAGTATTTAAATGGAGCTTAAAATAGAAGCACCACCACCTAAACTTGGAATAGAGGTGTACTAGTAAATGCTGCAAGGGCTAAGATTGGACTACTATTATTAAATAGAATTTGTCTCTTAAAGCAAAAAAGGAAAAACAATTGAGGGCATAAGCATTTTATTTTCTGAGCAAAAAAACTATATATTAGTCTGCAGAGACAATTAGTTTCTTACTGCAGAAAAAAATTAACATGCAGCTCCTTTTATAAATCTGATACTTGGGGTCTCTCTCTCTCTCTCTCTCTCATTTCCTCCCACCTTTCTGGCCTCTCCCTTCCGCCTCTTTTGTTGGCTCTCCTTATCTCCCCAAAAGTTGGAGGCCCCAGAGCTCAAGCTTCAGACCTTTTCTCCATCAACCTTTATTTCCCAGGTAATCTCATCCAGTTTTTCTCCCCTTAAAAGTGAGCTGGAATAAAGTTGATGAAGCTAATAAAGCAGAAATGACTCCCAGAGCGAGGTCATAAACGGCACTCCAGCTCTCCCCACCGTGTCCTGAGGAGACTCCGGCAGCTCAGTGGTAAGGAACCATGTTGGAAGCAGAGCAACCGTCAACTTGACTACAATCTCCTGGGTGATCCTAAACTAGAAACACGCAGCTAAGCTACTCCCGAATTTCCAACCCACAAACATATAAGACAACAAATGATTGTTGTTTCAAGCTACTAAATTTTGTGCTAATTACTTGCACACAAAAAATAGATAATACATCTGGATTACTGAGAAAGCTACCTACATGGTAGCGATGCTCCAACCTTGCTTCCAGTATTTGCGTTTCCTCAAAAGAGTAGTCAAAGTGATCCTTTTTAAAACAGTGGCAGATTATGCCATGCAGGATACTAGTCAGAGTAAAACCCATGGTCATTATAATGGCCACCGGGGTCCTAATCATTTGATCCCCATCTCAAATTGTTTCCATTCCCATTCTTACTCCTATCCCCCTTGCTCATAGCCCTCCAGCCACCGGCCCTCCTTGCTGTGCACGCTTGAAACACACCAAGCCACGCTCTCATCTCAGGGCCTCTTCCTCCGTTTATCTTCACGATTCACTCCCTTACCACCTTCAGGTCTCTGTTCAAATGTCACCTTCTCATTAAGTTGTTCCCTAACCACCCACAATAAAGTTCCACCACCCTTCACACACATTTCTATTGACCTTATCATGCCTTTTCTGTCCCTTCCCGATTATTATGTGTAAGACAGCTATTCGAGTCTAAATTTCCCAAATGTAAGAACACTGTTTTGTTGAGTGCTGCATTCCCAGCTCCTAAAACAGTGCCTGAATGAATATAAGGAAATTAGGTAAATTGATTCATATCACCAATGGTCTTGCAAAATGCTGACAGTTCTATAACTATAGATTTAAAAAAAACAAACACAGATCATGTAGGTTGTATAGCACTTTACTCTCTCACAACAATTATTTGCAGTCTTCATTAAAAAACACACACACACACACACACACAAAAACAGCCGAAACCGGTTTGGCTCAATGGATAGAGCATGGGTCTGCGGACTGAAAGGTCCCAGGCTCGATTCCGGTCAAGGGCATGTACCTTGGTTGCGGGCACATCCCCAGTAAGGTGTGTGCAGGAGGCAGCTGATCGATGATTCTCTCTCATGGATGCTTCTAACTCTCTATCCTTCTCCCTTCCTCTCTGTAAAAAATCAATAAAATATATTAAAAAAAAAAAACACACCCCACAAACCTTTGAGATAAAATTATTGTCCCCATTTTACAGACAAGAAAACTGAGGTTGAAAAAATGGAAGGGATATAACTGGTCAGTGTCAAAGATTAAACCCCAGCTTTCAAACTCTGTGCCCTCTCCATTACTTAAGTGCCTCCCAAATCATGAAACATGAACTAACAACTCTGTGAGGGACACTGCCGAAGGGTGTGAAATGATGAAGTCTGCAGATCTCTGATGGAAAAGGAGTGTGACTGAAGGAAGAGCAGCAGGTTGTAGCAGGTTCATGGTTTTGTCATGAACTCTCTACATGATTAGGAACATCTCCTTCCTAAGCCTTCCCGATAAAATAAACTGTGTTATCATAGTCCTGGCCTCCATAACCAGAGGGGCTCATGTAGACCAACTAAACAGAAATTTAACAAAAGCCAGAGGCCCTCTAGTGAAATTATCCCATGCTCTGGGACCAACCGCCTTCAATTCGTTCCCCAGCTCCACTCACTCCTTGTAGGACTCTAGGCAAATTGACTTATGAGCACCTCAACCTTTTTCCTTGCATAAAATGTGAAAATATAAAACCCACCTTAAGGAATTGCTTAAAAGATTACATGGGCCTTTACATGTGATGCATTTAGTAGCACCTGGCATTTTGTGGCTGCTCAGTCAACACTGGTTATTATGACTGCCATCATGTGCTAGACCTGGGATACGGAGATGCCAAAAAGCAAAGCCTAACGCCCCAACAAGTCCACGGGTGTGGGCGAGGGCAGGAAAAGTGACCCGGCGTCCTGGGTGCAAAAAACCGAGCAGCGAGACTCCCTGCGCCCGCAGGGAGGTGGGAAAAGCCTTCGGAGGAAGTGAGGACAGGAGTCGGGTCTCGAGGAATGCGAGTTCCAGAGCGGGTCGGGCAGACCACGTGCAAAGCCCCAAAGGCAGAGGGAGCCGGGAGCGAGGTGGGCGGAGAGCTCAGCGCCGGATCCTGGCGACCCCGGCCCGCCGGCAGCCGGGAGAGGGAGGGGACCGGGAGGATCCCTCTCTGCGCGGACTGCAGCCCAGGGTGGGGGCGGCCGCCGGACGCGGAGGGGAGGGGCCGGGAGCCCGGGGGTCCCGGGGACAGGTCCCAACCCCTGTGGGCCTCGGGGTCCTCCCGGGGGAACGTAACTCCCTAAGGCGCCTGAGCCGGGCGGTCCCCGGCCTCGGACCGTTAACCCGGCACCTCCCACCTGCCCAGGAGGCCCCACCTCACCGCGCTCGGTCCGCGGGTCCCCAGCCTGCAGCTCCGCGCGGGAGCGGCCGAAGCCGCAGCTAAGGCCCGGCCGGCCGGGAACGGGCCCACCGCCCAGCCCGGGCCAGGCCCCGCCCCCCAGCTCCCGCCCTTTTGGAGGGTCCCGCCCCCCCGACGAGGCCGCCAATGAGCGCCGCGGGCGCCGCTTAGGGCCGCCCGCCATGTTGAGTACTGGCAGGGATTTCCTGGAGTAGCCCAGAATGAGAGGAGGGGTTATGTGGTAGGAAGAAAAGTAAGATTTCCTAGCCAGAAATGGTGACAGCTAGGGCTGCTGAATTGGAGCAAGGGGTGGGGTTGGGGGCGTGGGGGGTGGTTCAGAAATAGAAAAATAACTTGCCCTCAACCCTCCCACTTTTGGCTTCGAGGCCACGCACTGCGCATGTGCGTGGGCACCCGGAGGCCAGCGCTCCGCTCCAGCCACAAATCCGAGTGCAATTAGCAGCTGCCGGAGCGATCCAGAACCGGCTCCTGGGCCGAGGTACCACCGCGGGGCAACCAATTTCGGGTTTTTCTCGCCTTCAGACCCGCAGCTCCAAGCAGCCTCAGGCAACACAATACTCAGAGCTAATTAGTGCCATTTGAACACGCAGCGCTGTTTTCGCTTTGTCTCTGCACAGGGTGTTCTCTTTTCCTGAATGTCCTACTGCCGTCTAATTTTCTGCGCAAACCTGATTTATTTCTTCTCTCCATGACCCTGACGTTATTCCCATTGTTGTTGTTTTTTTGCATAAATTATCATTGCAATTTCTTTTTTTAAAAAAAATATTTTTTTTGATATTTTACAGAGAGGAAGGGAGAGAGATAGAGAGCTAGAAATGTCGATGAGAGACAAACATCGACCAGCTGCCTCTTGCACACCCCCTATCGGGGATGTGCCCGCAACCAATGTACATGCCCTTGGCCGGAATCGAACCCGGGACCTTTCAGTCTCCAGACCGAGGCTCTACCACTGAGCCAAACCAACCTCGGCTGCACTTTCTTAAGAGTTGTGAATTCCATTTAACTTCCACTAAGATGTTGTAAGGTTTTAGTGGGATTTAGAAAAAACAATTACCTCCCCCTCCAAAAATAACAACAACAAAAAACAAACAAATGCACTACTAGACAACTTATTAAAATGCAGATGCTCAGATTCCACTCCCTAGAGCAGTGTTTCCCAAACTTTTGACATATGTGTGCCTCTTCTATAATTTTCATAACGCTGAGTACCCCTCGTCAAAAAAAAGGATGTATTTTAATAGTCAAAATATATTTATTTTTTCTTTTTTTGGTACATACACAAAATAATGATAAACCAAAAAATAAAATTATTCATAATAACATATAAATAAAAGTTATAAATAACACTTATTTGCACACTGGACCATCTCACGCCTCACAAGACTGTCTTGACTTGACTCATGAGAACGTAGAATTAAGTGTAGCTAAGCACGGTGCAGTGCACATCCCCACCAAACTCCAGTGCAACAGCGTACCCCCACCAAACTCTTCCCGTACCCCTGGGGGTATGCATACCATTTTGGGAAACACTGCCCTAGAGAGTCAGTAAATAAGGGTGGAGCCCAGGAATCTGCATTTCAGCCAATACGCTGCGGGAACACCGTTTGGGAAGCCCTACATAAGATGTGCATCTCTAGCACCCAACATTAGGCTTGGTACAAAACAGGTGCTCAGTAAGCGCTAAGTGAGTAAATGGATGGATAAATGGATAGCAGGAGTAAAACAGGCAATTCATAGCCACTTTGATAACTTATGTTATCTTTTCTCCTGAAAGAACAAAAAAAAAATCTTAATAGTTACTTTGAGAAAACAATAAAGGAGGTTAAAAGGAGGAAGGGAGAATACTGCTTCTGAAAGGCAAACAATTTAGAAAGGGAAGATACACCCCAGAAACTGGACAGATACAGAGATGCCAGGAATCCATCCAGGGAAATACTCATGCAGTAGGTACTGTGTAATGTTCGCTACAGCAATATAGAGAATGGAGAAATGAAAGCAACCTGGAAGGTTACACACACCAACTTCTTTTCTGCTTGAGGGCCTTTACATATATTTTGTCTTCTTCCTAGACCTCTCCCCGCCCGCCCCACCCAAGCTCTTGGCTTAGCTGATACTTCTCCCCCTTCAGATCTCATCTTAAATGATACTTCCTTATCTAGATCTTCCCTGATCATACTATCTTTTTTAAAATTAAAATTTATTTTATTGATATTTCACAGAGAGGAAGGGAGAGAGATAGAGAGCTAGAAACGTCGATAAGAGAGAAACATCGGCCAGCTGCCTCTTGCACACCCCCCACCGGGGATGTGCCCGCAACCAATGTACATGCCCTTGACTGGAATCGAACCCGGGACCCTTCAGTCCGCAGACCGATACTCTACCACTGAGCCAAACCGGTTTCGGCTGATCATACTATCTAAAGTAATACCCGTCTGCGGACTGAAAGGTCCCGGGTTCGATTCTGGTCAAGGGCATGTACATTGGTTGCGGGCACATCCCCGGTAGGGGGTGTGCAAGAGGCAGCTGGTCAGTGTTTCTCTCTCATCGATGTTTCTAGCTCTCTATCTCTCTCCCTTCCTCTGTAAAATATCAATAAAATATATTTAAAAATAATAAAATAAAATAAAATAAATACCCTGCCTTAGCTGGTTTTGCTCAGTGGATAGAGCATTGGCTTGCAGACTGAAGGATCCTGGGTTTGATTCCGGTCAAGGGCACATGCCCGGATTGCAGGCTCAATCCTCCGCAGAAGGCGTGCAGGAGGCAGCCAATCAATGTTCTCTCTCATCATTGATGTTTCTATCTCTCTTTCCCTTTCTCTCAGAAATCAATAAAAACATATTAAAAAAATAAAGTTACACCCTATATTTTCCTATCACAGTACTCAGGTTCTTTCACAGTACTTTTCACTTTTTTTGTTTGCTCACCTATTATCTTTCTTCCACTTTAAATTTAAAAAAAAATATATTTTTATTAATTTCAGAGAGGAATGGAGAGGGAGAGAGAGAAATATCAATGATGGGGGAGAATCATTGACTGGCTGTCTCCTGTATTCCCTCTACTGGGGATCGAGCCTGCAACCCGGGCATGTGCCCTTGACTGGAATCAAATCTGGGGCTCTTCAGTCCACAGGCCAACACTCTATCCACTGAGCCAAACCGGCCAGGGCCCACTCTAAAATTTAAGCTTCATGAGGACAGAAGACTATGTCTGACTTAGCATTTAGCACAGAGCCTGACCTGTGGTGTTAATGAATAAGTATCCATTGAATGGATTAACCAAGTCAGCCTCAGTGTTACAAAGGTTAATGACATAAAATCCATCAGCAAGCTGCACAATACATTTTTGAGACCAGGAGGAGTAAACAAAGGTTTGGGACTACAAAGACATACCAATAAAAGGTAAATGGAGTAGAAAGGAGTTAAAGCCAAACAGTCATCTTTTGTCTTTGTAAAGGGAGATTAACTCACTCATTCCCTTAGTCATTTATTTATTCACCCATCAAACATTTAATGTGGCCCGGCCATTAGCCAAGAAGTCCCGGTTCTATTTCCGGTCAGGGCACATGCCCAGGTTCCAGGCTCCAGACCCAAGGGAAGAAGATAAGTGGGGAGAGAGGGAGAGGTGTGCAGGAGGCAGCCAATGATCAATGTCTCTCTCTCATCAATGTTTCTATCTCTTTATCCTTCTCCCTTTCTCTCGCTCTAAAATGAGCAAAAACTTATTTTTAAAAAATGATTTGTGTGAAATTTCAAAGTGAGGTACTAAAATGTCATATATATTTTTTCAAATAGCCTGAAAATCTATTTTAAAGTCCTTAAATCCCTACCTATAGGGTCAAGAGAGTGGGGGATAGATAATTTATGTGGAGATACTTCTGGCTATGAGTCCCCACCCTTCTTGGGAAGATCGGGTGATTGGGGGAAGGAACTTCCATGATTGTTTGAGGTCCCCATTGCAGTTGGGGAGCATAGTGACTCGATCTACCTCCGGTCTGGGAAATCTATCAGCAAGAGACAAGCATGCTTTGATGGCAGAACCCAGGAGATTGCAGCTATGTTGAGGTTGGCCTGCTCTCCCAGAAATTGTCAGGGAATGTTTTCTGTAGACCAGATGTGGACTAAGTGAGGGGAAAAGAGTCCGCATAGGCTCACCCTGGGCCCTCTTCAGTAGGGCCTCCTAGTGGTGGCAAGGGACCCAGAAGTAAGAAGAAAAGTGACCGCTGGTAATGGAGATGTCTTTACTAAAGGAAAAGAGCCCAGCACAGCCTCTGGTCTAAAAGCACCCCCTGATGCTTTGATGATGCACAGAAACAGCTATCAACATCTTCCAGGCCCAGAAAGCACAAAGCCAGCTATAATACTAGCTCTCCACATTCCTCTCCATGTCAACACCCCGAGTGAAGTGGAGGAAGACAGAGAGGGGAAAGTTATTCTTCTCTTTCTTACTGCAAGCTAACTGTCTTAAGCAGAGTCATGGGCACCGAAAGGATCCACTCTCTTGTAGTGAACAACTTGTCTATCTGAGTTCATTCGCTCATTATTAAGCAGGTATTGATTGAGTACCTGCCACGTGCCAAACCCTGAGCTAGGCACAGGGAGAGAAGCATAGGACAAAACCACATGAACCCTGCCCAGAGCTTCAGTTCACAGATTCACATAGGAGGCAGGTGAGGAAACAAGTATTTCACACACACACACACACACACACACACACACACACACACAGTGATAAATTCCATAAAGAGGGAGTGGCTGGCTTCATAGAGGCTGATGGGGAAGGATAAATCTGCTGAGCAGACAAAGGCAGGAGGGGCATGCCAAAAGTGTGCAGGTATGTGGTGTGCTAGAGCATGGGATGTTAGGGGAATGCCAGGAATTTCCTTGGGGTACTCTTCTTTTTTTAAAATATATTTTAAAAAATTTTAATTACAGTTGACATACAATATTATATTAGTTTCAGGTGTACAACTCAGTGATTAGACATTTATATAACTTACGAAGTGATCATCCTGATAAAAATAGTATTCATCTGACACCATACGTAATTACTACAATATTATTGACTAGGTTCCCTGTGCTATGCTATACATCCTCATGACAATTCTGTAACTACCAATTTGTACTGCTTAATCCTGTCACCTTTTTCACCCATCCCCCAAATCCCCTCCCATCTGGCAACTGTCAAAATGTTCTCGGTATCTGTGAGTCTGTTTCTATTCTGCTTGTTCATTTATCTGTGTGTTTTTAAAAAAATATATATTTTATTGATTTTTTACAGAGAGGAAGAGAGAGCTGGAAACATCGATGAGAGAGAAACATCAATCAGCTGCCTCCTGCACACCCCCTACTTGGGATGTGCCTGCAACCAAGGTACATGCCCTTGACCAGAATCAGTCCGCAGGCCAACGCTCTATCCACTGAGCCAAACTGGTTTCGGCCATTTTTTGTTTTTGTTTTTTAGATTTCACATATAAGTGAAATCATATGGCACTTATCTTTCTATGTCTGACATTTCACTCAGTACAATACCCTCTAGGTCCATCCATATTGTTGCAGATGTCAATATTACATTCTTTTTTTTTTATGGCTGAATTATATTCCATTGCATAAATATATCACTTTTTTTGTCCATTCATTTATTGATGGACTTGGGTTACTGCCATATCTTGGCTACTGCAAATAATACTGCAATGAATATATGGATGCATATATCTTTTTAATTTAGTGTTTTGTGTTTATTCAGATGAATATCTAGAAGGGAATTTCTGGGTCCTTCTTTGTTTCTTGTTATAGCTTTTGTCTTTTTTATTTTATTAAGGTATTATCTGTGTACATAGCTTACCATTGCCCCCCCCCTCCCATTTATGCCCTCCCTCCCCAGAGTTCTGTGTTCGTTGGTTGTACTTATGTTCATGCATACCAGTCCCTCGGTTGTTCTCCTATCTCCCCCCAGGTCTCCTTCCCCTCCCCGCTGTCTTTTGACAATCTGCTTGTTTTATGGTGACCATCTCAGGACCCCATGAATAGAATCCACTCCTCGTTTGGCAGTCTGCTTGTTTTATGGTGACTATCTCAGGACTATATGAATAGAGTCAGCTCCTCCTCTGGTTTTCACCGTCCCTTCCCCTGGGTCCCACTGCTTCCCCTGGGACACTCGGCTCACCCGGGGCACACCACCCCCTGGGACACACGGCTCACCCGGGACACCCTTCCCCTTTGGGGGGTACGGCTCACCCGGGGCACAAGGCCCCCTGGGACACACGGCTCACCCGGGGCAGTCGGCCCCCTGGGACACACGGCTCACCCGTGGCACTCGGCCCCATGGGACACTCGGCTCACCCGTGGCACTCGGCCCCATGGGACACTCGGCTCACCCGGGGCACTCGGCCCCCTGGGACACACGGCTCACCCGGGACACCCTTCCCCTTTGGGGGGTACGGCTCACCCGGGGCACACGGCCCCCTGGGACACACGGCTCACCCGGGGCAGTCGGCCCCCTGGGACACACGGCTCACCCGTGGCACTCGGCCCCATGGGACACTCGGCTCACCCGGGGCACTCGGCCCCTTGGGACACACGGCTCACCCGTGGCACTCAGCCCCATGGGACACTCGGCTCACCCGGGGCACACGGCCCCTCTAGGGTGTTGGGGTCGCAAATTGGAGGCGCCGCGCTAGCTCCTTGCTAGCATGGCGGGAAGGCTGGGACAGCTGCAGTTGGGCTGAGATGGTTGCAGGCGGGGGGACCACCTTCAAAGGTGTCTCGTTCGGTGTGGGAGCGGAGCAGCTGCAGACATGGAGGCTAAGTTCTGAGGTCGCCCACTCCCTGAGCCCAAGGCGTGGTGAGCTCTGTTCTTGGTGGATTTCCTTTATTCTCGGCGGCAGTGGCAGGTGGCGGTGCCAGGTGCAGCAGTGATGGTCGCTCCTGTGGTTCAATTACCACTGTAGTTTTAAAGTTCACATGGCGGTGGTGGTGAGAGCTTCGGCTCAGCCATGCGGCATCGGAGGAAGGGCTCGCCTGGGCGGCTAATAGAAGGCGCCGTGCCATTTCCTCACCAGCGCGCTCCATCTCCCTCCCAGCATGGTGGGTGTGCTGGGAAGATTGTGGGCGGGCTGTGATGGCTGCATGGGGAGAGTCCACCCTCAATGGTGTCCTCTTTGGTGAGGATGTGGAGCTGCTGTGGATGCAGAGGCTAATTTCTGAAGCCACACTCTCTGTGGGCCCGGGGCGTAGTGAGCTCTGATTTCGGTGGATTCCCATTCTTGGTAGCTCCTGTGGCTCAATTTCCCCTGTAGTTTTAAAATCCAGATGGTGGTAGTGTCTGATGCTTTGGTCTGGCCATGCGGGAGCGGAGAGAGGATTCTCCGGGTCTGCCAACGGAAGGCACAGCGCCAGCACAGCGCGTGCGAAGGCCTGGCAGAGCAGGCCGCGGGCGGTGGCAGCGGTGGAGGCCGCAGGATCCGCGGGTGTGGCGCAAAGGCAGGGCCGAGCTGGTTGCGGGTGGTGGCGGAGAGTCCCGCTGGCGCGTGCTAAGGCAGGGCCAAGCCGGTTGCGGGTGGTGGCGGAGAGTCCCCTCGATGTCTTAATCTTTCAGACTTAGTGGAACGCCTCCCCTGAGCCAGGACAAGCAGCACCAGAAATATTGGCCAGCTCAGTGCTGGCCCTCTACAAGTGACAGTAGGGGCATCCTCACCTCGGTAGGCCTTTGCTCTTGGAGGTCTTAACCAGTGGAAGGCAGCACGGTACAGAACTGCCCCACCTTCTCAGTCCTCCGCAGCTTTTGTCTTAAAGTGTATTTTTTTAATGGTAAAATATTGCTACCCCAGCCTTTTCTTTATTTGTTGGTTTCCATTTTAATGAAATATCTTTTGCCATCCCTTTACTTTCAAGTCTCTCTGTGTGTGTGTCTCTTGATCTGAAATGAGTCTTTTATAGACAACATATGTAAGGGTCTGTTTTTTATCCATTCAGCCACCCTAT
This sequence comes from Vespertilio murinus, assembly GCA_963924515.1. Taxonomy (NCBI): domain Eukaryota; kingdom Metazoa; phylum Chordata; class Mammalia; order Chiroptera; family Vespertilionidae; genus Vespertilio; species Vespertilio murinus. The sequence continues at coordinate 55,365,028 of OZ004709.1, forward strand.
TTTTTTTTCTTAATCCTCACCTGAGGATATTTTTTCCATTGGTTTTTAGAGAAAGTTGAAGGGAGGGAGAGAAGATGAGAGAGAGGGGAGGGGAGGGAAAGAGAAACATTGATGTGAGAGAGACACATCGATTGATTACTTCCCAAACGTTCCCCAACTGAGTCAGGGAAACCTGCTACCCAGGTACCTGCCTTTGACTGGGAATTGAACCTGTGACCCTTCAGTCTGCAGGCCAATGCTCTAACCACTGAGAAAACTGGCTAGGGTCACTCTATGTCTTTTGATTGGAGCATTTAATCCATTTACATTAAAAAATATTTTATTGCTTTTTTACAGGGAGGAAGGGAGAGGGATAGAGAGTTAGAAACATCGATCAGCTGCTTCTTGCACACCTCCTACTGGGGATGTGCCCGCAACCAAAGCACATGCCCTTGACCGGAATCGAACCTGGGACCTTTCAGTCCGCAGGCCGACGCTCTATCCACTGAGTCAAACCGGTTTCGGCAATCCATTTGCATTTAAAGTAATTGTGTATTTATATGTATTTATAAATAGGTATTTAATGTCATTTTATTATTTATTTAATAATATTATTGAATAATGTTGTTTTATTTAATAATTAATTATGCATTTAATGTCATTTTATTATTCATATTAAACTTTTTTTTCTTCTTAAAGACCCTTTAATATTCCTTATAATATTGATTTGGTGGTGATGAACTCCTTTAACTTTTTATTGTCTGGGAAGTTCTTTATCTGTTTCTATGAGTCTAAGTGATAGCTTTGCTTGATAGAATAATCTTGGTTGTAGGTCCTTGGTTTTCATCACTTTGAGTATTTTGTGCTAATCCCTTCTGTCCTGCAGATTTTCTGTTGAGAAATCAGCTGACAGTCTTGTGGGAGCTCCCATATCATAACTGTCTTTTTATTGCTGCTTTTAAGATTTTCTCTTTGTCTTTAGTCTTTAGCATATTAAGTATTATGTGTCTTGGTGTGAGCCTTTTTGGGTTCATGTTGTTTGGGATTCTCTATACTTCCTGGACTTGTGTGTCTTTTTCCTTCACTTGGTTAGGAAAGTTTTCAGTCATTATTTCTTCTAGTAAATTCTCAATCCCTTGCGTTCTCTTTTCTCCTTTTGGTACCTCTATGATGTGAATGTTGTTATGTTTTTTAAAAAATATATATTTTTATTGATTTCAGAGAGGAAGGCAGGAGAGAGAGAGAGAGAGAGAGAGAGAGAGAGAGAGAGAGAGAGAAACATCCATGTTGAGAGAGAATCATGGATCAGCTGCCTCCTGCACGCCCCCTACTAGGGATGGAGCCCGCAACTGAGGCATGTGCCCTGACGTGAAATCAAACCAGTGACCTCTTAGTTCCTGGGTTGATGCTCAACCCCTGAGCCACACCGGCTGGGCTTTCTGGTGTATTCTTCAATCAGTTATCGTATTCTTCATTTCTGATTGATTTTTTAAAATGGTTTCTATGTCCTTTTTTGTGCTGTTGAAATTCTCACTAAATTTCCTGGGCATCCTTATAATTATTGTTTTGAACACTGTATCTGGTAGTAGTTTGCTTGCCTTCATTTCATTTAGTTATTTTTCTTGAGATTTCTCCTGTTCTTTCAACTAGGATATGTTAGTTGTTGTTGTCTTCCCATGTTGGGTGCCTCTCTGTGTTTATTTCTATGTATTAGATATATCTGCTGTGCCTCCCAAGCTTGGCAGGGTGGTCTTATGTAGTAGATGTCCTGTAGGGCCCAGTGGCACAGCTTCCCTGATCACCCAGGCTGAGTGTTCCGGGTGATCCCCCCCTGTGGGCCTGTGTGCACGCTCCTGTTGTAGTTGAGCTTTGATTGCTGTTGCCACATCAAATGTGCCAGGCCAATTGGCTATGAGCATCTGAATGACGACAGTGGAGGAGCTGCTGTGCAGTAGCCAGCCCCACAGAGCAGAACTTGCTTCAGCAGGCCCCCGGTGCCCGCTGAGTCTGCCCCTTGAGTGTATCAGTCATGGAGATGATTGGATGGTGCTCTGGCATGTTCTGAAGCTGGCTACTGGGTGTGCTGGCTCTGGGGCCTCCTAGGGATGCAGGCCAAGGTCAGCTGCCACCTTTGCTCTGCCCTGGGGCCACCCGACACGAGTTATAAAGAGATCTGCAGATGGCTATTACTTGTGCTGGGTTTGTAGTGCCTGAGGGAGGCCAAGTTGCAAACTGAGTTGGGCTGCCACTAGTACAGGCTTGGGGCCACTAGCCAGAGGCACATGGCATGCTAAGACCAGATGCTGCTTGTTTGGGGCTTGTGAACCTTTGAGAGAATTTAGGAAAATCTGCAGCATGAGCCAAGACAGTTTGTATGGGAAAGCCACTGGAGCCAGGCCAGTGTGGCTCAGTAGTTGTGCGTCAACCCAAATACCAAGAGGTGACTGGTTCTATTCCCAGTCAGGGCACATGCTCAGGTTTCAGGCTCGATCCCCAGTAAGGGGGCGTGCAAGAGGCAGCCAATCCATGTTTCTATCTCTCTCTCCCTCTCCCTGTCTTTCTCTGTAAAAATCAATTGGGGGGAGGGGGGTCAAGTGGGGAAAAAGGAGACATATGTAAAACTTTAGATAATAGATAAATTTTTAAAATCAATAAAGATGTGTATGTGTGTGTGTATTTGTATGTATTTTTTATTTTATTTTAATTTTAATATATATATATATATATATATATATATATATATATAATTGATTTTACACAGAGAGGAAATGAGAGGGATAGAGAGTTAGAAACATTGATGAGAGAGAAACATAGACCAGCTGCCTCCTGCACACCCCTCACTAGGGATGTACCAGCAACCAAGGTACGTGCCCTTGACCGGAATCGAACCCGGGACCTTTCAGTCCGCAGGCCGACGCTCTATTCACTGAGCCAAACCGCTTTCGGTCTTCATTGATTTCTTAAATTTATTACTCAAAAGGCCAAACAGTTTTTATTTTAAAAAACAACTTTATTCATGACACATATTTTTTTAAAAAACTCCCACCCCTTGGAAATAAACTAGAAAAAGAAAATCCACCTCCCATCTTTCTGTGCTCACTTCCTCTCATTCCCTCCAAAAAAAGGGGGGGGGGGAAGCAAAGGAAAAAGAACACACCTGAAAAACAAAAAAACCCCAAACAAGATAGTGCATTTCCCCAGGGGAAAGGGGAATTTACACTGGAGCAGAATCATATCTTCGGCTACAGAATCCTCAAAACAGAAAGAGAAACACAAAAGGAAGCAAAGTAGATCACGAGGCAACCTGAAGGAACAGGGAGCCAGGAAAGGGGCGGGTGGGTGGCTGACCCGGCAGGACAGGAGCAGGCAGGAGGGCGCTGGGACAGCGAGGGAGATGGAGGGAGGGTGACAAGCAGAGCAGTTTGGTGCCCTTCCACAGCCGTGGGTTTTTTTTTTTTAAATCCCTCCTTCCACCCATGCCCACCTTGAGCAGCCCCCAAAGGGATGCAGTGGGGCAGCTTGCACCGTTGAATCCAGTGCACGGAGACTCCCCAGAGTGAATAGCAGCCCCTTGACCACTCCCTGGGCCTGCCCGCCCCCCAAAGCAGTCCCTCCCCAGCAGTTCCTTATGGGATTCTCCCCTTCCACAGTGTATCTTTTTGTGTTTCTGTTTTTTTCCATCAAGGTCATCTTCCTTGTTGTTGGTTTTTTATTTTTTTATTCTTTCCCCCCTTCTTTCTTCCTTTTTTCCTTTCTTTCACCTAATAACGCAGGTGTTTTTTTTTTTTAATATATATTTTTATTGTTTTCAGCGAGGAAGGGAGAGGGAGAGAGAGAGAGAGAAACATCAATGATGAGAGAAAATCATTGATCAGCTGCCTCCTACCCACCCCCCTACTGGGGATCGAGCCCGAAACCTGGGCATGTGCCCTGGACTGGGATCGAACCCAGGACCCTTCAGTCTATAGGCCGTTGCTGTATCCATTGAGCCAAACTGGCCAGGGCCACACTTTTTTTTTAAGTAAAGGGAATACCATGAAGTCGCTCTAGCCCTGCGTCTGTAGACAAGACCCATGCTGCTGTAACCACTGTAGAACAGAGATGGGGAGGAGAGGGGAAACTGTTGTAATTGGTGGCATGGCATGGGAACAACCGGACTGTTGAACCTGGTCTGTTGGTTCGTTTTGGGATCACCTTGATGTGTCTTCTTCTAAAGAGGGACTCATCTAAGGCCAGGGAAGCCCTCACTGACTGTCTGAGAACTCTATATATGCAAACCCTCTGGGATGGCCACTAAATTCGTCACAGAGTGTGGCACATGGTTGACTGAACCACAGCCATGAGAACGTGCTTTCAGCTCTTCTGCTGTTGCACCATAGTCCACATTGCCAACAGATGGAACGGGCGTCAGCCTCCATCTTCTCCTCCATAGACGTGGTCGCTGGGCCAGCATTGCCGGGAGGTGGACTCATTCATCTGCTTCTCTACCTCGTTCTGTATTTTAGCTTCTCAGCTTCTTTCTCCATCTCCCTGACTGGAGCTTTAATGGCTTCCAGCTCCGGGTCTTCCATGGTGCCGTCCCCCAGGTCCCCCTGACCAGTCCTGGCTCCTCCTCCTCCTCCTTCTCCTGGCTGGGGGACCCTGGCCTGGGGCGCCTGGTGGGGCACGGCCAGACTGGCTCCTCTTCAGGCTCAGGCTCTGGCTCCAGCAGCAGCTCCTCAGCTCCTGTTCCTCAGACTCCAGGCTATTCCATAGTCCCCTGCGCCACCCCCTTCCCCCAGGGGTGGTCCCTAATCCTAACCCACCGCCAGGCATGAGATGACATCCCCACCCCGCACCCGCAGACCCTGCTGCCTCTGCCAATAAATAATTTTTAAAAAACAACTGGAAGCATCTTGGGAGTTTCTGGGCACTCTTCTGTTTAAAAACAAAACAAAAACAAAAACAAAAAAACCCACAACTTTTTTTTTTTTTTTTTTTTTTTTAATTTGAGAGAAAGAGAAAAACATTGATCAGCTGCCTCCCATAGGTGTCCCGACAACGGATGGAACTTGCAACTTGGGTGTGTATGTACCTTGACAGGGAATTGAACCGACCACCTTTTGGTGTACAGAAGATGCTCCAACCAACTGAGCCACAGCGGCCAGGGTGGAAAAAATATTTTAAATAAAGAATAAAAGTAAACAATAAATAGCTACTTTGTTCACACCCCATACCCTCAAGAGACAGAAACATACATACACCCACACATAATTTTCAGATTGGTTTTCTGTGGCAAGTGAGATGTGTTGACCAGGACAAAAGGCTCACGCTAGGACAAGGTGCAGTTTCCAAGAAGCTCAGCTGGGGGAGCCATTGCGAGCTTACTGGAGGAGAACTGAGGCAATTCCTGGGGAATGTAAACACAAACATGAGGGATGGCTGGGGGAGGACTGGTTCCTCTGGATCAGGACAGCCCAGGCCCCTCAGATGAGAAGAAAAACAGATAGAAGGTCAGGGATTCCAGGCCTTCCTTCTAGCTGACTCCTAACATGTAGGGTGATAGCAAGAAAAGCCAGTTCTTCCTTGATGTGGCAAAAGCATTGATTCAGAGTCAGGGGTCTGGGCTTAATTTACTTCCATCCTTTATAGCTATAAACAAACAAACAAACAAACAAAGAAACAAACAATTCAAACTTCTGTTTGTTACGTAACTTCTCTGAGACTCAATTTCCTCATTTGTGAAACAGGAACAATATTAACAATGGAATCTTCTTTAAAAAACTATAATTTATCAAGCACCTACTATCTGCTGAAAGAAAGAGAAAAGAAAGAAAGAAAGGTACTTTACATATATAAATACATTTAGCTCTTATAACAAGTCTGTGAAGCAGATATTTTTATTCTCATTTTATAGGTAAAGAAGCAGGTTCAGGAAGTGGTTGTTTGGTTTTTTTTTAAATGTAAACAATAGCCAACACTTATGTAGTGTTTACTATGCCTGGAGCCACTGTTCTAAGAACTTGACTCACAACAACTTAATTCACAACAACTTTATGAAATAGGTATATATATTATTATTATCATCCTATATAATAAAAGGTTAATATGCAAATTGTCCCTTTGGGAGTTCAACTGATCCATCGGGAGTTTGACCGCTTGCAATGGTGTGCAATGGCCACCAGGGGGCAGTGTGGAATGGAGGAAGGCCCCGGCCAGCAGCTGATGGAAGGAAAGCCCTAATCGGCCCTGATTGCCCACTAGGCCTAGGGCCCCTACCTGTGCATGAATTTCGTGCACTGGGCCTCTAGTTTTGTACATGAGGCACAGAAAGATTAAATAACTAGCCTGAAATTACATGGCTGGTGAATTGGGGAGCCAGGGTTTGATGGCAGATAGCCCAACTCTTAAACATTATGTTACCAATCAGAGAGCTCTCCTATTTAGAAACCTCCATTCTGTTTCCCACTGAACTAAAAAATAAAATCCAACTTCCTTCTCTGGTGTGTGAGGCCGTACTTGACATGGTTCTGGTATGATCTGATCCTATCTATCACCCCCCCTTCCCAACTCTGCTTCAGATGCACCAACTTCTCATGGTCCCTCAGGTATGCCAAGCACATTCCTGCCTCAGGGCCTTTGCATTTGCTGTTTCCTCCACATAGAATGATTATCTCCCAGACCCTTGTATGGCTCATTCCCTCACCACATCCACATCTCTGCTCAAATGCCGTCTACCAAAGAGACATTCCTATCTAAAATAGACATCGCTTGGACACGACTTAATTTTCCTTCACAGTACTCAGAATTCTCTGAAACTATGCATTTTTTGCTTTTTTTTTCCTTCAAATCTGTCTCTTTCACAAATGTGAGCACAGACGTGGTGGTCTTGTCCACTGTTAGATATCCAGTGGTCAGGTCCAGGACCTACTGTGTGTTAGGCACCTAATATATAGTTGCTGGATAATGAAGAACACAAACAAATGAATACCCAAGGTCACCCAATTGGTTCGTGGCAGGGCCAGGGCACAGACTGCGTTGTCTGATCCCAGACAGAGCCTATGCTCTTAGTCACTGTGCTGTGCTGGGCCAATTCCAGGAGATCTCGGGAGGTTCTGACAGCATAATGAATGTAAAACCACTTTGGAAATTGCTACTAGTAAATGTTTGAAAACAATGGATTGTTATTATTCTTCTTCATCTTACTGTTTGCTCATCTGTGAAACCGGGATAACAATATTCTTGCCTACCGGCCTTAAGAGAATGTTTTGCGGAGTGCCGGTGAGATAATGGGTGGGTAAACATGTACAAGAATTGAAGGCTCTACGTGGTAGAAGGGGCTGTAACGATTATTTCCATGCCAGTGGCTTCCCAAGGCTCCCATCCTCTACCTCAAGTTTGACATTAATATTGCTGACAGGAGAGGGGGAGGTAAGGGGACATGGGGGACTGAGGGACTCTACGTCCCAGTAATTAAACATGTTGGGACTGAAGCGCTGCCAGCGGCAGCATCTGGTTGCAATTACCAGAGGGGACCGGAGTGATTAGTCACCTTTATAGTGAGAGCCAGGCTGGTCTCCTGGGCTCCTCCCTGGAGAGGGCCTTCTAAGTAAGCTCCGAGTCCCCTTCCCCTGCTCCCACCCCACGCCGGGGTCCCCTGGCCTTCAAACAATAGCCCCTGATCAGAATCACCCATGTCCCAAAGTTCCAGCTCATTGGATGAGACCTTGACCGAAAGCCAAGAATACCGTAATTGCCCCACTACCCTTCTACTTCTCGTGTTTCTAGAGGCCAGGTTGGGATTCCTTGGTTTAAAAAAAAAAAAAAGTGTCAAGGCAGGAATTAGGCTCAAAAAGTAACTTAACCTTTCTGAACTTCAATTTCTTTATCTGCAAAATGTGGGGCTAAAACAATGCCTTCATCATAAGGTGAGAATGCTGGGGGATACCCGGGCCGAGGTCCGGTTTGCTGGCGTGCTCAGTAAATAGTAGCTGTTATTAATGTTTTCCAGGTGCCGGGCTAATCACTTTTTATGATTCATTTCATTGAACCCCCATAAAAACCCTGTGAGGAGGTACTGTCATGATCCCCGTTCAGAGTTTCGGAGACCTTGAGAGGTTCCCAGAGATCACACAATGTGCTAAATCAGCTAGTAGAAGTGGAACTCGCAACCAGGTTTGCCTGCTCCGGAGTCCTCGCTCTTTGCCAAACCGGGCGCAGGGGGCATACTGATGTTTGGTTCATCCATCCCTTCATGTATTCGCTCACTCGACCTTGCAAAGTTCCCAGTAAGTGGCAAGACAGAATCCCCCTCTTTAAGGAACTCGGAGTCCAGCAGGGGAGGCATGGTGTGTCTACAAGTAACTGCACGTTAAAGCAGAAAAGGATGGCTTTCATATATAAGGCCAGTTAGAGATTTATTCATCCATACAACACATACCGAGAATATGCTATGTGCTGGGCCCTGTGCCCAGCGCTGGGAATAATTGAAAGATAAATATACTACAGTCTAGTCATAATCTAATGAGGGAGACAGATATGTAAATAAATTATTACAGTTATGAGGAATTAAGTTATGATTTTTTTTTAAAACCATGGCCCTAGCTGGCTTGGCTCAGTGGATAGAGTGTCGGCCTACGGACTGAAGGGTCCTGGGTTCGATTCCGGTCAAGGGCACATGCCTCGGGTTGCGGTAGGGGGTGTGCAGGAGGCAGCTGATCAATGATTCTCTCTCATCATTGACGTTTCTATTGCTCTCTCTTTCCCTCTCCCTTCCTCTCTGAAATCAATAAAAATATATTTAAAATATGAAAAAAGTACAGAGTGGAAGAAATGAACTGTGTTTGAGACAAGGGGCGAGGGCAGAACTGGGTATCCTTGAGCTACCGAAGTGGAAAGGAGCACAGGAAATGTGGGAAGAAGGCAAATCTGCAGTGTGCGTTTTCAGGTGGATGAGGGAAGGCTTCCTGTAGGAGGGGGCACATGAGTTGGCACTTCTCGTTGGGTATGTTTTGGAGGGAGGGAGGGTTGGAACAGAGATATCCTCAAGGCATGGAGGACAGTCATAAGGGAATTAGAGTAGGCCAGGCAGTGGGGAGGATGAAGACGGTGAAGCAGTGGGGATGGAGAGGAGGGAGGAATGCCAGAGATGACTGCCTAAGTGGGGACAAGTCAAAAGGGAAGCCAAGCCCTAACCGGTGTGGCTCAGTGGATAGAGCACCGGCCTGCGGACTGAAGGGTCCCCGGCTCAATTCCCGGTCAAGGGCATGTACCTTGGTTCCGGGCACATCCCCAGGTGGGGGACGTGCAGGAGGCAGCTGATGGATGTTTCTCTTTCATCATTGATGTTTCTAGCTCTCTGTCCCTCTCCCTTCCTCTTTGTAAAAAATCAATAAAATATATATGTTAAAAAGGGGAGGGGGCGGAGAGACAAGTGTTGGGAACCTGGGGAACAGGAGGGAGAGTCTTCCTCAGAGCTTCCCCAAAGAGTGCCTGGCGGTGCTTTGGTCCTTTGAGTTGGGGTGGGGGAGCTCTCCTGGGTCCTCACCTAGAAGCACCAAAGGAGGCTGGAAACGGCCACGTTCTGCTGTGCTCCCTGAAGATCGGCGAGGACCCAGAGCATCTCCACGAAAGGGCCGGCCAGGCGCCTGCCGGTCCCAGCTGTGAGTCTCATCGTTCGTCCGTCAAACACTGCGCTGCTTCTGCTGTGCGCCGGCTCGTGCTGGAAAACCAGTCCGGCGACCTTGGAGTGTGAACAGCTCTCCGTGAGGCAGGCTCCAAGAACCTCAGATGAAGAAGGAAGCTTGCCTTCCTACTGCTTCTACCCCTGCTCTACCCCTTACCTCGGGACAAGTGTTGTAGCGAAATGCACAAGACGAGGCCATTGGCTTTGCCTGGGGATCAGGGGAGGCTTCCCAGAGGAGGTGGATTTTCAGGACGAATTTCCCAGGAGGAGGAGGAGGACTTCCTCCAGTTGTGGAAGCTAAAGGAGGACAGTCCGGGTGAAGGGAACAGCTTTCCCACAAGAGTCCAGCTGGACTTCAGACTTCCAGAACTACCAGAAGAAACCCGTTATGTGGGACGTCATTTTTCCAGCCTCCTGCAGGGGCCGCTGCTGCCCCAGGCTGGGTCTGCCGCCTCCGGACTCAGCCGGTCCTTTTCCCGACAAAACTCCGGGAGTCTGTCTTTCCTGGGGTGGCAGTGAGGTACACCCGGGACCTATCTCTATCCGAGCCGTGGGCCCCCGGGTGGCAGCGCCCTCCAAAGCCCGAAGGGATCATCTGAATTCAGGCAGTGGCGTTCGGGGGAGGGGTGTGGTGGGTCCTGATAGGTTTCTGTCTCTAGGTCACCACAAGTTTATTCAAATAAAAGAAACTGTGGGTAAATGTTGCCATCTGTGCTGCCCACCCCCCCCAACCCCCCCAAACAACAAATCAGGCCCCAGACTAGACGCAGGAGTTGAAACTGCTTTAGAAAGCACCCCAAGGACTTCGCTGAAAACCCACACCCCCCATGTTTGGGAGCTTAAGATCCTGGAGCTCATGCCTCAGCATCGCCCCTCACTCGGGAGGGTGGGGTGGGCTGCCCGGTGGGGTGGAGGTGAAGACCCCTGAAGTCTGTTCCATGGACTGAGGGGGGGCCCCCTAAGCCCAGAGTCACGCTTCGGGGCTCCGTGCCAAGAGCCCCCGTGAGCCATGGCCTCGAAAGGGCAGCGGTGATTTTTTTTTTTCCCTTCACATAAATATATCGCACTTAAATGAGTTTAGACAGCATGACATCAGAGAGTAATTAAATTGGTTTGGGTTGAAATTCCGTTTCCAATTCCTGAGTTCAGGTTTGTAAAAAGATTTTTTCTGAGCACCTGCAGGCGTGTGTGTGTGTGTGTGTGTGTGTGTGAAGTATTTTCACTGGAAAGGATTCAAAACTTAAAAAAAAAAACAAAACTGGAGCACACAGGCAGCATTACGCCATTCTTCCTTCTTGGAAAAATCCCTCAGCCTTATACAAGCCTCCTTCAAGCCCTCAGTCAGTTGTGCAGGAGAAAGGGGGCGGTCGGCTTTCTCCTTTCAAGAACGAGTTATTTTCAGCTGCTGACTGGAGACGGTGCACGTCTGGATACGAGAGCATTTCCACTATGGGACTGGATACAAACACACGCCCGGCAGACTTCAAGAGTCTCAGACTGAGGAGAAAGCCTTTCCTGCTGCTGCTACTGCTGCTGCCGCTGCTTTTGAGGGTCCGCTCCTTTCATGGTTTTTCCTGCCAAGCCAGAGGCACCTTCGCTGCTGCCGCCGCCGTTCTCTTCGGTGCCATTCAGCGGCTGGCCAGAGGATGAGACTCTCCAAACCCCTCACTCTTTTGCTTTGGCACCTGGCTTGGCTGGACCTGGAATTTCTCCGCACTGTTGTGGGGGCCCCTGACGTGGGCCAGAGACCCCAGGGGACCAGGCCGGGATTGGCCAAAGCAGACGCCAAAGAGAGGCCCCCTCCGGCCCGGAATGTATTCAGGCCAGGGGGTCACGGCTATGGCGGGGGAGCCACCAATGCCAGGGCAAAGGGGGGCGCCGGGCAGGCAGGAGGCCTGACACAGCCCAAGAAGGATGAACCCAAAAAGCTGGCCCCCAGATCGGGTGGCCCCGAGCCCAAGCCAGGACACCCTTCCCAGGCAAGGCAGGCTGCCGCGCGGACTGTGACCCCAAAAGGACAGCTTCCTGGGGGTAAGGCATCCCCCAAGGCAGGCGCTGTCCCCAGCCCCTTCCTGCTGAAGAAGGCCAGGGAGCCCGGGGCCCCTCGAGAGCCCAAGGAGCCGTTCCGCCCGCCCCCCATCACGCCCCACGAGTACATGCTCTCGCTGTACAGGACGCTGTCCGATGCTGACAGGAAGGGAAGCAACAGCAGCGTGAAGTTGGAGGCTGGCCTGGCCAACACCATCACCAGCTTTATTGACAAAGGGCAAGGTGAGGGGGCGGGGTGGCTCAGAGGGAGGGGCACCTGCATGCATGGGGGGGCCTTTCAGAGCCCTGGCCCTGCCCTGGTGGGAGACGGAGTGTGTGTGTGCCTGGCCTGGGCTGGTGGCTGGGACTACCTCACACATGCCAGGTTCCGGGTTGGAGGCACCTGGGGATCGCCAAGCCCAGGTCCTGCAAGGTGCAGAGGGGATGACTAAAGTCCAGAGAGGAGACACAAGGCCTGCCGGTTGGTGGCAGAGTTGGGGTCCAGACTCTAAGACGCTTGATCACCAGGCCGTCCTCTGTTCCTACGTGGATTGGCCAAACTTTGTAGGCTCCAGGGGTTTGTAGGTTTTCTCAGAAGGCAGAGAAATTAATCTCTAGCCGCGCAGGGTTCCGCAACTTTGCCCTCCGATCAGGGGGCAGCGGAGGCGGGATAGGTGGAGACGGGAACCGAGGCACCTTTGGAGTCATGGGATGACGTTCCGATATGCGGGGTTTGGGGGTGGACAACAGACCTGGGGTTTAACCCCGTGACCTTGGGAAAGCTCCTTCTCCCTGCCGGGTCAGTTTCCCCGTCTGTATAACGAGGTGGAGGCTGGACTGGGGGATTTCCGAGAGCCCTTCAGATACGACACTTTATGTGCTGTCCTAAACAGATAATTTTTTTTTATCATTAACCCAGGAGAATTAACTGCTCTCCTCGTTTCTCCCTCTGCCCACCGGACGTGACTGTCTTGGCTTCTCCTCTCCACTTGCTGTGTGATCTCAGCAAGTCTCTTCCCCTCCCAGGGCCTCAGTTTCCCCCTCCGTGTGACTGCGGCTCACGTGCTCTGGCTCAGGGTCTGAGGACTCGGGCTGGCAGGGTGGGGGAGGGGTCAGCGAGGGGGAGAGGCCCCTCATTAGAGCCGGCCTGTGGGGGAATGACAGAGGGCGGGGGCGCCACGGAGGCAGCAGGTCTGGCTGAGGTGGGGGAGGTGACCTGGCTGCCTGCCCAGTCAGGGAAAGCTGTGACCCCTTGGGGGCTCATAAAGTAAGTCATTGTGCCCCCCAGCACTAAGGGAGCTCAGAGAGGGGGCGATGGGGAGTTTAAAGGCCTAATTAGTCACCTTCCAGAGCAATATATGAATGCTTCCCAATGGCAAATTGGTATTTAGGAAAGAGGGCATGCTGATTCGGACATACTACTGAGTTTCTTAGACATACACACAGCCTTATGTTTGTACACACATGCTGAATCACGCGTATGTGTGTTTAGGCGTGCACGCACCTTCTTACACACATGTATACATGGAATCTTCTTGCATACACACACACACACACACACACACATGCCCTTTAAATTTTGACACAAGCCCAATCATACATACACCTGACATGTCACTTATATATGCCACTTTTTTTTACTCACATATGAACCCAGTCATACACACAAACTTACACACACACACACACACACACACTTATACACCCAACAGGGTGAGGCACATACACAACAAAATCTTCAGACTGGGAAGCAGGGGGATTGGATTGTAGACCACTTTTGTTGCTAACCCACTGTGTGACTATAGTCAGGTCACTCCCCCTCTCTGTGCCACATCTGTAAAAAAGAGAACACGAAGGTCTTCTTTAAGGTATAGTGGGAGCAGCTTCCGACTGAGTACAACAAGTTCTAGGCTCGTGGTTGAACTATGCTGGTGACTCTGAGCAAGTCACCTAACTTCTCTGAGCCCCAGGTTCCCGCTCTGGGAAAACAGGCGTAATTAAATGCCGCCAAACCTCTCTCACCAGTGAGAGATCATATTCGATAACAGATCGGAGAGGGGTAGGTAGAAGGCAGTCCTGAAGCTGGTGGATTCCCGGTGTGAACAGTGATTGACACAAATACCCAGAACCACTCTATCACCCCAGCCACACCGACAGATAAACAAGCTCCTTACTCTGAAAAAGGCGCTCCGTGGTTGGGTCTTGGCCGCTCTCAGAGTGGGGAAGAGGTGAAAGAAAGCTCTCCAGAGGGGAGGTGACTGGCTTTCTTGACGGAGGTTGCAGGGAATGACTTCTGGGTGTTCTCTCTAGATGACCGAGGCCCCGTGGTCAGGAAGCAGAGGTACGTGTTTGACATCAGTGCCCTGGAGAAGGACGGGCTGCTAGGGGCCGAGCTGCGGATCTTGCGGAAGAAGCCCTCCGACCCCGCCAAGCCGGCGGCCCCCGGCAGCGGGCGGGCTGCCCAGCTGAAGCTGTCCAGCTGCCCCAGCGGCCGGCAGCCGGCAGCCCTGCTGGATGTGCGCTCGGTGCCAGGCCTGGACGGGTCTGGCTGGGAGGTGTTCGACATCTGGAAGCTCTTCCGAAATTTTAAGAACTCGGCCCAGCTGTGCCTGGAGCTGGAGGCCTGGGAGCGGGGCCGGGCCGTGGACCTCCGCGGCCTGGGCTTCGACCGGGCTGCCCGTCAGGTTCACGAGAAGGCCCTGTTCCTGGTGTTTGGCCGCACCAAGAAGCGGGACCTGTTCTTTAACGAGATCAAGGCCCGCTCGGGCCAGGACGACAAGACGGTGTACGAGTACCTGTTCAGCCAGCGGCGGAAGCGGAGGGCGCCGCTGGCCACGCGCCAGGGCAAGCGGCCCAGCAAGAACCCCAAGGCCCGCTGCAGTCGGAAGGCGCTGCACGTCAACTTCAAGGACATGGGCTGGGATGACTGGATCATCGCCCCCCTCGAGTACGAGGCCTTCCACTGCGAGGGGCTCTGCGAGTTCCCCTTGCGCTCCCACCTGGAGCCCACGAACCATGCAGTCATCCAGACCCTGATGAACTCCATGGACCCCGAGTCCACGCCGCCCACCTGCTGCGTGCCCACGCGGCTGAGTCCCATCAGCATCCTCTTCATTGACTCCGCCAACAACGTGGTCTACAAGCAGTACGAGGACATGGTGGTGGAGTCTTGTGGTTGCAGGTAGCAGCACCGGCCCCTCTGTCTTCCCTGGTGGCACAACCCCAAGACGCTGGTCGCGGGAGCCCCTCCTCGCACTTGTGGGGTCGCAGAGCAGCCAGGAAGCTGCAGCCAGGAGCGTCTCAACAGCCTGCCGGAAAGGGGGTGCCAACAGCCTTGCCCACCCTCAGAGCGGGACTTGGGCCAAAGGCCCCTCTCTACCCACAGGTCCCTCTGCCCGGGATTTCTGCTCTGCCCGCTGCTCTGACTGGCAGGAACATGCCCAGGGAGACAGATTCCGAGTGGGACAGAGACCCAGCAGACCTGGTTTTCCAATGAGACTCAGCCCACGAGCCTCTCCTTCCCCGGGCCTCCTTGGACTCTGGACACTCCAGGGAGTGCTCCCCGTGGGACAGCCACGGGTGCTGCATCCTCCTGGGATCACAGGGTGCCTGGTGACCTTCTGCCCCTGATGCGGATGCGATGCTGATTGGGCAGGGGTGGGAAAGAGGGGGAGAGGGCTTGGGCAGGGGTGAGGAATGTGGGGCTGTTAGACTGTTAGATTAAAAAATGTACATTGATGAGATAAAAAGCAAAGCTGTGCCTAAAGCCGTGGCCTAAAACTCCTTATTTACTCCAGGGGACCCAATGACCCCTCAAAGAATGACTGGCCCAGGGAGGGGGGATGGGTTGCCTCATGTATAAACCTGGTGTCCAGGGCCCAGTCCTTGCGTCCAGTCCTGGAAGCAGAATGGGGCAGAGAGTACAGGCTGAGCGGGGCCAGTGCTACCTCTAACCCCATTCCTGTTCCTTCCAAGGGCCCGCTGGTCTGGAGCTCTGTCTGCTCTGCTGAGGCCTGCCAACAGAGTGAGTTAGGTTTTCTTTCCGGCACTTCTTAGTCAAACTGATTGTCTCTTAAGTGGATCCTAAAATGTGAGGGAAATTCCCTAAATGTGGGGGAAATTGGGGATTTCGTTTCCTTTAAAATCACTAGTATCAGCTGCCCGTCCCTCCCTCCACCCCCTTCTCCACCCCCAACACACACTCACAGAATGAACTGACCCCCATTTAAAGGGGCCTCTGATTTTTCTCTGGGGAACCCGGGCTGCTAGAGATCCCTCCTCTCCTATTGAGACATCTCCTTTTTTGCCAATGATCACTGTTCCTCGCGTGATCTTGTCCATGGCCCTGCTACCCTCCTGCCTGGCACCTTCAGTACACCTCACTGCTCACCTATCACCTCCGACCTCTTCACCCCATCTCCGGAAACAGAGCCAGAGCCCCTCCCCTTCACATTATCCATGATATAAATGCGTAATTACATATTCGATAAACAACCTCCCCACTAATCTCAGACAGTCCAATGCCAGACACGTCCTGACGACGTTTCCTACTTGGGGCTTTGCCCAGACCAAAAGCCCACTTTCCTTTCTCTGCTTGAACCTCTGGAAGGGGCATGAGATCTCAACTCTTGGGAGGGGAGCGCTGCGCTCTGGTAGGGCAACGTGGGCACCCAAGTCCTCCTCGTTCTCAGGGCTCAGGACCGGTATCTGCCTGGCTGCAGAGAGGGAGAACCAGGCCTCTGTTTCCCACCCAAGGAGGCCTCAACTTCTTCCCTGCCTCTCTCCAGCTGAGCCTTTGATTCCCGGGGCTCCCAGCCAAAGCTGTTTCAACAGTGGGGATTCCTGCCCAGCTATGGGCAGACCGTGCGTCCCTTCTCTCGAGACCTGAAACCTGGGCTGTCAGGACCTAAAGCCAGCGCGCCCTGCCCTGTGCCGGGGGCAGCCTGAGCTTGGAGCCTCGCCCTCCCTGGCTGCTGGGCTTCGTTGTGTTTGGCGAGTGGCGGGCCCGCTACCTATGGAAGCAAACAGAGAAGCTGCCACGGCAGACAGAGTTCTGGTGTGTGGGAGAGAGAATGAGCCTGGGAGGGAGGTGCCAGGGAAGCCAGGCAGCGGGCTGGGCGTACAGAGCGAGCAGTGTAGAAACTGGGTGGCTGAAGCCCCAAGGGCAGCGAGGCAGGGGACGAAGGGGTCACACGCGCGGCTGGCTCCCGCACACAACTTGTGTTCTGGCCTGCGTGTCCCTGGTTTCCTGGAAAGCCTGACAGAACTGGAGCTGCTCCCTGCCTTCGCGCCGTCAGAGAGTTTCGGATCACCTCAGCCACAATGCTCTTCTGCGCTGAAATGGCCATGGACTGTTTGTGGCTCTGGCTTGACGCACAAGGAACCCCCGCTCCCATCTCAACCTGCCCCAGGACTCTCTTTCACGAGAGAGCCGCTCAGACTGTGTGCTGTCCCCCTTCTCTCACCCAGAAAAGTGCAGGAAAGTGCAGGGTGGGTAGGAATAGCCCTTCCATCCTAACCATCTGACCTGTTCCACTGCCTCCTTGGAAAATTATCTCCACCCAGTCTCAGTCTTAACAAGCTGCATATTTATACAGTACATTCTTGTAAAAAAAAAAAAGGTACAAGGCTTATATCATTCCTCAGAGTTCACAAACATTCTCCGGGGCCGTGGTCTTGCAGCACGGAAGGGCTCAAAGGCAGCCAGCCCAGTTTCAAATTTCCGATCTGCCACTTAGAGTTAGAGCACTTGGGCAAGTAACTTAATTCCATGAATCTTGGTTTCCTCACATGTGGGGAGAAACAGGTGGGGAAAAGGTAAACAGTCTACCTATTTCATAGGACTAACTGTGAGGATATGAAGGCACTCAACACAAACCCGGCACAGAGGTGGCACTCAATAACGTTAGCTGTTGTTATTATTTTATTTAAAAAATATATATTTTATTGATATTTTACAGAGAGGAAGGGAGAGAGATAGAGAGCTAGAAACGTCGATGAGAGAGAAACATTGACCAGCTGCCTCTTGCACACCCCCCACTGGAGATGTGCCCGCAACCAATGTACATGCCCCTGACCGGAATTGAACCCTGGACCTTTCAGTCCGCAGACCGACGCTCTACCACTGAGCCAAACCGGTTTCGGCAGCTGTTGTTATTATTAATGTGCCTAAAACAGTCACATGAAGCAGGCAGGGCAAGGATTATCACTCTTTCCCCCCACACCACCCCATTTTTACAGAAAAGGAAATTCACAGCCAGGGAGGTAACTACAGGTGTCCTAAAGGTCTCAGTGTGCTTTATATCATTTTTGTTTTCTTTCTGGGCCCCAGACTCCACTGACCCCAGTCCTGGCAAGCAATGGAATTACTTAACTGGGGTTTGGCTCTCTGTGTTAAAAGTATCCCCTTGGGGACACACAGCATTGTTAGTTCCTTGGGAGAAACAGCCAAGCAGAGAGCTTAAGGCAGGGAACGTGGAGGCCCATAGGAAAGGCAAGAGGTGGGGCATCCAGAGCTACGATGCCCATCTCTAGGCTCTTCCACAATCCCACGTTCCAGGGCCATAAGCAGGAGAATCAGCTTTCCTAAGGCTTGGAATACAGAACCTTGGGAAGCTTCTCAGCCTTCACTCTGACTCCACAACTTAGTTATATCCAATCTGAGAATAGATATGAGAAAGCAGAGTAGAGGAGGATTGGTCAGATACGCCTGAAAGTCAGACAGAACTAAGTTCCAGTCTTGGTTCCACCACTTTCCAGATGAGTGACTTTGGGCAAGTTATTTAACCTCTCTGAGCCTCAGTTTCCCTATCTGCAGAAGAGGGATAATATCAAGTTTACTGGGCTTGAGATGTATTCATTCTATCAATCTTTGATTTGTTGATTTATTGATTCATTCACTAACCAATAAGTGTTTATTAAAGGTCTACTCTAGACTCTGTGCTGAGTATTGAAATAATAACAACAACCACAATTGTTAATGTTTATTAAGGGCTTATTATATGCCAGGTACTATGACTAGCATTTTCCATGAATTCTCTTATCTTGCAATGATCATGTCCTCAAGTTTCATGCATGACTGGAAGAGAAAATAAAGAATCCCAAAGGATGCTAGGATCTTACGTCTATCAAAGGAGATGAAAAAAAATAAACAAAACAAACAGGAGGAAAAAGTCAAATTATACATCCGAATGCATGAAATCAACCCTACAATTACAGGATGTGGAAAAAATGTGATACTTCAGATGGGAAAGTGTTGTAGGTGGTTCTGAAATCAATTCAATATTATTTGGATGCTTAAATGTGAATACAAGTGTGGGCTTCATTGACATACATGTAGTGTTAAGTCCTAAGGAAATTGTTTCTGCTTAGTTAAGCAGGACTTGGGGAGTGTTGGGATGGAGAGAGTAAGGGAGAGAAGCAAAGTCAAGGGTGAATCTTGAGGTATTTTGTTTGGGTAACTGGGTAAACGGTGTGCCATTCAACAATAAAAAAAGAGAACATAGAAAGAGACATAGCTGAAACCGGTTTGGCTCAGTGGATAGAGCGTCGACCTGCGGACTGAAGGGTCCCAGGTTCGATTCTGGTCAAGGGCATGTACCTTGGTTGCGGGCACATCCCCAGTGTGGGGTGTGCAAGAGGCAGCTGATCGATGATTCTCTCCCATCAATGTTTCTAACTCTCTGTCCCTCTCTCTTCCTCTGTAAATGGTCAATAAAATATATTTTTTTAAAAAGAAAAAAAAAGAAAGAGAAATAGATTTTGAGAGGAAGATGATGATGTCAGCTTTGGACATCAAGTTTGAAAAATTCTTTTATTTTTATTGATTTTAGAGAGAGGGGGGATGGGAGAGAGAAAGAAACATTGACTTGTTGCTCCATCCACCCATGCATTAATTGGTTTCTTCTTCTTCTTCTCCTTCTCCTTCTCCTTCTCCTTCTCCTTCTCCTTCTCCTTCTCCTTCTCCTTCTCCTTCTCCTTCTCCTTCTCCTTCTCCTTCTCCTTCTCCTTCTCCTTCTCCTTCTCCTTCTTCTTCTTCTTCTTCTTCTTCTTCTTCTTCTTCTTCTTCTTCTTCTTCTTCATTTAATTTATTTTATTGATTTTTTTACAGAGAGGAATAGAGAATTAGAAACATAGATCAGCTCTCTTCTGTACACTGCCCACGGGGGATGACCAGCAACCAAGGCACACGCCCCTGGCCAATGCTCCATCCACTGAGCCAAACTGGCCAGGGCCAGAAAAACTCTTTAGAGATTAGCTTTCAGTAGGAAAAGCAGCAATTCTTCCATGAAATGACAAAAGAAGAAAGAATGTATGCACACAATAAAATCAGGTACTTGGTTTAGTGGTTGGAAGTTGAGTTTCCTTCTGATGGCTTATAACTTCTATTTTCTCTGTGAAGTAGGAGGTGAGGTAATCTGTTCAGAGACAGTAGAAAGGGTCTCTGCAGACGTAATCAAGTTAATATAAAGTTATTAGTGGGCCTAATCCAGTATGACTGGAATTCTTATAAGAGGACAAGAGACACAGAGACAGGCATACAGGGAGAAGGCCGTGTGATGAGAGAGGCAGAGAACAGAATGATACAGTTGTAAAGCAAGAAACATAAGGATTACTGGCAACCGCTGAAAGCTATAAAGAGGCAAGAAATGACCCTTCTCCAGAGCCTTCAATAGAGCATGGTCCTGCCAACCCTTTGATTTTGGGCTTTTAGCCTCGAGAACTTCAAAACAATACATTTTAATGGTTTTAAGCCACTTGATTTTTTTTTGTTTTGTTAAGTCAGTCCTAGGAATCTAATACTGTTATAGATAGTAGTATTGGATAAGGGGGAAGGGTTGAGCATAACAGAAGTTGGTAGCCATATGGGGGTTACCAATACTCTTTTGCACGATTTTCTCCAATAGTACTCAATAATCTAGATGTAGGGGTAGGTTAAATGGACAATTACAAGGTTGGGGTCTTTCCAGGTGGACAGGATAGAAAGACATTTAAGCAAAAGACTTAATATTGGCAAGAAAATAGTTAAAATGACAGACCACATGGTCTGAGCTAGATAGGAGAAGTAATAAAGAGAGGAGAGGGTTGACAGACGATAAAGAGGAGTTTAAAAACCTGGAGGTCTCAACAAGGTAGAATGACAGGTGTAGTAGGAGTAATGAATAAAGCTGAAATAACAGGGTGATGAGAACACAGAATGACATAAATTAAACATTTCGGAATTATAATTCTGGTAATGAGATCCAGGAATAGGCAGCTGGACACTTCATACTTAAACAATATGCAACCTCTTGTAATTGACTTTTTAAAAAATATATTTTTATTGATTTTTTTACAGAGAGGAAGAGAGAGGGATAGTTAGAAACATTGATGAGAGAGAAACATTGATCAGCTGCCTCTTGCACACCACTACTGGGGATGTGCCCGCAACCAAGGTACATGCCCTTGACCAGAATTGAACCTGGGACCTTTCAGTCCGCAGGTCGACGCTCTATCCACTGAGCCAAACTGGTTTCAGCGTGTAATTGACTTTTTTTTTTACATAGCATAAAGTTCTTGCATGTATCAGTTTATTCCCTTTTATTGTTGTATAATAAACCATTTTCTAGATATACCACATCTTATTTAGCCATTCATCAGTCAATGGACATTTGTTTTCACTTTTTAGTTGTGATGAACATTCATATACAAGTTTTTGTATAAACATGTCTAAATTTATCTTGAATATACGCATAGGAATGGAGTCACTGGATCATAAAGCAATTCTATGTTTATCATTTTAAGGAAAAGCCAGACTATTTTCCAAAGCAGGTCTACCACTTTACACTCCCATCAGTAATAAATGAGTGATCCAATTTTTTTCATATCTTTGCCAGAACTTTGTATTATACATATGCTTGATTATAGCCATCTAGAGGGTGTGGGAAGTGGTATCTCATTGTGTATTCGTGTATGTGTTTCCCTAATGACTAATGATGTTAGTCATCTTTTCATTAACTTAATGGCCATTCATATGTCTTCTTTGGAGAAATGGCTAATCAAATGCTTTGCCCATTTTAATTGGGTGTTCATTTTACTTTAAAAAGTTTTTTAATTGATTTTTCAGAGAGGTGAAGGGAGAGGGAGAGAGAGAAACATCCATGTGAGAGTGTAACATCGATTGACTGCCTCCTGCATGCCTCCTACTAAGGATTAAGCCCCCAACCCAGGCATGTGTCTGGGAATCGAATCGGCAACCTTTCAGTGCACATGTTGATGCTAACCCAACTGAGCCACAGCAGCCAGGGTAGGAGTTTATGATTTTATTATAGACTTGTAGAGTTCTGTATATAGTCCGGATACAAGTCCTTTATCAAATACACGATTGGCAAATATTTTATCCCATTCGTCTTTTTATTTTCTTTTTTTTTTCCCTAGGTAATATGCTATTTTATTTTTGGAGAAAAATAATCCTTAATTCTCTAACTTTCTTTTTTTTAAAAAAGTTTTTTTTATTAAATTATTATCTGTGTACATATATTACCATTGCCCCCCCCCCAAAAAAAAAATTCCCTCCCTCCCCAGAGTTTTGTGTCCATTGGTTATACTTATATGCATGTGTACAAGTCCTTTGGTTGATCTCTTATTTCCCTCCCCTCCCCGCTGTATTTAGACAGTCTGCTTGTTGCTTTACTGTCGCTATATTTAACTTATGGTTCATCAGTTTATAATGTTCTTTATTATTCATAAATGAGTGAAGTCATGTGGTGTTTCTCTTTCATTGACTGGCTTATTTCACTCAGCATGATATTCTCCAATTCCATCCAGGTTGCTGCAAATGATGAGAATTCCTTCTTTTTTATGGCAGCATAGTATTCCATTGTGTAGATGTACCACAGTTTTTGGATCCAATCATCTGCTGATGGACACCTAGGCTGTTTCCAAATCCTAGCTATTGTAAATTGTGCTGCTATGAACATAGGGGTGCATATATCCTTTCTGATTGGTGCTCCTATTTTCTTGGGATATATTCCTAGAAGTGGGATTACTGGGTCAAATGGGAGTTCCATTTTGAGTTTTTTGAGGAAACTCCATACTGTTCTCCACAGTGGTTGTACCAGTCTGCATTCCCACCAGCAGTGCACGAGGGTTCCTTTTTCTTCACAACCTCGCCAACACTTATCGTTTGTTGATTTGTTAATGTTGGCCATTCTGACAGGTGTGAGATGGTATCGCATTGTTGTTTTGATTTGCATCTCTATTTTCTTGATGGTATCTTTTACAATACAAAAGTTTACATGTTTATAGAGTCTAATTTATTTTTCTTTTGTTATCTATGTTTTTGCTATTGTATCTAAGAAGGCTTTGCCTATCACAGGGTCATGACGAAAACATACTCTTATGTTTTCTTTAAAAATTTTTATAATTTAGCTATTACATTTAGGCCTCTGTTCCATTTTGAGTTAATTTACCATATGGTGTGAGATAGGAGTTCAATTCAATTCTTTTGAATTAAAAAAAATTGTCAATATGTATTATACACCTACTACTCTAATATTCTTGAAGGCTTGGACCAAGTTCTACACCTTTGTATTTTCCATAAAACCAATGAATAAACTCTTTTTTCTCAGAATTAGATTTTGAGAATGATATAGATATATTTTATTTCAATTTTAAAGTTAATTATATAGATATGGTATAGATTTCAAATAAGACAAAAGCAAATGTAAAAAATGTCTACCTTCCTTGCCTAACCTTGTCTTCCAAACCTCTTAGAATTATCAACTATAACCACCAGTAATTTTCTATACCTGTACAAGTACACACAAAGAACAGAATCCAAAGTTTTTTTGTTTTTGTTTTTTTTTTTTAAAGAGAACCAAGGTCACTCTTTTTGGGGAACAGATACTCCTTTATTTTAAAAAAATGTTTTATTGATATTTTACAGAGATGAAGGAAGAGGGATAGAGAGTTAGAAACATTGATGAGCTGCCTCCTGCATACCCCCTACTGGGGATGTGCCCATAACTAAGGTACAGGCCCTTGACTGGAATCAATCCTGGGACCTTTCAGTCCACAAGCCGATACTCTATCCACTGAGCCACACTGGTTTTGGTGAGTCCAAAGTCTTTACCATGGCCTACAAGGTCCCCTAGATCTGGCCTCTAGGGCCACCTGTCAACTTCATCTCCTTCCATACTCTTTCTTATTCATTTGACTCAGACCATAATAACCACCTTGCTCTTCCTGAGAAGACCAAGCATTCTCCATGTTGGGGCCTTGGTACTTGGAAAAGGATGCTCTTTTCCAAGATATTGACCTGGGTCACTCTCTCATTGTCATGGGCCAGATTCTCATTTCATTCATACTTCTGATCAAATTCAGTGAGGTTTTGCCTGATCTCTATCTTATTTAAAATAGTACTTTGCCTTCTCTTTTTTTATTCTTATCCTGCTTAGCATTTATCAATACCCGACATCAGATTATATGTTTGTCTATTGTTTCTCTCGCTTTACTGGAACTTTATTTTCTACTGTATCCTCAGCATCTAGATCTGAGCCTGAATCATGATTAAATGCTCAGCAAATATATATACATTTTTAATAAATGACTGAATTTCAATGTGATGCCTCTAAGGAAGTATGAAAATTCTGAGGGGCAGAGACAGTGTAAAGAGAGATGAAATATACGCTGTTTCCCCGAAAATAAGACAGTGTCTTATATTAATTTTTGCTCCCAAAGATGTGCTAGGTCTTATTTTCAGGGGATGTCTTATTTTTCCATGAAGAATACGGTACACATTTATTGTTAAATGAAAATAAAGGAAATTTATTACCTGTATATGGTACGGTAGTACGGTAGTTGTCAACACAAACCAGACAAACTGTGAATCCTGGGGGTCTTATTTTTTGGGGGGATACCTTATATTTCACTCAGAGGGAAACCTGTAAGTAGGTCTTATTTTTGGAGGATGTCTTATTTTTGGGGAAACACGGTAGTGAGGGAGAGGGAGCTTTGAGAGAACCATGGAAATTGCTGGGGCTTCAGGTTGAGTGTTTAGCAGACAAAGGGCTGATGCGCCCTGGTGGCGGTGACTTCGGTGTCAGGCCTCTTTATTCCAAATGTATCCACCATCCCAGGTAACCTAATGTCTCCGTAAAGGACCCATCCTACATCATGAGCTCTCAGTTCTTTGAAGGCTTCCACTGGAGATTTTTCACCTTCATTTCAGCCACCTTCTTCCATTGCCATCCCCTGCTGGTTGTCATCATTCTGAACAGTTCCAACCCTAAAACCTTAAATTAAAAAATATCACTGTCTGACCCACATTTTCTTAACCTTCAAACTCTCATTCAGTTTTGCTCATTACACTTTCTTTTACTCATTTGCCCTTTCTTCTTTCCTAACAACCTCTTCCTCTCTTTATTGTCTTCACTATATAGATTTCCTGGCCTATCCCTCAATCCTCTTTCTTGCCAATGTCATCACCTTCTTTTAAGGGAGCTCCCAAAATCCTGGACTTTTAACCCCAGTGAAAAAAAAAAGGGGGGGGGGGATCTTCTCAGGAGTCAGTCTGGGAAGGAGGGGTTCTGACCAGAGGGCGCTGAGTCCTGAGGCTGGTTGGGGTAGGGGTTAAGGAGAGAGCTGTGAAAACCCCGAAACCAGAGGTCAGGGAAGGCCGGTGTTGCAGAGGGCTTCAGCCTCCGTGTGTGTGTGTGTGTGTGAGAGAGAGGGGGGGGGGAGGGGGGGCAGGGGGAGGGTTGCAAGGAGGGAGGGAGAGCGCGCGAGCGGGTCCTGGGGCCTTCCGGGCCGACAGCCTCGCCCCCCGGGTCCCGCGCACCGAGGGAAGCGCGCGCTCATCCAGGCAGCGGCAGCGGCCTTTGTGCGCCTGCGCGGCCGTTGCCTGGCGCCCGCCGGCGGGGGGACGCCGGTAGAGGACGACCCGGTGAAGGCGTAGCGGCAGCCGGGACTCCGGAAGCTCACCCTTCACCCGGAAATGGTTGTGGAGGAAACATGGCGTCGCTCGTGCGAGTCCTTGTGAGTGGAGGAATCATGTTGGGCGGTCGTCTGCGGGCCGGGGTTGGAGTCGGAGAGGCTGGGGTGGGAAGGAAGCTGGAAGGAAGGGCACAGGGGGAGTCTGTGCGGCGGCGAGGCTGCGCGGCCGCCTCTCTGCGGGGAAACTGAGGCAGCTTCCCACTTCCCTCTAACCTTTTTGGCCGCGGTTTTGCCCTCCTTGGCCCTAGGAGGAGAGGGAGAGTGACATCGGATCTAAACGCGGTGCAGTTTGGTTTTCCTCGGTCGCCACCCGTGACCGCTCCCCCCCCCGGGGAGGGGCAGCACGTGGGGCAGGGATTTGAGTTTCGGGGGACAGGGTTCTATCCGGTCCCTGTTCTGTCGCCGAGGAACCGTGTGACGTCGGGCAAGTCACCCTGAGACCTCAGGAGCCTGGCGTGACAAAACGAGGACGTTGATCTGCGGCCCGTTAGGAGTCTGACGTTTCCTGGGTTTGTTTAAAGAGATCAGTATGTCAGTTCTTAACTACAGTTACGTGGAAAACTGTTACAGATGATTAAAGTAAAAGCTGCACGAAAACGGAGGACACATCTGTCGTTTTCACTTTGCCTCGCTCAGTGTCTGGCATATTATAGGTGTTCGGTAAACATCTGTTGAATGAATGAATGAAGAATGGAGTAGGGAAGGACTGCTAGTCTAATTAGCACCTTTATGGGAAGCTACTGCCCTTCTTGTGATCCAATCCGGATCCTTCTAGCAGACTGTGACCTCCAGGAACTAATGGAGAAAGAAAGTGGCAGCAGAAAAAGGTTGGGAGAATACAGAACTTAGTTGCTAACCATGGAGGGATGGGAAGAGTATAATTTTAGCAAGTCTTTCAAAACCTGGGCCAAGGACATTGGTTTTTCGCAGCTGAGACTGCCTGTTCTTGCCTCTGGTTGCCTTTTGAGTTGTCATTTCACACTTTCTAATGTTTAACTATGTGGCTTACAAAGACTGCAGTTTTATTTATATTTCTTCTCAGCCTAGCACAGTGCAGTGCCCAGGATTGCTGCTCAGTATATATTTGTTTGAAGGATAGCTTTTATAACCTACAGAAAGATTCACTTGGCGGAGTAATTGTTGATGCAAGAGCAAAAATTGATTCCGATCAGGACGGCTGAGGAAATGACGACTAGGATGTCCCAGGTTATTTAGGTGTGTGTGTGTGTTTTACTTTTTAAGTGTATTTTTTTGTTGACTTCAGAGAGGAAGGGAGAGGGAGAGAGAGAGAAACATCAATGATGAGAGAGAATCATTGATCTGCTACCTCCTGCACTCCCCCTACTGGGATCGAGCCCACAACCTGGGTATGTGCTCTTGATTGGAATTGAATTCAGGACCCTTCAGTCCACAGGTTGATGCTCTATCCACTGAGCCAAACCAGCTAGGGTCCAAGTTATTTAGTTTTTAAGATGGATATTTTTTTGGGGGGCGGGGAGATGAAAAGTTTATTGGGCTGTATACCTGAAATGAATCTCGGTTTGTTTTGAAAGTTAGAGGATGCCCCAGCTATCTTAAATACTCTTATTCCTGAGCATGTGGACTGTTTCAGGTTCATTTCTTCTTAGGTGGTAGCATCCATAGAACTTCTCTAAGTGGATTCTGTTAATTGGATTTATCCTTTATTAGTTGGATCACCCCTGTCCCCATTTATCCCTTTCTAGTAATTATTTTAGGGGAAAAATAAGTTTATATAAGGAAAATCACTTTCAGTTTATACAGTGACTAGAGGCCTGGTGCATGAGATTCGTGCATGGTGTGTGTGTGGGGTGTCCCTCAGCCTGGCTTGCACCCTCTCCAATCTGGGACTTCTTGGGGGATGTCCGACTGCCTCTCACAATCTGGGACCGCTGGTTCCTAACTGCTCTCCTGCTTGCCTGATTTCCCCTAACTGCCTCTGCCTTACCTTGCACCTGGGACCCAGGATTCCCTCCTCCGACTGGTTGCAGGCATCTGGGACCCGGGCCACCTTTTCCCGGTCTGGCTGCAGCCATAGGGGATTATGGGGTGTATGGCTTGTCCTTCTCCCAGGCAAGGCCACAGGCACAGACACAGCCGCTGGCACCTGGAACCATGGGGTGGGTGTCTTGTCCCTCTCCCAGGCCACCGCCTGGCTGGTCCCAATTCCTCTCTCCCCAGTGTTGAGTGTCTGAGCCTTTATGGCATAAGGGTGTGTTGATCATTTGCATATTAGCTCTTTATAGGATTCTTTGAAGTCCTTTAAACATCTATATACATATAAGCCCAGTGATTGGAATGACTGAATGGCTGGAACAAGAGATGGCTTTGATGTGCACTGCGGCAGCCAACTAGCCTGATCTGGGCCCCAATTGGCACTCAATATCCTGATTGGCGGTGGGGCCAGCTGGCCAATCGCCTGTGGCCCCTCCCCTCAGCTGGCCCCACCCCAATAGGGAGCAGGGCCAGCTGGCCAACCAATGGGGCCCCTTCCCCCTGCCAGCCTGGTATTATAATGTAACTAGAGGCCCAATGCATGAAATTTGTGTGCTCAAGCGGGTATCCCTCAGCCTGGCCTGCACCCTCTTGCAGTCCTGGAGCCCTCAGGAAATGTCCGACTGATGGCTTAGGCTCTCAACCTGGGTATGTGCTCTTGACTGGAATTGAACCTGGGATCCTTCATACCCAGGTGTGGGCCTAAGCCAGCAGTTGGGCATCCTTAATGCTGCCACAGAGGCAGGAGTGGCTCCCACCACCGCCGCTGTACTCACCAGCCATGAGCCTGGCTTCTGGTTGAGTGGCAGTCTCCTTGTGGGAGTGCACTGACCACCAGGGGGCAGCTCCTACATTGTCTGTCCCCTGATGGGTCAGTGGGCGGCATAGCATCTGGTTGTTCAGCTGTTTGGTCAATTTGCATAGTAGCCTTTTATTATATAGGATATGTGACAAAGCAGTGGAAACTCCTGTAGGACAGGTTGAAAGTATCAGTAAACATGAAAGTAGCAGATATTTATGGATCACATACTCTGAAGAGGTATTTGGGTTAGGCATGTGAGGAACACATAGATACAGGAAAGTCCACATGTTTAGGAGTCTGAAGGGCCTTAGTTGTAAGCTTAGCTCTTTTACTTCTATGGGTGACTTTTAAAAAAAAAATTATTTTTATTTTTTATAGCTTTCTTATTTTATTTTCCCCCACCATTTTTTTATTAAGGTATTATATGTGTACATTGTTTACCATTGCCCTCCCCCCCTACCTCCCATACATGCCCTCCCTCCCCAGAGTTTTGTGTCCATTGGTTGTACTTATATGCATGCATACCAGTCCTTCGGTTGATCTCTTATCTCCCCCAGATCACCCTACCCTCCCTGCTGTCATTTGACAGTCTGCTTGTTGCTTTACTGTCACTATATCTATCTTTCTGTTCATTAGTTTATAATGTTCTTTATTATCCATAAATGAGTGAGGTCATGTGGTGTTTCTCTTTCATTGACTGGCTTATTTCACTCAGCATGATGTTCTCCAATTCCATCCAGGTTGCTGCTAATGATGAGAATTCCTTCTTTTTATGGCAGCAAAGTATTCCATTGTGTAGATGTACCATAGTTTTCTGATCCAATTATCTGCTGACGGGCACCTAGCCTCTTTCCAAATCCTAGCTATTGTAAATTGTACTACTATGAACATAGGGGCTCCCCCCGGTCCTCCCCCCCCCTCCAGGTCACATGGCTCCCCCTGGTCCCACTGCTCCCCTGGGGCACACGGCTCTCCCTGGTCTATGGGTGACTTTTAGAAAGTCACCTAACTTCTTTGAGCCTCAGATTTTTTTAATAGTAAATATAATAGGGTTGATCAGAGAATCAAATGGGACCAGTGATATTTATTTATTTATTTTTAATATATTTTATTGATTTTTTACAGAGAGGAAAGGAGAGGGATAGAGAGCTAGAAACATCGATGAGAGAGAATCATCGATCAGCTGCCTCCTGCATACCCCCCACCGGGGATGTGCCTGCAACCAAGGTACATGCCCATGACCAGAATCGAACCCGGAACCTCGCGGTCTGATGCTCTATCCATTGAGCCAAACCGGTTTTGGCAGGAGCAGTGATATTTAAATGCTTTTCTAAATTAAAAAATTTTGTTTTGAAGATATAAAAATTTTATTTTATTTTTTATATTTATTTATTTATTTTTATGTCATTCTTTTTCTTTTTCTTTTTAAATTAAATTATTATCTGTGTACAAAGGTCCTGGAATTGAACCTGGGACCTTTCAGTCTGCAGGCCGACGCTTTATCCCCTGAGCCAAACTGGTTTCGGCTAAAAATTTTATTTTTATTTTTAAAGTCAACATTGTAAACACTCACATATACACTATTAGATTTTTTTTTTTTTGGTTGGTTTGTTAATCCTCACCCAAGGGTATTTTTTTTAATTTAAAAAAATTTTAAATTTCTTTATTGATTAAGGTATCACATATTCGTCCTCAACCCCCCATTCCAATTCCCCACCCCGCCTCACTCATGCCCCCATCCCCTATTGTCCTTGACCACTGGTTAGGCTCATGTGTATGCACATAAGTCCTTTGGTTGATCTCTCCCTTTTATCCCCTCCCTCCCTCTGAGGTCCAACAGTCTGACCCATGGCCGAGGATATTTTTTGCATTGATTTTTAGAGAGAGTAGAACAGATGGAGAAAGACAAGAGGGAAACATTTATGTGAGAGACACACATTAATTGCAGATTATCTCCTGCATGTGCCCAAACAGGGCCAGGGATTGAGCCTGCAACTGAGGCACATACCTTTGACTGGAATTGAACCTGGGATCTTCAGTCCAAGGGCTGATCTATTCACTGAGCCAAACCAGCTAGGGCTAGATTTTAAAAAAAAATACTAGTAGATCCCTGTAGTAGTTGTGGATGGATCAGAGAGAGCTGAAATTAGAGACCCCCAAAATAAATCAGAAAGTACTTAAGTAATCATGGAAGAAATGATAAAAGCCTGTAGTAAGGGGGGAGGAGCTGTGTGGTTAAAGAGGAAGGGATGGTTTCAATAGAAAAGTGTATATAAGGGCTTGTTGAGAGGTTAGATATAGAAAGTGAGGGAGAAGGAGGAATCTTAACAGTGAGTCCCTTTGATAACTGAATTAATAGTAGTGTCCGCTGAGAAGATCCAGCTGGAAATAGAGTTTTTTCTTTTTTAGCAGCTGGAGAGTTGATATTCATGAGAGAGAGCAAGACAGTGCTGAGATAAAGGTTCTAGTTGAATCAAGATGTTGAGATTTCTTAGGCAATAATATTGACAGCTAACATTTATAGGGTACTTACCATGTGCTAAGCACTCTTTCATACTTTATATATGTGAACTTAATCTTTACAACAGCCCTTTGAAAAGATAAGCACCATTATTTTTTCCATTTTACTGATAAGAAAATTGAACCACAGGGTCGTAGTGTTCCTGAAATATTCTCATTAGTTTTCCTTTATTTTTTCTTTCAGATTTAATGGTCTATTTTATTCCCTCTTCAATGATGGGTTTGGGAAGGAGGAGGAAACTAAAACACTGCTATTTCTGAGTAGCTTCAGCCGAGGAACTGTCCTATTGAGTAGTGCAATGGAACTTGCTTATAGTTTTACTAGAGGCCTGATGCATGGATTCATGCACCAGCGGGGTCCCTTGGTCTGGCTTGCGGGAATCAGGCTGAAACCGGCTCTCTGACATCCCCCGAGCAGTCACAGATTGTAAGAGGGCAGTTCTCGGGTGATGCACCCGCACCCCAGAATTGGGCTCCCTCCTCTCTGGTTTTGGGTGCGTCACTCGAGAACCGCAGCTGCCAAGTTACCACAGCTCAGCAGCACTTGTGTTGAGTGTCATCATATATATATATATATATATATATATATATATATATATATATATATATATATAGATGCGCTGTCCTAGACATTGATGATTATTTTTGCTTTTCATTGACAGTAGTATATATTTTTTAGTAAAATATACATTACATAAATGTACCATTTTAACCATTTTTGAGTATACAGTTGAGGGCATTAAATACATTCACATTGTGCTACTATTACCACCAACATCCACTTTTTTCATCTTACAAAACTGAAACTGTACTCAGTCTAGAGGGGGCAATTGCCATTCTACTCTCTGTCTTTAAGATTTTTTTAAAAATATGTTTTTATTGATTTTTTACATAGAGGAAGAGAGGGATAGAGAGTTAAAAACATCGTTGAGAGAGAAACATCAATCAGCTGCCTCTTGCACACCCCCTTTTGGAGATGTGCCCGTAACCAAGGTACATGCCCTTGACCGGAATTGAACCCAGGACCTTTCAGTGCAGAGGCCGACGCTCTATCCACTGAGCCAAACCGGTTTTGGCTGTCTTTAAGATTTTGACTATTCTAGGTACCTCAGATAAATGGAATCATACGGAATTTGTCCTTTTGTGACTGGATTATTTCACTTAACATAATGCCCTCAAGGTTTATCCATGTTTTATGTGTCAGAATGTCCTTTTTTTTTTTTTTTTTTAAGGCTAAATACTATTCTATTGTGTATGCCAGCATATATCACTATGTTTATTCATTCATCTGTCAATGGACACTTGTGGTATTCCACCTTTTGACTATTGTGAAATAGTGTTACCATGACCATGGATATACAAATATCTGTTTGGGTCCCTGTTTTTACTTCTTTTGTGGAATTACTGGAGTGTTAAGGTAAGACTATGTTTAAGTTTTTGAGGAATTACCATTTAATTTTTTACAGCAGCTGAACCATTTTACATCCTACTAGCAAAACACAGAATTCCAATTTCTCCATGTTTTTACCAATACTTACTGATTTTGTTTTCATAGTGGCCATTTTAATGGGTGTGAGGTGATATCTCATTGTAATTTTGATTTGCTTTTCTCTAATGACTAGAGACCTGGTATGCAAAATTCTTGCACTTGTGGGGAGGGGGTTCCTCAGGCCAGCTTGAACCCTCTTGCAGTTCAGGAGCCCTTGGGGGATTTCTGGGCCTAAGCTGGTAGTCTGACATCCTTTGCGCTTCTGCAGAGGCGAGAGAGGCTCCTGCCACCACTGCTGTGCTCGCCAGCCTTGAGCCCGGCTTCTGGAAGTTCCTGTATTGAGCGCCTGGCCCCTGGTGGTCAGTGCATGTCATAGCAACTGGTCGTTCCACTGTTTGGTCAATTAGCATATTAACCTTTTATTATATAGGATTAGTGATGTTGAGCATATTTTATATGCTTGATGGCCTTTGAAATTATATCTTCAGAGAAATGTTTATTCAAGTCCTTTGCCCATTTTTTAATTGAGTATTTTTTTATTATTGATTAGGTATAGGAGTTCTTAATATATTCTGGATATGAATCCCTTATCAGATATATGATTTAGAAATATTTTCTCCCATGCCTTTTTACTTTGTTGGTGGTAGTCTTTGATGTACAAAAGTTTTTAATTTTGATGAAATTCAACTTAACTCTTTTTTTTCTTATGTTGCCTGTGCTTTTGGT
Organism: Vespertilio murinus; assembly: GCA_963924515.1. NCBI lineage: Eukaryota > Metazoa > Chordata > Mammalia > Chiroptera > Vespertilionidae > Vespertilio > Vespertilio murinus. Next base: position 55,398,223 of record OZ004709.1, read on the forward strand.
GTTATATCCAAGAAATCATTGTCAAATCCAATATCACGAAGCTTACCCTTATATTTTCATAGTTTTAGGTGTTAAATTTAGGTCTTTGGCTTCCCGGTGTGACACATTTAGTTGGGCATCATCCTGGGCACAGAAAGATTGCTGGTTCCATTCCTGGTCAGGGCACATGCCCAGTTGCATTCTTTTATTTTATTTTATATTTTGTTGATTTTTTTACAGAGAGGAAGAGAGAGGGCTAGAGAGTTAGAAAAATCAATGAGAGAGAAACATTGATCAGCTGCCTCCTGCACACCCTCTACTGGGGATGTGCCCGCAACCTTGACGGGAATTGAACCCCCAGGTCCACAGGCTGAAACTCTATCCACTGAGCCAAACCGGTTTTGGCCCCAGTTGCATTCTTGATCCCTAGTAGGGGTGTGCAGGAGGCAGCTGATACATGTTGCACTCTCATATCATTGTTTCTCTCTTCTCCCTGCTTCTCTCTCTAAAAAATCAATGAAATTATTTAAAAAAACAGTTTTTGACCTATTTTGAATTAATTTTTGTATATGGCATAAAGTTTTACTATTATTTTTGTTATTTTCTTAGTGTATGCCCTGGGGATTATAATTAACATTATAATTCATAACAATCTAGTTTGGATTATTACTAACTTGATTTCAATAATAGTATATACAGTATAAAAACTTTGATTATATATTGCTTTGTCCCTTCCCTCCTCTTTTGTGCTATTATTGTCATTCAGATTACATCTTTATAGATTGTGTGCCCATCAATATCGATATATAATTCTTGCTTTATTTAATTCTTCTAAAACAATAACTACAAGTAAAAATTACATTTAGAGCATTATAATAAGTGAAATAAGCCAGTCAGAGGAAGACAAGTACCATATGATTCCACTTATATGTGGAATCTAATGAACAAAATAAACTAAAAAGTAGAAATAGACTAATAGATAGAGAACAGACCGATAGCTGTCAGAGGGGAGTTGTGGGAGTGGGTGAAGAAGGTGAGAGAATTAAGCAAAAACAAATAAACTCAGACACAGACAACAGTATGGTGATTACTAGAGGGAAAGGGGGTAAGGGATGGTAGAAGAGGGCATAGGGAGTAAATGGTGATGGAAGGAAACGACTTGGGGTGATGACCACATAATACAATGTACAGATGATGTATTATAGAATTGTACACCTGGAAACATACAGTTTTATTAACTAATGTCACCTAGTAAATTCAATTAGAAAGTTAAAAAAAAGTACATTTATATTTTTTATTTATTTAAATAGTTACCATTACCAATGCACTTTACTTCTTCACGTGGATTTAAGTTACTGTAGTGTAAAAGGTCTTATTTTAGCCTGAAGATTTCCCTTTAGTATTTGTTGTAGGGCAGGTTTGTTGTTGACAGGTTTCCTCAGTTTTTATTTTTTATTTTTTATCTAGATAGTCTTAATATTTCCTTCACTTTTGAATAATAGCTTTGCTAGATATAGAATTCTTGTTTGATAGTTATTCCCCCAGCCCTCCCTCCCCGCTCCTGCCCCCAGCATTTTGAATATTTTATCGCACTGCCTTTTGGCTACCATGGTTTCTGAGGAGAAATTTGCTGTTAATGTTATTGAGGATCTCTTGTAAATGATGAGTCACTTCTCTTATTGTTTTTAAGATTCTATTTTCTATTGTTTTTCAGCAACTTGATTATGATATGTCTATTTGTGGATCTCTTGAGTTTATCCTACTTGGAGTTGGTTGAGTTTCTTAGATTTATATATTGATTTTTAAAATCAAATTTGGGGTGTTTTCTGCCAGTATTTCTTAAAATACTTTTTTCTGTTTTTTTATTTCTCTCTTCTCCTTTTGAGACTCCTAGTTATGCATATATTGGTAACGTATGGTGATGTCCCATAGATATCTGAGGTTCTGTTAAATTGTCTTCATTATTTTTTCTTTCTGTTCTTTAGGTTGGATAATCTCAATTGATCTGTCTTCAAGCTCACTGATTCTTCTGCTCAAATCTGTTGCACCCCTTTAGTGAAATGTTTATTTTATTTATTGTCTTTTCAACTCCAGAATTTTTATTTTATTTATTGTTATTATTATTGTTATCATTATTATTAAGCCTCACCTGAGGACATACTTAGAGAGAGAAAGGGGTGGGGGAGAGGAGATGTGAGAGAGAAACATTGATCAGTTAGTTGCCTTCAGTCCGTTCCCTGATTAGGGATCAAATCCACAACCCAGGTATGTGTCCTGACTGGGATCAGGCCAGCAACCATTTGATGCAAGTGATGATGCTTAACCAACTGAGCCATTTCAGTTGGGACAGAATTTTTATTTTTAGTTTCTCTCTTTATTGATATTTTCTATCATTTTCATATTTTGCTATAGTTCTTTAGATATGATTTCCTTTAATTCTTAAATATTTAAAACTAGAGACCTGATGTACGAAGATTCGTGCAAGAATCAGCCCTCCTTCCTCTGGCTGCTGGCACTGCCTTTGCTCAGGCCAGAGCCACCTATCTATCTTCTCTCTAGCCCGGAGCCGCCTTTCTGCCTTCCCACACTGCCCAGAGGCCCAAGCCGCTGGGGCAGTGCAGAATGTCTGTGTTGTCGCATGATGATGCAGGTTTCCTGACCCCAGCCAGTTGGAGTCTTTGTAGGCAAATTAACCTTCCATCTTTGTTGGGTTAATTTGCATACTCACTCCTGATTGGCTGGTGGGCATCATGAAGGTATGGTCAATTTGCATCTTTCTCTTTTATTAGTGTAGATAGCTGCTTCATCCCTGTCTAGTTTGGTTCAATGGTTAGAGCATCAGCCTGTGGACATAGGGTCCCAGGTTTGATTCTGGTCAAGGGCACATGCCCGGGGTTGTGGGCTTGATTCCCAGTGGGGGCATGCAGGAGGCAGCCAATCAATGATTCTCTCTCATCGTTGATGTTTCTTTTTAAAAAAATATATTTTATTGATTTTTTACAGAGAAGAAGAGAGGGAAACATCAATGAAAGAGAAACATCAATCAGTTGCCTCTTGCACATCTCCTATTGGGGATGTGCCTGTAACCAAAGTACATGCCCTTGACTGGAATCGAACCTGGGACCTTTCAGTCTGCAGGCCAACACTCTATCCACTGTGCCAAACTGGTTAGGGCTCATCATTGATGTTTCTTTTTTAAAAATTATTTTAAAATATATATTTTACAGAGAGGAAGGGAGAAGGATAGAGAGCTAGAAATGTCGATGAGAGAGAAACATCGACCAGCTGCCTCCTGCACCCCCCCCCCCCCCGGGGATGTGCCCGCAACCAATGTACATGCCCTTGACTGGAATCGAACCTGGGACCCTTCAGTCCACAGGCTGACGCTCTATCCACTGAGCCAAACCGGCCTCGGCTCATCATTGATGTTTCTATCTCTCCCTCTCCCTTCCTCTCTGAAATCAATAAAAATATATTAAGAAAAATAAAATAGCCGGTTCAGAATCTTTGTCTAGTTTGTCTAATGTCTGGGCTTCCTCAGGGACAGTTCCTGTTGATTTTTCTTCCTGTGTATGGATTTCTTTTTTGTGTGTGAATTTTATTTCTTTATGAGTTTCATGATTTTTTTGTTGTTGTTGAAAAATGGTAATTTCAAATGTTGTGGAAATCAGTTCTTTCCTTTCCCTGAGTTTATTATTGTATTTCTGTTTGGTGACTTTTCTGACTTAATTCTGTAAAGTTTGTATTCCTTGTTGTGTGCTCTCTGCTCAGTTAGCTTGGTGGTTAGATAATGTGTGGTTGGAGAGTTCCTTAAATGCCTGGAACCAGTAAGTCTTCCAGTTTTTGTTGAGGGGCTCCATATACATGTTGGGGCCTTCAACATTCTGCCTTAATCTTCACTTCCTGCTTGTGCAGAGCCTCAAGGTCCATCAGAGATGAGAGCTTTGGGAATTCTCAGGTCTTTTGTGTTGATGTGCACAGCTCTGGGTGTGGCACAACCTGTGCTTGTGCATGGCCTTCAGATTCCCAGGAATATGTCAGAGCTTTTCAAAGACCCCGTGCACATTTCATTCCGCTGCTTTCTTTTTCTTTTCTTTTTTAAATCCTCACTCAAGGGCATTTTTTCCTTTGAATTTTAGAGAGGGGGTGATGGAGAAACATTGATGTGAGAGGGCCATATCAATTGATTGCCTCCCATGCCCCCAACATGCTCTTTAAAAAAAAATCCTTACACAAGGATATTTTTCTATTAATCTTTTAGAAAGAGTGGAAGAGAGAGGGAAAGACAGAGAGAAACACTGATGTGTGAGAGAAACATCCATTAATTACCTTCTGTACGTGCCCTGACCAGGGCCCTAGCCAGGGAGGAGCCTACAACCACGGTACATGCCCTTGACTGGAATTGAACCCTTTGGTGCACAGGTCAACAATGTTCTAGTGATTGGGCACACGGGCCAGGGTCCCTGCTTTTCCTTTTTTTTTTTTTTTTAAAATATATTTTATTGATTTTTTACAGAGAGGAAGGGAGAGGGATAGAGAGTTAGAAACATCTATGAGAGAGAGTCATCGATCAGCTGCCTCCTGCACCCCCACCCACACACACACTGGGGACATGCCTGCAACCAAGGGACATGCCCTTGAACGGAATTGAACCCGGACCCTTCAGTCCGCAGGCTGAAGCTCTATCCACTGAGCCAAAACGGTCTTGGCCCCTGCTTTTCCTTTTAAGCTTTATGTTTAACTTATTGTTTTCCCCAGTTATTATCCACTGCCTCAAGGCAGCCACAAAATTAAATTGCCTTTATTTGTTTGCAGTCAATGCTCTGGAGAAAGGGTTTTTTTCATACTGGATGAGTTCCAAGACAGCCTTGCAGATGGAGTATTACTAGACAGATCAAACAATGTCATTCTTTGTGAATAAGGCTTTCAGGAGCATTGATCCTATTCAGGAGTAAACTTTTCTTCAGAGAAGATTGGCTCATTTTATTGAATACTAGAGGCCTGGTGCACGAAATTCGTGTACGGGGGGCAGGGGAGTGTCTCTCAGCCCAGCCTGCACCCTCTCCAATCTGGGACCCCTCGCACAATCCAGGACTGCTGTTTCCCAACTGATCGCCTGCCTGCTTCCTGATTGCCCCTAACTGCTTCTGCCTGCCAGCCTGATCAACCCCTAACCACTCCCATGCCAGCCTCATTGATGTCTAACTGCTCCCCTGCTAGCCTGTTTGCCCCCAACTTTCCTCCTCTGACGGCCTGGTCACCCCTAACTGTCCTCCCTCCAGGGTTGATCGCCTCCAACTGCCCTCCTTGCAGGCCTGGTTCCTCTCGACTGCCCTCCCTTGCAGGCCTGGTGCCTCCCAACTGCCCTCCCCTGCTGGCCATCTTGTGGTGTCCACATGGGGGCAGGATCTTTGATCATAAGGGGGGAAGCCATCTTGTGTGTTGGAGTGATGGTTAATCTGCATATTACTCTTATTAGATAGGATCGAGACCTGGTGCATGGGTGGGGACCAGCTGGTTTGCCCTGAAAGGTGTCCTGGATCAGGGTGAGGGTTCCCTTGGGGCGTGGGGCAGCCTGAGGGAGGGGCCTGTGGTGGTTTGCAGGCCAGCCACAGCCCCTGGCGACCCAAGGACCCAAGCGGAGGCCCTGGTATCTGGAATTTATTTACCTTCTACAATTGAAACTTTGTAGCCTGGAGCAGAGCCAAGCCTCCTGCTCACTTCATGGTGGAAGCCATTTCTTTTGCTATTTATGTATCTTCTATAATTGAAACTTTATAGCCTGGAGTGGAGGCCTGGGCTGGCCAGGGTATGTGGAAAGCTTTGCTTCTTCCTTTGCTGGGGGCAACCCTAGCCTCCTGCTCTTTCCAGTTCAGTGGCTGCTGCCATTTCTGTTTGGATTTGTTTACCTTCTATAATTGAAACTTTGTAGCCTTGAGTGGAGGCTTAGATTGGCAAGGGCAGGCGGAAAGCTTGGCTTCCTTAGTTGCCTAGGAAACCCAAGCATCCCCCCTGCTGTCTGTGGCTGTTGCCATCGTGGTTGGGTTTATTTGCATACTCGCTCTGATTGGCTGGTGGGTGCAGCTGGTGGGTGTGGCTTCTGGGTGTAGCAGAGTGATGGTTAATTTGAATATTACTCTTTTATTAGGTAGTATTGTTATTTATAAACCAAGCTGGATGTTACATGTATGTGATCATTGCTACCAGGCTGTCATTGCTACCAGTCTATCATTGCTTCCAGGCCCGATTAGGACAGGGGTAGGAAATGTGTGTGTGTGTGTGTGTGTGTGTGTGTGTGTGTGTGTGTGTGTATACATATCTTTATACCTACTTATCTATATGTATAAAAAATACATACCAATTATTTTTAATTCCAGCCCAATACACAGGGTTTATTCTACTCTTCTGTCTTTTCATATTTGTCAACTTCTTTCTCTGATAGAAACTTAATCCTTTATTATTAATATATTTACTGATTTGCTCAAATCCCCAACAAAGTAGGAGGAAGCATAAGTCATAACCATGAGGAGGCTTGATCTTGGTTCAATTTTGGATGTTCTCCTTTCATGTGCCTTGTTTTTACAGAATTTCTAAATTTATATATGCTCCTTGCCTTCTACATATGGAGTCTGATGTAGATTTTTGACGGACTTTTTCTTTTTTTCTTTAGAGGAACCAGATTCCAATTAGCATCTCCCAGTGGGTTCCAGTATGCAGCCGGTTGGTACCTTTGTCTCCTACACAGGGACAGTGGGGCAGGGCTCTGTCTGGCATTTTCCAGGTAAGGTTTGTTGTTCCTTTGGTTGGCATGAAAACCTTAGTGTTTATGTGCAAATGTCATGTATTTATAGATTAGCCAAGCAAATTGTGTGATGGAAAAATCCTCATGAGACCACTCCTGGGTCTCTGTGGTGCCAGCTCAGGACTGATTCCTGCAGTATGGTGTCTAGGGCGTTGCTTCTAAATACCCCAGCAGTGGAACTTAGCCTAGGATACCATGCTACAGTCTGATGGTTTTTACTGTTGGGAGTGTTTCCAGATATTCATCTCAGAGTTAACTTTTCTTCACTTTTCTTTTCATAGACGCCTTTTATTTTTGTAGGGGGGAGGGGGAGACGAAGAATCTTTCTTTGTTTGTTTTTTTCTTTTTATGAACGTAAAATCCAAAGAATTATTTGAGGCTTTATTTTACTATTGGCACATGATTTATTATGATGTAGTTTAATGTGGACACTCCTTAAAAGTTTTTTCCTCCTGACTTTTGTTAACCATGAAACTAATTTAGTAATAAAGGAACTAAAAATCACTCATGACCTCAAATAAAAATCACTTATGACCTCAAAAAGGACATCTGCTGGTTCTTTTCCAGTCTGTGTGTGTACTAATTTTTTCCTTAGGTACATTAACAAATATCCACAGAATTTTATGTTCTGGTGCCTTTTCATTTATTAGAGCTGATATTATTCATATTTTTAGGTAGAGCTCATAGTTACATTTTTAATTGTTACATGTCATTCTATTTACTTTGTTTAATATCAAAATTATTTCCAAATTTTTTGCCATTATAGGTTTTAATGCAGTTATAATTTTCTTGATACATAGTTTCTCTTATTTATTTATTTATTTTAAATATATCTTTTATTGATATTCTACAGAGAGGAAGGGAGAGAGAGAGAGAGAGAGCTAGAAACGCCGATGAGAGAGAAACATCGACCAGCTGCCTCTTGCACATCCCCTACCAGGGATGTGCCCGCAACCAAGGTACATGCCCCTGACCGGAATCGAACCCGGGACCTTTCAGTCCACAGACTGACGCTCTACCACTGAGCCAAACCAGTTTTGGCAGTTTCTCTTATTTTTAATAATTAAAGATAGCCCTGGCTGGTTTGGCACAGTGGATAGAGCGTCAGCCTGCAGACTGAAGGGTCCCAGTTTCGATTCCAGTCAAGGGCATGTACCTGGGTTGCGGGCACATCCCCAGTAGGGGCTGTGCAGGAGGCAGCTGATCAATGTTTCTCTCTTATCAATGTTTCTAACTATCCCTCTCCCTTCCTCTGTAAAAAATTAAGGCAGGTATACTCTTGGCCAAAGGGTATGAACATTTTCTTCTCCAAAAGCTATTTTAATTTATGCTGCCACCAGCAATGTATGTATAACTAATTTTTTATCCTTATCTCCCCTAAATTAGGTATTTAAAATTTTTTTAAACTAAATGGTTTGGAAATAATTACCTTGTTTTGCTTTGCATTTATTTGTCTACCTAACAGGGTTAATTTTAATTTAAACATTTTTTTCTTTATCAGCTGTATTCCAAATTGGAAAAATTATATTCTTATATAATTTCTCCATTTATTTACTGGGACTTTCTTTCTTTCTTTCTTTCTTTCTTTCTTTCTTTCTTTCTTTCTTTATTTTCTTACCAATTTATATGAATTCCTTCTGCAGCCATTAACTTTCTTTTCTATATTTAATGCAGTTAAAATTATTTTTTATATAAATTATTAATATAGACGGTTCCCAACTTATAATGATTTGACTTATGATTTTTGACTTTACAATGGTATAGAAGCCATATGCATTCAGTAGAAATCATACTTCAGTTTTGAATTTTGATCTTCTCCTGAGTTTAATACTTGTGTGATGCTGAGCATTGGTAGCAATCTGCAGCTCCCAATTAGCCACATGGTCATGAGGGTAAACAACTGGTACTGTACAGTATATGGATTGTGTTAAGTGATTTTGTCCAACTGTAGACTAATATAAGTTTTCTGAGTAAGTTTAAGGCTAGGTGAAGTTATGTTCAGTAGGTTAGGTGTATTAAGTGCATTTTCGACTTACAGTGTGTTTATTAGATTGTGACTCCATTGTAAGTTAAGGAGCATCTGTATATATTTTTATGTATTTTATCTATACTAATAAAAGGGTAATATGCTAATTAGGGCGGACGTTCTAGATATCCATCCAGATGTCCATCTGGACAAAGCCACAGTGGCTGCGAGGCCCTGGGCTCACAGCAGCCTTGAGCCCCAGGGCTTACGGCAGCCATGAGCCCTGTCGGCTGTGAGAGGGGGCAGGCTGGGCTGAAGAACCTCCCCCAGTGCATGAATTTTCATGAACTGGGCCTCTAGTCTATAATAATAAAAGGTAATATGCCAATTAGACTGGACATCATTCCGGATGAAGCTGGGGCCGGAGCGAAGACCCAGTCCCAGGTGCCTGCCGGCAGTCCGGGAGAAGCCCGGGTTCCAGGTGCCAGAGGGAAGCTGGTGCTGGCAGCCGGCGGAAGGAAGGCCTACTCTTGCACGAATTTCATGCATTGGGCCTCTAGAATAAATATAGTGTATTAAGATATTTAAAATATAGAGTAATTCCCTTCAATTAGTATGTAAACCTTGCCATTCTGAAGAAATACCTTGGTTGTCCTTGTATTTCCTGGGCTTCTTACTAAGCTAGACACAGAGTAGGTATTAAATGTATGTTGAATAAATAAATAAAGAACACCTCAAATGTATGTTGATTAAATAAAGGCATATGATGTCCAGTCTAATAAAGGCATCTACTCTGGGTAGTCAGGCAGCTATTTTTTTTTTTCAGAGTTGGGCTATGTTCTGTTATTTATTTGTGCATTGAAAAATTTTAATAGAATTTATCTCCATCATTTGTTATTTGTGTGTGTATAGATGGTGGCGGGAAGGGGGAACTAATTATATGACTCTTTGACTTATGTTTCATTTTTTGAATCATAAACATTTCTGGGGTACCTGATATATATCAGGTATTGTATTAGGCTCTGGGACAGCATTATAGCAAAACAGCTACTTAAGGTGGTTTATTTCATGCTGACAAGGTGTAATTTTAGCCAATGTAAATAAATTGGACATTTTGTCATATTGACTGTACCTGGGTATATACTAGTATATTCCCATCTTTGAGAACCCTTGGTAAGAAACCTCTGCCTCAGAATGATATTCTCAGGTACATGTCTGACAGGCAAATTTGTTCAGAATGAGAAAGAACTTTTGAGTTAATTAGAATTGTGGTGTAATGGATGTGTGGGTTGCATTTTTACAGTACATTTATTCTCATTGGACATATTGAGGCAATGGTTGGGAGACTGTATTTTAAGGGCATGACATAAAAGAATCCTTCTTTGGATGAGTGGTAGTATCAGGTGATATTATCTTTAAAAAGCTAGGGACATTGTACTCTCATCTCTGTCTTTCCTAAATAATCTCTTCTAGTTGTCATAGTATGATGTCAGAATCTCCTTAAAATTTTTTTTGGAAATAATTTAAACATATTAGAAAAGTTGTAAAAAGAGTAGATACCCTTTATCTAGCTTCCTTGAATGTTAACATCCTATCTAACCACATGCAATTATTGAAACCAGGAAATTAACATTGATATAATACTATTAACTAGTCAACACATCTTTTTTTCAGTATTTCTCCCCCCTGCTGTCCTTTTGTAGTCTCTCAATATGGGTTTGTGCAATATTTTCTTATAATTACACTAGAGGTCCAGTGCATGAAATTAGTGTACTGGGGGGATGTCCCTCAGCCCAGCCTGCACCCTCTCCAATCTGGGACCCTCCTAACCGCTTCTGCCTGTCAGCCTGATAGCCCCCTAACCACTCCCATGCTGGCATGATTGACACCTAACTGCTCCCCTGCCAGCCTGACCACCCCCAACTGCCCTCCTCTGCAGGCCTGGTCGCCCCTAACTGTCCTGCTCTGTCGGCCGGGCACCTTCATCATTTTTTAACACTTATTTTCTGGCACTGCAAGATATTTCAGGTTCATGTTGTATTTTCTTTGCTCTAGCCTGGGATTCAACAGTTTCTCTGAGGAGCCTTGGTTCATTTTCTTAGAGAATGGTTGCTAATTATGCATGAGCCTGTGTTATTAAATTTTACTTAGGTTTTTGAAAGCTGCGTGACATAGAGTCATCTGAATATATGTTCTACTGTTTAATGAACTTCACTTTTTTTTAATTTTAAATATATTTTATTGATTTTTTACAGAAAGGAAGGGAGAGGGATAGAGAGTTAGAAACATCGATGAGAGAGAAACATCAATCAACTGCCTCCTGCACACCCCCCACTGGGGATGTGTCCACAACCACGGTACATGCCCTTGACTGGAATCGAACCTGGGACCCTTCAGTCTGCAGGCCGATGCTCTATCCACTGAGCCAAACCAGTTTCGGCTGAACTTTACTTCTTTAAGCCTTAGTGTCTTCATTTCTAAACTGGGGAAAGAAATGTTATCTATTTTTGCATGTTTGTTGTGAGATAAACATAAGTAGAACACTAAGCATATAGGTCCTGGGCATATAGATCTTTAATAAGTTGTAGTAAGTAAGTTTTTTTTTTTGTTTTTTTTTTGTCCTCACCTGAGGATATTTTTTTCCATTGATTTATTTTATTTTATTTTATTTTATTTTATTTTATTTTATTTTAGAGAGAGTAGAGGAAAAGGTGGCAGGGGTGGGGGGTGGGGGAACATAGATGTGAAAGAGACACATTGACTGACTGCCTCTCATATGGACTCCCCAACTGGGCCAGGGATTGAGCCTGCAACCGAGGTAAGAGCCCTTGACTGGGAATCAAACCTGCAACCTTTTGGTCTGCTGGCTGACACTGTAAACACTGAACTAAACTGGCCAGGGCTATAGTAAATATGTTTGTTGTTACTTATGTTCATGCTGCTGAGATAAATTTTCTCCTCCAGGTGTAAATTGAAACTTTAAAAAAGAAGTTTGTGCTAAAATTATATTAAACAAGTTGCCACCTTTCCCTGGGTCTTAGTTTCCTCATCTGTGAAATGAAAAGGTTGGATTTAGATGTCTGAGATTTCTTCCAGCTCAAGTGTTGTTATTCTAAGTTACTTCTTAGTTCTTGTATTGCTTTTTCTCCAAGCTAAACAGTCTCAATTCATTTTAACCTTTCCACTAAGACCTTTTATTCATCTCTTTGATCATTCCTGTGGTTCTTTTCTGGACCTTCTCCAGGTTGTCCTATTTAAACACACGCACACACACAACATGAAAAACAATCTGCCTAGTTTTTATTGAGTGTTGCTCCATGCCCAGAATGGTGTTGAGCATTGGGTCAGAAAATAAAAGAAGTTTAAGATAGACTGAGCCATAGTAGAGCCTATACTTTTGCTAAAAGGACCAGACACACCCATGTAATCAAGAAACACTTGAGTCCTTCCCTTCTTCTCTTTTACTTTTCCCTTCTTCTCTCCCTCCCTTTAGAACCTTTTTGGAAGCAAAATAAAGGGAAAAGCTTATATATTTTTAAACACAGGGCTGTCTTAAAAAATTTATTTTTGAAGTTGTCTGGAACAAATTTTTACATTTATGCTATGCATTATAGTTTGTATATCTCTTTAACATACATTATTTTATTTGATTCTCAAAACAAATTTATGAGGTAGGAAGAGCTAGAGTTTCAACTTAGTCTTCTGACTCAGTGGTTTTTCTCTTTCCATTATACCATGGCTTCCTCACCTGCCTTCTCACTCATCTCTCTCCTGCTCACTTCTTTAAAAAAAATATATTTTTATTGATTTCAGAGAAGAAGGGAGAGAAAGATAGAAACATCAATAATGAGAAAGAAACATTGGCTGCTCCCTCCCCCACCACACACACACCCTACACGAGGAATTGAGACTGTTATCTGGGCATGTGCCCTGACCAGGAACGAACTGTGACCTCCCGGTGCATAGGTCAATGCTTGACTACCTAACCATACTGGCGGGGCTCCTGCTCACCTCTTAAGTCTTCTCTATGAAGGCTTTTCTGACGATTCTAGGTCATTCTTTTCCATCTCCAAATTTCTGTTTTTACTACTACACTGCCTATTCCACATCTTTAAGCATTTTTGTACATTTTTATTGAAGTATAATAAAAACACAGAAAAATGAATAAATCATTAGTGTACAGCTCAATGTATTATTACAAAGTAAACATAACCAGCATCCAGGTCAAGAAGTAGAACCCCAGAAGCCTCCTTGATCCCCTCTCATCACTACCCATAAGCAAGGTAAACCGTGGTCTTCACTTTGAACACTGTGGAGTAGTTTTGCCTTTTATACATATGGTACATACTTTCTTGTGTTTGCTTTCATTTAACTTTGTTTCAGAAATTCATCCATGTTGTTTTGTGTAGTAATAGTTTACTCATTCTTATCTGATATAATAAAAGCCGAGTATACAAATTGTCCCTGGGGTGGTTGTTCGACTGAGAGATTGGGAGTTTGACCACTCGCTATGATGTGCGCTGACCACCAGGGGATGGTGTGGAACATGGTGGGCATTGGCAACATGGTGCTGAGCAGTGGCAGTGGAGATGCTGCCGGCCCTGATGGGCTCTGATGAGAGAGGGACCGTGGCAGGATGGTGGAGCAGGTGAGGGGGCAGCGCCAGGCCAAGGTGAAGTTCCAGGTGCGGTTGTGGGGCTGTGATGTTGGGGATGTGAGCTGGGGCCCCGATCTCTGCAGGTCACCCCGAGGGACCTCTCTAGTGCACGAATTTTTGCACTGGGCTCTAGCTGTGATATAATATCATATGGATATATCATGATTAACTTATTCTCCTATTGATGGATATTTGTATTGTTTCCAGTTTGGATTTTTATTAATACTGCTGCTTTGAATACTCTTGTACCTGTTTTTTGGTGAACATATGAATACATTTCTGTTGGAGTATATGTACTTAGAAATGAAATCACTGAGTCATATAGATCCTATATATTATAGGATATGCAAACATTCACTTTTGATACTGCCAAATAATTTTCCAAAGTGATCATACTGTTTTACACTTCCACCAACAGTGTATGAGAATTCTAGTTGCTCTACATTCTTGCTAACCCTTTTATTGTGTGTGTGGTAGGTGATCTTTAAAATGTGATATTTGATTCTGTTTCATGAGTAGTGAGTCTTCTTTCTCTTCTCCCCAAGTTATGAGCTTCTCGAGAATAGGGATTCTGTTTGTATTCTAAAACCTGGTACAAGGCTGGCATTTTATAGGGGTTGGATGAATGAAGCATTTAAGGACAGGAAGGAAATAATAAGACATAACTATGCAGGTGGTTTCATTTGTTCATTCAACACATATTGAGTGTTAACCAATGTACCATGCATTGTACTTGATCCTGGTATTCTACAGTAGTAATAGAAAATAAGCAAGTAAACATATATCCTATATAATAAAGATGTAATATGCAAATTGACCATTACTCCAACACACAAGATGGCTGCCCCCATGTGGTCAAAGATGGCCACTCCCATGTGGACATAAGAAGGCCAGCAGGGGAAGGAAGTTGGGAGGGACCAGGCCTGCAAGGGAGGGCAGTTAGGGGCAATCAGGCCTGCAGGGGAGGGCAGTTGGGTTGATTGGGCTGGCAGAGGAGGGTAGTTGTGGGGGATAGGGCATGCAGGGGAGGACAGTTGTGGGGGACCAGCCTGGCAGGGGAGGGCAGTTGGCGGCAACTAGGTCTGTAAGGGAGGACAGTTGGGGGGACCCAGGCCTGTAGGGGAAGGGCAGTTAGGGGTGACCAGGCTGGCAGGGGAGGGCAGTTAGGGGTGACCCGGCCTGTAGGGGAGGGTAGTTAGGGGCAGTCAGGCTGGCAGAGGAGCAGTTAGCTGTCGATCAGGCTTGCAGGGGAGTGGTTAGGGGGTGATCAGCCTGGTAGGCAGAAGCAGTTAGGGGCAATCAGAAAGGCAGGCAGGCAAGCAGTTGGGAGCCAGCAGTCCTGAATTGTGAGAGGGCTGTCCGACTGCCTACTTAGGTCCTATCCTGTCGTACATCCCTTCAGGGGTGTCATATTGGAGAGGCTGCAGGCTGGGCTGAGGGACACCCCCCACCCCCCGTGCACGAAGTTCGTGCACCAGCCTCTAATAACTAATAATAAAATAGAACAATTATAACTATACTGTAATAAAAGTTATGTGAATGTGGTCTCTCTCAAAGTATTTCATTGTACTATATAGTCACCTTTTCTCTTTAAAAAAAGTACTTTATGATATCTCTTTGGTATATCTGAATTGCCAGTATCACTGTTCTTGTGCTTTAGGGCCATTATTAAGTAAAATAAGGATCATTTGAACACAAGCACTGTGATACTGTGACAGTCTATCTGATGACCAGGATGACTAAAGGACAGATAGCATATACAGTATGTATACACTGGACAAAGGGATGATTGATGCCCTGGGTGGGATGGAGTGGAAAGGCGTGAGATCGATATGCAATTTAAAACTTAAGAATTGTTTATTTATGGGATTTTCCACTTAATATATTTTGACTGCATTGTCCTCAGGTAGCTTAAACCCCTGAAGGTGAAACCACAGATAAGGGGGACTCTTGTATTATTTCCTTCAATCATTACAGCTGAGTTTCAGTAATTTCCTATGGCCACCTAGCTTATAAGTGACAAAAGCAGGTTTTAAATTTAAAATTGACTGATGTGAAAATCATTGGTTTCTCCCTCCCTCCCTCCCTGTATACTGCACTGCTGCCAGTGTTTAAGTAGGTATTTATTGCAGTTCTAGTTCTTAGCGTTGACTCATACTTATTCAGTTCCAGGTTTCCAGGGCAGATCTTTTATTTATCCACGTATTCAACAGGTACTTATTGAGCATCTACCATATACCCAACAATATTCTTGGTGCCAATCTTGAATCCTTTTGGTGTCCAGATCACCAGGAACTGGATTAAGCAAGGTTGGAAAGATTCCAGTCTTTATTTTAAAGCAGCTCTGCTTAGATTAACCCTGTACGTGAATGCTCAGTGTTGCTCACCTCTGTGTTGTTGTTTTTTAAATCCTCCAGGGGCCCCAGATGAACCAGTCCTTAGCATGTGGTGGATCAGAACAGATTTCTGGAATAGACATACAGCTGAGTAGGAAGTATCACACTACGAATAAGGTGAGAATTATTAGTGCTTTCTGTGTTTATTGAGTGCTCTCACATGGGTGGTCTTATTTAAGTCTCAGCAAAACTGTTAGCTGGATGAGGCAAGGAATTTCATTCACTGCAGAAGGTTGAGGCTCAGGAAAATGAAGTGACTTGCCCAAGGTCACAGGATGGTAAATAACAGACCAACTGAATATTTGAACCTAAAGCTTCTGATTTCATGTCTTTTGTTTCTTACATTAAGCTGTCTTGCCTGGACAAAGCTTTAGAGAAATAAGTCTGTCTGAATTTTTACTTGTTAAAAATCAAGTAATATTTAACTTTCAGAGAATTTATCGATTATATAGCCTGCCTTCATTTGGAGAGGCTTAGCATTAGAACAGGTTTTCCTTGGAGTTTATCTGCAAACTTCAAGACTCATGTCTTCTATAATCATTAATAAAATTTGTTATACTAAGAAAATGCAAAAAAAATTATCTATTGCTTATTTGACTGCTTTCAGACAGTATTTTTCTTTCCTTTTCCTGTTATGTCAATAAACAAGGAACACATTCCTCTTCTCATAATTGTTCTTTGGGAAATGTGGGGGGGTCAAGATTTCCTTTTAGAAGTACCTTTTTGATAGAACTTTTATTTTGTTACCAAGAATCAACCATTTCCTAGACATGGGTTCATAGGCATATGGTCATTGAGGTAAATATGTTACTTGAAATTGTAGAGCATATATTATATAGAGTTCCAGATAGATTTGCATTAAGTAATAAGATAACAGAAAAATCAGGAAAAAAAATTCTAGCCCTGGCTGGTGTTGCTTAATTATTAGAACATCAGCCCGTGCACCGAAGGGTCATGAGTTCGATTCCCAGACAAGGGCATGTACCTGGGTTGCAGGTTCGATCCCAGGGCCTCTATTGGAGTGCATGCAGGAGGAAACCAATCAGATGTTTTTCTTTCCCTTTCCCCCATCTCACTTCCTCCCTCTTGTCCACTCTCTCTAAAAAATCAATGGCAAAAATATCCTTGGGTGAGGATTAACAAAAAATAAATTTTAGGTGAAAAAAAATCCAAGCAATAAAAATGCCCTTAGACCTAATGAGCAACAAAAGCATTAAAACTAATTTTTTTGCCACTAATTTTGGTCCCCCTCTTTTTTCTAAATAGCTTTCTACTACCAAGGATTTCCCACAGCCAGTTGAGGAGAAGGTTGGTGCTTTCACGAAGATAATAGAAGCCATGGGATTCACAGGACCTTTGAAATACAGTAAATGGGTAAAGTCTTTTAAATTCTTCTCCTTTTTTTTCTTTTTTTGGCTTTGTAGTTTCTGTTCCTTGTAAAAAAAAATTTTTAAAGCTTCTGCTTTGCTCTTGTGAAATTCACACATTATTTTGAGAGCTTTGGGATGTGTTGTTATCCCCTGACCCCTTTCTAAGTCAGATCTGTACAGCATGAAGGGCTGAAATGTTCCTTCCACTCCCTTCACTTGGTTCCTTAGACGCATCTCCATAACAAGCAAGACAATAAGACTGTCCTTTCCAGGTTCTTGCTACATGATATGTCATGTAGATGAGTTCTAAGGAATTACATGGGCCAGATGTTCTGATGGACAGCGTTCTTAAGGAAACATTACTCTCTCCATATTTATGAGTGATTTTCACTAGGTCATTGTAATGACTTTCTTTAAAATTTTACTAATAAAATCATCTTTTAAATTAACTAATAATCCCTGTGATTTATGATAATTCTTATTGTGGAGGGATATTTGCTAGCTGTACCATTCTAAGTCAACTTTTGGCCTAACATGTTATCTGCTATATAGTAATTGCTGTAAGTTAATGAGTATCTTCTCTGCATTAGGTGTCTACTGCCCCTAGGCTTTTTAAACAATGACTCTGAGAATTAAATTAATAAATCATTGGCCATTCCATTTTTTCTCATTTTCTAATACTACCAGTTTCTCTCTATCATTATGGCAGAAGTGCCTTTTGAAATTGCTAGGTTGTTGGATAAGCCTAATTAGTTATGAGTTAATATATTAATCAAAGAAAGCCAATATTTTTTAGATAACATAGCTTTCTTTGCCCAAATTACCAAATAATTCCAGTTAACAATTTTTTAAAATATATTTTATTGATATTTTTACAGAGAGCAAGGGAGAGAGATAGAGAGCTAGAAATGTCGATGAGAGAGAAACACCAACCAGCTGCCTTTTGCACACCCCTTACCGGGGATGTGCCCACAACCAATGCACATGCCCTTGACCGGAATCGAACCTGGGACCTTTCAGTCCGCAGACCAATGCTCTACCACTGAGCCAAACCGGTATTGGCCAGTTAGCAATTTTAACGACTATATTCTTTATCTAGTGTGTTTTTTATAATTTTGGAGGGAAAGTTGGCTACCATTTGGAGGATTACTAAATCACCAGAAAAATCTCTTCACTGCTTTAGCTTAAGTTAGCCTCTGATTTTTCTTGATTCCTTTGTGACCTCTAATATTTGCATTTTAAAAAACTTGAGTGATGTGGCAGTATCTATCTGCTATAACCACTTTTAATTTGTGATATCAAAACATCAAAGTATGACATTCTAGTATAAGTTTAGTGGGAAAATGAAGGTATATCTTTCCATTTTGAAAGATTATGAGTCCTGAAATGTATGGCTGGACCCTTGCTTGGTATTGCACTGGCAAGATTCTTTGATTTTTGTGTTTTTACATGCCTTTGATTAGGGGGGAAACATGCCTGCTGTCTGTCCACATCAGCAATATCAACCGTTTCCCTCCATCTTTTTCTGTAATGTTTTCCTGTGGAGTTCCATTTTTATTCTAGATTCATATTTAAGAATTTAATTGTAGCTGTTCCTTACCTATTTGACTATCCTGAATGACTATTCTTTTTCATTATCTTTATGTAGCAATATCAGGTAAGATAAGGACAACATTTACCAGATGTCATAGATATGTCATAGAATAGGCAGCTTCCAGATTAGCATTAAGTCAAAAAATTAATCCAGTTCTGAAGGATACTGACAAACTGGAATGCATTTAGGAGTAGGCACTGAGCCATGTGAAGGCTTTAGAAACCATGTTGAATGAAGGAAGTAAGGATGTTTAGCCTGGAAAAGGGAAGATGTGATGGTTCTTCTCAGATATTTGAAGGGCAGATATAAAAAAAGTGAAGAGACCAGTGGACAGGTGATGTTTAATAAATGTTACATGAAGCAGATTTAAGTTCAATAAACAAAAATCTAACAAGAATTGTCCTCCAGTGGGATAGGTAGCTTCACAAGGTCATTGGTCTTATCTGAATTGGGGCCCAGATGGTTGACCGTGAATTAGGAATGCTGTAGAAGGAAGGAATTCCAGTACAGAGTAGAAGGTTCAAATGACTTCTAAGCCCCTTCCCCTAGTGTAAGCCTTTTTCTAGATTTGTTTTTCATCTTGTAGTGTGGAACAAAATGCATGTTAGTGGGAGAGCTGACTTTCATTTCCTAAAGCTGTCTTAAGTGTTTTTGTTTTAGTCAAGTAGACCAATGAAGTCTTCCATGGTTAGAATGAAATAAATACAAAGTCATCTGAGGACCAAAACAAGTAGTATATATTGACTGGGTGGAAATTTATTCCACCTACCTCCTTAACTTATATTAGCACATGAATCTTAAAGAGGTTCTTTCCCCAACTTGTTATTTCCAGTCCCTGTATGATGGTCTCAAGGGACTTGCTTTAGAGATTTGTCCAGGAAAATGGCTCACCTAAGTATAAAGGCTTGGCTTTGCTTTAGGAAAAGTGAGGAACTATAAAATGCTCCTGATTGCCACAGTATGAGCACTGTATAAATACCTGGCCAATCTGGTGAAGTCTTCATTATTTATAATGAATGCTTTCTTCATGAACATGTTGTGGAGGGAAACCTTCTCAAGGAAAGATTTGGGCCTTGGGCAAAAGTCTGCCTTTTCTTAGGCAGGGTGATTAATTATGAACCCAGAGGACTCTATATATAAGAATCTGAAGGGAACTGCAGAATTTTAAGAAATCAAGAAATAGCCGAAACCGGTTTGGCTCAGTGGACAGAGCGTCAGCTTGCGGACTGAAAGGTCCCAGGTTCGATTCCGGTCAAGGGCATGTACCTTGCCTGCGGGCGCATCCCCGGTAGGGGGTGTGCAAGAGGCAGCTGGTCGATGTTTCTCTCTCATCGATGTTTCTAGCTCTCTATCTCTCTCCCTTCCTCTCTGTAAAATATCAATAAAATACATTTAAAAAAAAAGAAATAAAGAAATAGCTACTAGGAATTTTACTTAAAATTATGTGTTTATAGTTGAATAGGCCATAAGTCTATGAAAACAGGAGTTTTTGTGGTTTTTTTTTTTTTTACTGTTTTTTGTTTTGTTTTTGTTTGTTTGTTTGTTTTTACTGCTCTATTCCCAACATCCAAATCAGTGACAGGCATTGAATTAAATACTTAATAAATTATTTGTC
The DNA here is from genome assembly GCA_963924515.1 of Vespertilio murinus. NCBI lineage: Eukaryota > Metazoa > Chordata > Mammalia > Chiroptera > Vespertilionidae > Vespertilio > Vespertilio murinus. The sequence goes on from OZ004709.1 coordinate 55,418,602, forward strand.
AAATGAAGTGAAGTGCTAACAGGTGTCCTAAACTCTCTGTCTCAAGGATAGGAGTAGGCCTGTCATGGCCAAAGTATTAGGATAATGATATCACTAGGATATCATTAGTTTGGTGATGGCAAGGACCATTGCTTCCCAAAATATGTTCTGTGTCAGATACTTCCAAGAACCTGAAGGTGTTAATGAAGTTAGATAGATTTGGGTTTAGCCTACTAATGTGAATTACACTGATTTGTTTGCAAATGTTCAATCAACTTTGCATTCTTGGGAGAAATACCACTTGATCCTGATGTATTGTCCTTTTTAAATATTGATGTATTCTATTTGTTGATACTTTGTTGAGGACTTTTGTATCTTCATTCATGAAGGCTCTGGTTTTATAGTTTTGGTTTTGCTATCAGAGTACTATTGGTCTCAAAGAATGAGCTGGGAAGTGTTCTTTCCTCTTGTTTTCTTGAAGAGTGTGTAGATTTGGTATAATTTCTTTAGATGTTTGGTAGAATCCTGTAGTGAAGTCTGAGCCTCAAGTTTTCTTTGTGGGAAACTTTTTTTGTGTGTCTTCCGTTCCCCATTCCCCCAAATCCAAGTACTGTAGTAGATACAGGGCTATTCATGTTATTTTTATTTTATTTTAGTGAGCTTTGTTTGGTAGTTTATATCTTTCAAGGAATTTGTTCATTTCATCTAGGTAATAAAATATATTGATCTAAAATTATTCCTAATCTTTCCTTATTATTATATTAATATCTTTAGGATTTGTGATGTCCCCTCTGATTCCTGATGTTGGTAATTTGTATCTTCTCTTTTTTTTTCTTTATCAGTCTGACTAAAGTTTTATCAATTTTATTGGTATTTAAGAACGAGCTTTGGCTTCTTTGACTTTCTATATTATTTTTCTGTTTTCAATTTTGTTGACTTCTGCTCTTACTCTTTATTATATCTTTATTTCTGCTTGCTTTTAGTTTTAATTTGCTCGGGCTTTGTTTAATCATGGGCTTCCAATTCTGATTTACTCCTTATATAGGTATATTGATATCTGCTTGTTAACGTAAAAAAAACATTGAAACCTGTAAATAATTTTTGTGAGTTTATTTGAGCCAAACTGTTGACATATGCCAGGAAGCCGAACCTCAACGAATTGAGATAATGCTCTGGAGAATGACGGGTTACATTCGTATTTATACATTGCCATCAAAGGAGGGACATAGGTGGGTCACATGAAACTCATTGGTGATAGATTAAGGAGGTGGGATAAAGCAAAGCTGGGAAAACCCCTGGGATTGGATAAAAAGTGAAATGATGGACACATACTTAGGTGGGTGCAGAAACAATTAACATGATAATGAAGGAATTTGTGGTATCTGTCCTGGTGCCCACCACATTGGTTGTGCCCCAAGGGCTCCAGAAAAAGGAAAGTTACAAGTTACCCAGACATTTCAAGGGTATGTTATCATAGATGCAAAAAAAACCAGATAGGCTCAGTTAAGGTAAAGGTTGACCTTGTCAGTGAAAATAGGATGTAACTGCCCACCATAACTGCGTTTAGTTAAAGCTTAATTTCAGACCATCCTTTGGCTACTTTAGGTCTCTGAGTTTGCAAGACTGCCATTCAGGTCTCCCCTGACATGTCAGGTCAACATGCGGCCCCTTTCGTCCACAATGTTCTGTTCCATTTTACCTTATATGAGCTTTAGACTAAAAACCTTGAAATCATGTCAGTCCTCAAATTAGCAAATTAAAAATATCTTAATCAGAGACATAATCCTTCCTTAATTTATTATGGGTATTTCTGCCCATCAAAGACTGCTGTTTTAATTCTAGAGAATATAGAGAAGATTATGTAGTATTGGATATATAATATATCCTTGGTGACTTTGAACCTTAGTAACATACATCTACCAAAAGTATAAATTGGTTTTTCTTTAGTTGCTATGTCATTTTCAATCTGTGCATATTTTTTAGTTTGTGCATTATTTGAGTTTATAATTTTCTCTGTCATATTAAGAATAAATAAGCTTTACTCTGGCCAGTATGGCTTAGTTGGTTGGGTACCATTCCATGCACCAAAAGATTGCTGGTCCAATATGCGGTCAGGTCATATGCACGAATTGTGGGCTTGATCCCTGGTAGGGCACGTGCAGGAGGTAGCCAGTGCATGTTGTGCTTTCACATCGATGTTTCTCTCTTCTCCCTTTTAACTATCTTCTATGTATATATAAAAGGCTAATATGCGAAGTGTCCCCTTGGGAGTTGGACCAAGAGACCGGAAGTTCAATTGCTTGCTCTGACGTGTGCTGACCACCAGGGAGTGGCGTGGAACAAAGGAAGGCCCCGCCAGCAGCCGGGGAAGGAAGGGCCTAGTCTGAGCTGGAAGGCCCTGATCGCCAGCTAGGCCTAGGGACCCTACTTGTGCACAAATTTTATGCACCGGGCCTCAAGTTCTTAAAAAAAAAAAAAGTAAATAAGCTGCTATAAGCCTTTTATTGATGTGCTAGTTTATTTAATTGTATCCTTAAGGAAGTATTTTGAAAATCTATCTGAGAAATATCTGTTTAGTTAGTACTGAGTTGATCTTCAGACCTACAATTCAATTCTTAAAAAAACTTATCTTTTTATTTTTAGATTTATTTTCATTAAGGCATAATGTACATATAATAAATATACAAATCTTAAGTATGCATCTCAGTGAATAGATTAAAACCACCAGTAAGATAAAAAATTTATGTAAATTCTTAAAGCTTTGGAGAATAGTAAAATGTCAGTCCTACTATATTTTATATTCATTAGAAGTTCTTATTTATAAACACAGTCTATTAATCAGCTAGGGAAATACAGAAAAAAAAAAAGACTTTTCCTCCAAAAGAAAAAAACACTCATGGAATAGATAGTTGTGCATCTGAAGAAAGATTGAAGGATTATGGTTTTTACTTGCTTGTTTAATTGGTCAAAAAATGGGTAATTTAAAAAAAATATATATATTTTATTGTTTTTTTTTTTTACAGAGAGGAAGAGAGAGGGATAGAGAGTTAGAAACATCGATGAGAGAGAAACATCAATCAGCTGCCTCTTGCACACCCCCCACGGGGGATGTGCCCGCAACCAAGGTACATGCCCTTGACCGGAATTAAACCTGGGACCCTTCAATCTGCAGACTGACACTCTATCCATTGAGCCAAACCGGTTTCGGCTGGGTAATTTTTATATAAAGGATTTCAGATGAAGAAGAGCTAACAGTGGTTTAGAAGCTTACATGTGGTGAAATGGGCTTGACTTAAAGGAGAGATTTTATTTAAATATTGGAAAAACCTTTTTGACATTTTCATGTGAAAGTCGTAAATGTGCAACTTGTGTGAAGTCTGTATGAATGAGTAGCTTTAGGAGTAGAGATAAGTATCTGTGTTTGTTTAACTATTAAATTTCGTAGAGACAAGTTTGCATCCATCCTTCTAGTTGAAGAAATTTAAGGTTCTGTGGCCTTTGCCTAAGAGCAGGAGAACATCCACTTGGTCATGTCTTGAGTTTGGTTTTGTTTTCTTTGTCTAGAAGATTAAGATTGCAGCCCTACGAATGTATACTAGCTGTGTGAAGAAAACTGACTTCGAGGAATTCTTTCTAAGTAAGTTACTGTTTTCGATAGTTCTAAAAAAGGAATATGTCTAATAGGATTGATTTTTTTTTTTTGAGTCACTAATGAAATAATTTTTTTCTTCACAACATGTATAATAAAAGCTGCTATTTTTTTCCTTTTAATAGAATAATCAAAGGCCAGAGAACCCTATAAATAAAACATTTTAACTGGGTGTGTGTGTGGGGGGGGGGGAGGGATTAAAAATTTGAGTAGTACAGAAATTTTTAACTTTTTTCATCTCATGTTACACATAAAATAAATTACTAAAGTTCTGCAGCACACCAAAAGACAATTTTGCTGATCTGACAAAAAAGATGGGTATAATTTTGATCATTCACACCATGTGTCATTTTTTTGACCATCCAAGGGGAAAAAGGTCAGTGTCCTTGACTAAATAGTCAGGTATTGTATGTTTTTTTAAGCTGTATTTAATTAATTAATTAATTAATTAATTAATTTTTATTGATTTCAGAGAAGAGGGGAGAGTAATAGAGAGATAGAAACATCAATGATGAGAGAGTCATTGATTGGCTGCCTCTTGCACACTCCCTACTGGGGATCGAGCCCACAACCCGGGCATGTGCCCTTGACCGAAATTGAACCTGGGACCCTTCAGTCCACAAGCCAATGCTCTATCCCCTGAGTCAAACCAGCTAGGGCAGATATCACATGTTTTAAAAATTCTTGTGGCACACTGGTTAAAAATCGCTGGTCTAGTACTTGTTTTACATTCTGGATGTTTAGCTTAGCATTTTGAGTCAACTTTTTGCCAATCGGTCCTCTTTTATTTCTAGTTTTTAATTGTTTTAGTTAACCCAGGATTGTGCCTTATGATTTTTTCTTCTTTCTGTTGAAGGACTATTGGGTCAAAAGGCACATACAGTTTTATTATTTATATCACATTGATAAATTGCTTTCCAAAAAAAGCAATTTAGTGGCTTAGACCACCATTAGCCTTTGATTATATAAAGTGTCCATTTTGATGTTATAAACTGTTATAGTTATAAAGTTAATCGAAGCAGGTACTTGTAAAGTCATTGAGAAAGTTAAGACATTTCTAGTCATACAAGTTTTTGGGAGGAAATGTGTGCCTAACCAGGTCTATCGTAATAGCCATTATTCTCAAAGCAACAAATAGCTATATATATATATATATATATATATATATATATATATATATATATATATATATTATACACACAGTATTATTCACAGACAGCAAATACTATATTTGTATATAATTATTTTAATAGCAATAAAAGTAGATGCAGTTTTTAAACAAATATATTTTTATTGATTTCAGTGAGGAAGGGAGAGGGAGAGAGAGATAGAAACATCAATGATTAGAGAGAATCTTTGATCGGCTGCCTCTTGTACACTCCCCCATTGAGAATTGAGCCTGCAACCTGGGCATGTGCCCTGACCAGGAATTTAAGATCAGATCACCCTGTAAGGTTATTTTCCCTTCCTCTCTGAAATTAATAAAAATATATAAAATAAAATAGGAATATGGCCAGTATGGCTCAGTGGTTGAGTGTCAACCTATGAACCAGGAGGTCACAGTTCGATTTCTGGTGGGTAGTCATGCCCAATGCCTAGTGCTGCTTTTGTTTTGTTTTGTGTTTTTTTTTAAATATATTTTTATTAATTTCAGAGAGAAAGCAAGGGGGAAAGAGATGAGAGAGAATCATTGATCAGCTGTCTCCTCTATGTCCCTAATGGGGATCGAGCCTGCTACCTCGGCATGTGCCCTTGACCAGAATTGAACCCAAGACCCTCCAATCCACAGGCTAAAGCTCTATCCACTGAGCCAAACCAGCTAGGACTGTTTTGTGTGTTTTTAAACCAAATACAAGTTTTGTTTATTTTTACTATTTATATTATAAATTTAAAGATACCATAATAAGTTGTCATCTTGATTTAGTATCTACCTTCCATTTATTAGCTTTTAAAAGAATAGTTTACTGATTGTTAGAGAGAGGGGAATGGAGGAGGGGGGAGAGAGAGAGGGAAAGAAAGAAACATCTGTTGGCTGCTTCCTATATATCCCTAAATCCCTACTGGGGTTGGAGTCTGTAACTGGGACACATATCCTTAACTGGAAATTGAACTGGCAACCTCCTAGTGTATGGTTGCCAACTGGTGGTCCATGAGGTTCAAAAGGTTGGCGACTGCTCTCTTAGTGCACAGGATGACACCCAACCAAATGAGCCATACTGGCCAGGGCCATTTCTTATTTATTCATAGTAAAGAAAGTAAACTTTCCTGCTTCTTTTAATCTTTAATAGTTTCTCATTTAGTCTGAAAGGGAAAAAATAATTTCTCAAATAGTCTGAAAGGAAAAAATTCTTTATCTGATGAATAAACTAGTAATATTAGTAACTGAATTTTCTTAAGTAGCTTCCTGAATCCATGTTCTTACATATTTTTCATCAGATTTTAAAACCTCATTCTAAGACACCTTTTTAATATTTGATTCAATAAATAACTCAAATTTATTATAATTATTTTGAAATGATGTTTTCTAGTTATCTTTGTCTTAGCCAGTCCTTGTTATTGAAAATTCTTGAGTTAATATTAGAGCATTGAATAATGAGACGTATTTAAGTTCATTTTTGTTTGTTTTCAGAAACAGTTGAAATGGTAAAGAGGCTAAGTAATTTGCCCAAAGTTGCATAGTGAAGCCTTGATTCTATGTCATCTAGTTTAAAATTCAGGCCCTGGCTGGGTTTGCTCAGTGGATAGAGCATCAGCTGTGAACTGAAGGGTCCCAGGTTTGATTCTGGTCAGGGGCACATGCCTGAGTTGTGGGGCTTGGTCCCCAGTGGGGGACATGCAGGAGGCAGTCAATTGGTAATTCTCTTACATCATTGATATTTCTGACTCTTTCCCTCTCCCTTCTTCTCTGAAATCAATTTTTAAAATATTAAATACCTGGCATTAAAAAAAAAATCTCGGAGAAGGAAACCAAGATGGCGGCATAGGTAAATGCCTAACTGCAGCCTCGCACAACAATTTCAAAAAATACAACTAAAATAAAAAATGGACATTATCTAGAACTACAGGAAAGTTGACTGACTGGAAATTCTACAACTAGAAGGAAAGAGAAAACCAGAAGGAAAAATCAGAGGAGCTGTAAAAGCCTAAGGTACGGAGACACAGTATGCGTGTGGGGAGAGGACTGAGCTGGAGAGAAGGGGGCTGCTGAATGCCTGGCTGGTGTTCCCTAGCGGGAAGGAGATAAAAGCTTTGGACTGTGCTGAACCCCAGTTCTGGGCGACACCCTGGGGACCCAGGCTCATACAGAGGGAATCTGGGCTGTAAGGTGGAAACTCAGGGGAGCAGCGAAAGGCAGAGTCTTGGAGGCGCGCACGTTGCTCACAGAGGACGGACTGTTGACTGTGCCACTGGATTGCCCTAGTGGGAAGGAGACAAAAGCTCCAGACTGCTCTTAACCCCACTTCCAACTGCACTGAACCCCAGTTCAGGGCTCATTGGGGGAGAGACTAGACTGTCTGGTAGTGGGTGAGACTCAAAGGAACCTTTCTCTCAGTGGTGCTTGCAGCAAGTACCAAAGGACACTGAGGAACACTGCGACTCAGGAACCTCATAGGTCGGGGCTCATGGGAAGCCAAGGCTGTAGGCTCCACCCTGAAACTCCGCCCCACCCAAGCTGAGCACAGAGGCTTTTGCAATTTTCCAAGTCTAGTGGAATAAGGCTGTCTCCCGGCATAGATAACAGCTGATTCTCACAGCCAATTGGCCTGGAGGTCAATTCCTCCAAGTGATACCAACAACAATCAAGACTTAAACTACAATAAGGCTGTACATACAGTCCACAAAGGGGTGCACCAAGAGTGTCCACCTCAGGTAACTGGGAGGCCTACCCACTAAACCACATAGGACACCTTAGCACACAAAGCCACCTTTCCAACTCAGAAGCTGTGAAAATGCTGAGACAAGGAAACAGATCACAAACAAAAGAAATGGAGGACAATAGTGACTGGATATAGAGTTCAGAACCACAGTTATAAGGTTCTTCAAGAATTTCCTAGAGCCGAAACCGGTTTGGCTCAGTGGTAGAGCGTCAGACTGTGGACTAAAGGGTCCCAGGTTCGATTCCGGTCAAGGGCATGTACATTGGTTGCGGGCACATCCCCGGTAGGGGGTGTGCAAGAGGCAGCTGGTTGATGTTTCTCTCTCATCGACGTTTCTAGCTCTCTATCTCTCTCCCTTCCTCTCTGTAAAATATCAATAAAATATATAAAAATTAAAAAAAAAAAGAATTTCCTATAAAAGGCCGATAAAATAAACAAGACTATGAGGATATGAAAAGGGATCAACTAGAAATAAAGAATACATTCTCTGAAATATAAAATATTATTCAGAGTCCTACAAACAGAATGAAAGATCTTAAGAATCAAGTCAAAGATTTGGAACACAAAGAGCCAGAGGACATTTCTCCACAGAATCAAGAAGACAAGAGAATCCAGAAAATTGAAGATAGTGTAAGAAACCTCTGGGACAACTTCAAACAAACCAACATCAGAATTATGGGGGTCCCAGAAGAAGAGAGAGAGCAAGATACTGAAAACATATTGGAAGAAATAGTGACAGAAAACTTCCCCCACCTGGTGAAAGAATTAGACTTACAACTACAGGAAGCACACGGAATCCAAAGAGGACCACACCAAGACACATCATAATTAAAATTCCAAGAGCAAAAGACAAAGAGAGAATATTAAAAGCAGCAAGACAAAAGCAAGTAGTTGCCTATAAAGCTGACTCATACAATTGTCAGCTGATTTTTCAACAGAAACCATGCAGGCCAGACGTGAATGGCAAGAAATATTCAAGGTGATGAATAGCAAGAACCTACAGTCAAAAATACTCTACCTAGCAAAGCTATCACTCAGAATCGAAGGCCAGATGAAGAGCTTCACAAATAAAAAAATGCTAAAGGAGTTCATCACCGCCAAACCAGAATTATATGAATTGCTGAAGGGGGTTCTTTAGGAAGCGGAAGAAAATAAAGATAAAAATTATGAACAGCAAATATGTAACTATCAACAAGTGAATCTAACAACCAAGGGAAGTAAAAAATCTGATGAAAAATATAAACTGCTGAATATAATAGAATCAGAGGTATGGAAGGGGAGTGAACTGACGATTCTCGGGGAAAAGGAGGGGTGGGTGCGGGAAGAGACTGAACATAAACTGTGCACCTATGGATGAAGACAATGCGGGTGGGGAAAGGGCAGATGGTGGGGTGGGGACCTGATGGAGGGGAGCAATGGGGGTAAAAAAAATGAGGAACATTTGTAATAATATGAACAATATAGATTATTTTTTAAAAAATCTATATAAAAGCCTAAGCAACCGTTATGACTGGATCAACCAGTCGACCAGTTGCTATAATGTGCCACCAGGAGCTGCTGCTCCCTGGTGGTCAGTGCTGCTCAGCCAGAAGCTGGGCTCATGGCTGGTGAGCGCAGCTGCTGTGGCATTGGGAGCCTCTCCCAACTTCATGGCAGTGCTACTAAGTGGCGGCAGGCACAGTGGGCTGGGATGAGTACCCTGGCTTGGGCTCCTCCCTGGCTGCCTGCCTTTTGGTATCTGCTACATCCTTCAGGGGATGTCTGACTGCCGGTTTAGGCCCCAACACCCCCTCCAGAGGTCCCAGATTGCTAGAGAGCACAGGCCAGGCTGGGGGACCCCACCCCCATGTACGAATCCATGCATCGGGCTTCTAGTAATCCTATATAATAAAAGGGTAATATGCAAATTGACCCCAGTGGCAGAATAACCAGAACAACCACTGGATCAGTCACTATGAGGTGCACTGACTACCTCTTGGTCCTTTTCTCAGCTGGCAAGCTCCGATTGCCTGATGGCCACCTGCAGCAGGGGCTAAGTCAGTGAGCGAGCAGAAACAGCTGATTTCCCGGTCCCTTCTCCCGGCTGTCAGGCAACAATCACCCAATGGCGAACGGGGAACAGGGTGGGTGGTGGGGGTGGGGTGGGGCTGGCTGCAGGCAGCTAGGGAAGATGGCCCTGATGGCCCTAGTCAGGCCTAGGGACCATACCTGTGCATGAATTTTGTGCGCTGGGCCTCTAGTAATAAAATAAAATACAGGAGTTTTCCCACTATACGCATTATTTGTGATCAAATGTAACTGCAAATTAGAAATTGTAATTTATCTAATTTTTTGATATTCTATTATATAAGAGCTGCTTATGAGATGTTCTGTTAGTATAGTAAATTGTTGTTTATATATATTAAACTGTATATTCTCAATTGACTTCATCCTAACTTTGTCTATTGAAGTAGTTAACTAGAGAGGCAGCATATTTTTCAATGACACCACCCTGACTTCAGATTTTCTAAGACTCAATTTGAGAATTGCTTTTTAGAACCATAGGGTATTAATTTGTATTATGCTCCATTGTCATCTTTGTCATTTGTGGGTAGATTACATTTTAAAATCAAACCAAAGAAATTAAAAACTGTGGCTAGTAAATAATAATAATAAAGCTAACCTGAAAATACCATTTGTAGGCAGATAAAGAATATAAAATAATGAGACTGACTTTTTTTGCATGTTAGGTTATAAAGAGTAGGTTAAACAGATTTGGGGTAAAAGAAGAGTGTGTGTGTGTGTGTGTGTGTGTGTGTGTGTGTGTATTACACCTTTCAAGCGGCCATTATCCTTTGGGTTTTTGGTATTTTAGGGTTTGACTTTTTAAAGTTCTGAGTGTTTAGTCATCTTTTAAAAGGATAGAGCGCCTCAGGTAGCTTATCAGTGTCATCTTCACTCCAACAAAAGTGAGACCAGTGCTATTTCAGGAAGATTGTAAAAGAATGAATTATTTACCCGTAGTGTACTTGAAGTAAACAATATGCATATCAGCCTTTGGACAGGCCCCCATAAAATGCCAAAGTAGACTCTGTCATCTCAGAGCCACAGTGTTCAAAGATCTTGATCCAGAGAGCTAGATATTGGGGATTCTGACTGGTGAGATACCTTAGCAGCCCATGGTTGTGCATAAATGATCACACCTTTCTGTGAGCAGGCAGTGCTTTGCTAACTGGTCTTTTAGAGATGAGTTCTGTGATGAAAAGCACTTTGGATCAGAGGTGGCCAATCAGTATAGTTTGTGTTTAATTCCATACTGCTGTCTGCAGACTGTTTTGTTGTTAGGCCTGAAGAGATAATATTTTCAGAAGAAACTCTTTAATGAATGAGTCAATGAATGATTGAAGTTCATAATTTTTTTTGACACAGTCTTATATTAGTGAGTTTCTCCAAAGATAATTTAACTTCTAATGTTTAAATGACTCACTGAAAACCAGCAATACTGAATATGTATTGATTACTAAATATAATCATTTTGCTAAACATTTTACAGGACTTATTTAATCCTTACAAAAATCCTATAAGGTAGGTTCTCTGTTCTCCCCATTTTTATAGAGAAGAAAACTGAGGCACTGAGAGGCTACTAGTAAGTAACTTGACTCAGTGTCACCTAGCGACTGAGAGGTAGTTAAGGTTTTAAATCAAGCAGTTTGGCCCCAGAGTCTGCATTAAAGAACAACTATATTAATTATTTAACTTTTTCCAATTTGGTGTCGAGGGAGAAAGTACTAGTCTCAGAAATAATGCACTGAGTGTTTATTGGAGCAAGTGTGATTATGGCAAAAGACTCCATAGCAGGTTTTAACTTTGAAGTGTTTAAACTCATTTCATTGAACTAAAGAATCTACTGTGTTTTTGTGTTATTCACAGTCAAATATTCAGTGATCTTGTTTTTTAGGGCTTTACACTGTGGGTTTCTGTTTTGAACCTAATGGATACAGGGAGTCAATCATATACCAGCTCTTTTCCCATCCTCAGCCCTGAGCCGACCCCCAGAAAGGAAAATTGTGACCCACATCCAGCTGCTGGCCTGTCTGTCTGTGCTTTCCAACCCAAGAGCTGATTCCTTCTCTGAGAAAATTGGAAAGGCTCCTGGAGGGCTGAGAGGCTTTGATCTAGAGGTAGCAATTGAACAGGTTGTCCTTTAGAAGCAGCCAAATTTCATTTTCCAGATTGAAAGACAGACTTCCAAGAAAATTTTCCTTTTTAATGTTTTGTTCTAGCATCCAAAAAAGACCCAACTTCAGATCCGGGCTTGAGAGTTTCTCATGGCTATTCTTGTTCTAGGTGGAGGGTGGTTGGCCCACTCTCAGATGGCTTGTGTCTTAATAGCTGTATGGCCAGCCAGGCCAGCCTCCACCTCCCTCCTGCTGAGCTCCAGGAGGAAGTCCACTTGACAGCTGCTGGGCACCTCCCAGTAAGCTCACCAGAATATTTTGGTGTCATTTTGAGGCAGACCTGGACTTAAACTCCAACCCAGCCACTAGTTCATTAACATTGTGGCTGCCCGCAAGTTACTTAGCCTTTTTGAGCCCATTTCCTCATCTCTAGAATGAGGATTATAATGCCTCCCTTCGGGGATAAAATGAGTATTAAGTGAGATAATGCATTGACGTGACCAGAAGTGGACTTGTCATGTTGTATGGGCCCTTAGTGAATGTTAGTTTCTGATATTAGTATTAGAGAGGCAGTTGACAATTAAGACTACAGTATCTGGCATCAAGCATCTGAATTTGATTCCACATGTCTCATTTATTTCATAGCTGTGACCTTGGGTGATTGTCCTGATCTCTCTAATAGTCTGTTTTCTCACCTGTCAAATGGGGATAATACCAATATCTATTTCCTAGGATTGTTGGGAGGACTCATTGAGCCAATGAATGCAAAATACTTATTATTAATGTCTGGCACACCGTAAGCCCACAATGAATTGTAGCTTTTTATTATTATTGGTGTGTTAGTATACCTCACAGAGGTCCTGTTCTGTGTTTTCTCTTCTAATAACTCCTATTGGTTATCTAGTACATTGTTTACTTCATTGTTTCATGAAAGGCAGAAGATTCCACTTATTTCTTGAGTCATTGCTCCATAGGACAGACTTTATCCTCAGATTCTCTTTTTTCTTTATGCTCTTGCTCCAGCTTTTATCCCGATCATGTAATAAGGAGAGTGCATTCAATGAGGGACCCCTCATCCAGTCAGAGGCATTTCTTAGAGATCTGATAATTGAGAAGCTTGGATGCCTGAGCACTGACCTGATTTTTGGTATCTTAAACCAAGAAGAAGTCCTGCCAAGTTTTATCATTCCTGGAGGTGATGAACAGCCTTTTGTTAGAAATGGTCTGATTTCTTATTCAGCTACAGCTTCCTAGATCTTTCTCCTGATTATTTATTTCAGATGAATCATACTGGGTCACCCTAAGGAAAGGAAACTAGAAGAACTTAAGACTTCTCAGTGGGGCTCAAGTGAAAAAGCCTGTGCTTAAGTGGAATAGACAAGGTGTTGTCTACGTAGTTTTCCAGAAGAATTTGAGAACAGGAAGGGAAAATAGCAGAATTACATGGAAATTGGAAGGAACCATCAAAATCATTAGGCCACTTACACAAAGTGAGAAAACTGAGCTCTGAGAAGAGAATTGATTTGCCGAAGACTAAACTATCAGGTGATACAGGGACTAGAAGGCTGGTTGTCTCACTACATTCAATGCTCTTTCAACTTGTGGTCTTGCCCTGTGGTTTCCCTGGCCTACTCTGATAGTATAATCAGAAAGTACTATAACTGCCATATATTTTAGTTGAACAAATTCCTACCAGTATTTAAAATATAGTCAATATTTCTCTGCTGGAACCATACATATTTATACTTTATTGTTATTTTCTAGGATGTCAGATGCCTGATACATTCAATTCATGGTTTCTTATAACTCTTCTTCATGTCTGGTAAGTGAGGAATTTAAGTGAAGTTGCCAATTACATATTTTTTAAATACTGCTGATTTGTAACTTACAGCCTCCACCAGGGCTGATTATATGAAATGGTAGACATTAAAAACTGTTCTTTCATTTTAATAATTGGTGTCTTGAAGAACATTTTTATTAAAGGTCAAAGCATAATTCCAGAAAGAAGCTAATATTTTTAGGATTTTCTCAAAGACCATCTAACCCTCTGAACAATTCTATCAGTATCTCTAAGAGACTCTATGAGCTTAGATGGAAAGTTCTTTCCCTTGGCTGTTTTAGGAAAGTTCACATTTACGTAAAAGTGGTTTGAATTGTGAGAATCCGTGGTCATTTTCATTGCTGGTCATCAGAAACCTATAACAAATTATAGCACTGACATTTACGCCTGTACCTCTAAAATGTGCATACAGGTTAGATTCATGCCAGGTTTGTTGCATGTAAAAATATTTAACACCTTAAACAGTATATTTTTTCTTCAGCTGCAAAATAAGTAGCCAAAAAAAATTAATTTTTCATCTAATGTTACACAGTATTAAAGGTCAGAAGGATATAGGAGAGACATTGAAGTGGGGGCTGGGGAATGTATTTATTGAACTGCCAGGTCTTGGGAAAGTAAATTCTGGAGAACTAAGTTTACTACTTTGACCATAGTGAGTATCTGAGGAACATGGGGAATGGTTGCCCTGTCAAAAGGACCCTTGTTTGAGACTCCCTTCAGCTGAGCTTTGCATCACAGAAATGACTACTATATAAAGACTTTTTGGTTTTGATCACCTCTGAAATATTTCTTCTTCTGAATTCAGTCACTGAGATTGGCTAAGGGACCTAAGGTAACAGTTCATTTTATGTTGTTATTTTTTTAAGCTGGTAGTTTATTGCATGCACACTGTCCTGGGAAGTTTGGTGGAAACTAGCAATAGTTCTAAGAAGCTTATAGTTTAGTGAGGGAGATAAGACATGTACAGTGGTCAGTTGTACATTAATGGCTAAGTTTATAATAAATCTGAGTATGTAGTGCTATGGGATCACAGAGGAAACCACAACTATCAAAACCTTTACTAGTTCTACCTGTTTCTTTGAAATATACCATGTCTTTTAAATCAGGCAGCTGAGAAGGCAAATCACCTTCTGTCTGAATAGTGAAGGTTAGGAAAAGCTTCAGGGAGGGAAGCTGGATATAATGAGAGAAAAACTACTTTTTCAGAGGGACTGCAGAGGAGGCACTGTGAATTACTCACTGGAAAAGTGGGAGGATTGAGAGGTTAGGCTGTTCCCAGAGGAGCTCAAAGATAATATTCAGAGGCTGTATGAAAGACTCTTTATTGCCCATATAGTTAGAGGTATCAGAGTGTTAGAGGGAGTGGATGGCAAAATAAAATATATAATCCCTGTGACCACATCCCAAGGTCAATACCTGACTAATAGCAGCTGGGAGAACCTTGAAACTACTTGCAGTTCTTTTAAGTTGACCACCATTTCCAAACATGTCTGCTGAGTCTTCCTTGCGAGGTTGGTTTAATTTCTTAGAGCAGTGGGGAGTACCACCATCAGTTAAGTGGGGGGAGGGAGGCTGTCTGTTTAAAATCTACCCTTGATTTCCCCTCCACCCTGCCTCCCTTGGCTCTCATGATCTGTAAGCTTCGGTGGAATGAATCAGTAGCTTTTCAGTTTGAACCAGCAAACTCTGATTGAGGACCTACTGAGTGATAAGGATTGTGGGATATTGGAGAGAAGGATATGACATGGTGTGCACCTTTCAGGAAACTTAGTCTAGTGGAAAACAGATGTCAAGTACAATTGCCTGTAATGGATGACAATGAAACAAGTGATATGCCCAAGGTAACAGCAGGCACTGTGCAAGCACAAGGTGTGACTAAATCCAGATTTGGTGGTGGTGGTGGTGGGGAGGTGAGGGCTGTTGGACAAAGAATGGCTCTGGCATCTAGCTGATTTGGCTTAGTGGATAGAGCATTGGCTGCGGACCAAAGTGTTTTATTCTGGTTAAGGGCATGTATCTCCGTTGTAGACTCCTCCCTGGCCTGTGCCCTGGTCAGGGCACATGTGGGAGGCAACAACCAATCAATGTGTTTCTCTCACATCGATATTTCTCTGTCTTTCCCTCTCTCTTCCATTCTTTCTAAAAATCAATGGAAAAATATCCTCGGTGAGGATTTAAAAAGAAAAAAAGGAGAGTGGCTCTGTGGTAGAGGTGACATTTGAGATGCACCATGAAGGGTGGGGAGAATTTCTGTCAGAGAAAAGGTGGCATTTTAGGTTGAGGGGATCTCAAAAGCAAAACACAGATTGTAGATAAGAACATGGAAAGTGAAATAAGCCAGACACGAAAAGACAAATATTGTATTACTCCACTTCTGTGAAATACCTAGATTAAACTAATCCATAGAGACAGAAAGTAGATTAGAGGTTATCAGGGGCTGAGAGGAGAAAGGATTAGGAGTTATTCTTTAATGGTAAGGAATTGTTTGGTGTGATGATAAATTTTAAAAACAGTGGTGATGGTTGGGTAACATTGTTGTAATTAATGCCACTAAATTGTACACGTCAAATGGCTAAAATGGCAAAATTTATTAGGAGGATGAATGGATTCACCCCAAGTCTATGGAGAAGCTGTGTTCTTCTATCCCTTTTCTATTATCCTGAAGCTCCAAGGAGGATAACCAAGGGATAGCCAAATCCAACATTACAAGCTCAGTGGACTTGCTAAAGATATATAGGGATTGAAATGCCTCCTATAGGTGGTAGTGTGTGGGAGAGGTGGTGAAGCTTAGAAAGTAGTCATTAAAGTAGCAAGAATCCCCCCCCCCCCCAAAAAAAAAAACCCACACAAAAAAAAAACCCACACAAAAAACCCACACACAACAAAAACCAAAATCGCTTAATAACCAGAATACCCTGGCAGTGTGGCCTTTCCAGAAAGCTTGCTTGGGTTCCCAAGTGTGGTGGCTCCCTGCTGGCTCTTAGAACAGGGGCGGGATTTCTCACATCCTGTTAGTTCCCTTGAGAAGGTGTTGATCTTTCTCTTATCTTGTCTTCTTTCTCTGGTTCCCAAGTTTTTCTGTGTATTAGGATTTAGGATTGGGACTCCTCAAGAGGGCCCTTATCATTTGTGTTTTTATGTGAACTTGCAACTGCAATGATGATGTATCCTTTGTTTTTGCTGAACAGGATTAGTATTGACTTTAGCTACTGAAAAAGTGCAGAGAAAGGTTGCTATCCACTATCCTTACAAGGACTTGATAAAAACAGGCCTCCTCCTCTGTTCCCTGTCTTGGTCAGTGGCATTATGATCCATTCAGATACCCATACCAGAAACCTGGGAGTCCTTGACTTTTCCCTCACTCCCATCATCTAGTGAACCAGTCACCAATTCAAACTTTTTTTTTTTTAAAATATATTTTATTGATATTTTACAGAGAGGAAGGGAGAGAGATAGAGAGCCAGAAACGTCGATGAGAGAGAAACATCGACCAGCTGCCTCTTGCACACCCCCTACTGTGGATGTACCCGCAACCAATGTACATGCCCTTGACCGGAATCGAACCCGGGACCTTTCAGTCCGCAGACCGACGCTCTACCACTGAGCCAAACCGGTTTTGGCACCAAAAGTTTTTTGCTTTTTCATACTTCAAATCTTTGACTTGATTCTTGGGATCCTCTAGTCTACTGTTGAATTTCTGTATATTATTCTTTATTTCAGTCAGTGTATACTTAATTTCTGACTGGTCCTTTTTCTTTCTTTTCTTTTTTTTTTTTTTTGCATTCTCACTAAGATCCTTGAAGGTCTCATTAAGTTCCTTGGAGGTTTCTAGAAGATTCTTGAGTAACTTTATAACTGTGGTTTTGAACTCTATATCCACTTGTTTGCTTTCCTCTATTTCTGTAATTTGTGACCTGTTTCTTTGTCTCTGCATTTTGGCTGCTTCTCTGTGTTGATAGAGTGGCCCTGTGTATTGGTGTCCTATAGGGCCCAGTGGCTCAGCCTCCCCAATCATCTGAGGTGGACACTTTTGGTGCACCCCTTTGTGGGCTGTGTGCACAGTCTTTTTGTAGTTAAGCCTTGATTGCTGTTGGTATCACTGGGAGGAATTGACCTCCAGACCAATTGGCTATAAGGACCAGCTGTATCTACAATGGAAGATCTGTTGTGCAAGAGACACCCTTATGGGGCAGGACACCCTTATTGCTTCAGTGGGGCTTTGGTGCTCACTGATTCTGCCCCTTGAGTGTGTCACTTATAGGTGTGAAGAGTTGTAATATGGTATGGTCCCATTCTGACTACTGGGTACACTGGCTCTTGGATCTCCAAGGAGGTGCAAAGTCAGCCACTGTCTGAGGCCACTCAGCTACAGTGTAGCTCAGGTGCTACAGAGAAATCTGCAGATTCCTCCTCTTTGTAGTTTAGTAGTGCCCAGATGAGGCCCAGCTGTAAAGCAAGGAAGGCTATTGCTGCCAAGAGCCTTGGGCCTTCTATTGGAAGATTTTGAGCTCTCTGACTCAGCTGCAGTTTGTTAGGTTAGGTTGCTAAAGGACAGGCCATTCATATGTAAAAGCTGCTGTGTACAGCTTGGGTGGGATTGTAAATGGGTGGGATGGGGTCTCAGGGAATCATCAGGGTGGAGCAAACAGCAATGGCTGCCAGTCAGACGTTTCTGTATTTCCACATTTCCGCGTCCCGTGCCCCCACACAATGATCGCTGCAAGCACGTCTGAGAGAAAGCCATCCTGGCGTTCTGGCGAGACAGTCCAGTTTCTCCCCGTATGAGTTTGGGTCCCCAGAGTCTTGCCCAGAATTGGAGTTCAGAGCAATTGGGAGCTTGTATCTCCTGATTGAAAAAAACAACAGTGCACCAAGTTGCCAGCCCATTTTGTGCGTGCCTCAGTATCTCCACACCTCCTACCAGTCTCAATGTACTTTTTTCTTTCCTCCTAGTTGTAGACTTTCCAGTCAGCTAGTTTTCCTGTGGTTCCTGATGATAGCTGTTTTGTCTTTTAGTTGTAGTTTTGATGTGGTTGTGAGAGGCAGTAAGTACAGATGTTTACCTATGCCACCATCTCGGTTCTCCTCACCAATTCAAACTTTTAAAAAATCCTATCTAATAAAATTAACCATCATAAAGATGGTGGTGCCAATAGCGGCTGGGGCACTGGATGCTGGCAGCATTGCTCCGGCAATGAGCCCCAGCATCCCGTGCACCCTAGCCCATGGAGGGAGGGATGGTGGGTGGGCAGGCCTCTGGCCAGAGGCTGGCCGGGGTGCGGGATGCTGGCGGCGTTGCAGGGCAGGCTGAGGTTACCCCCAACCCAATGCACAACTTTCATGCACCTGGCCTCTAGTATATCTATATAAAAGGCGGTGTCGCATGGAAGTAACAATGGCGATTAAATATGATCATAACAGTGATCCAGGTAGATATAATTATCACCATATAGCTGAAGACAGATATTCAGAAACAAAATGAAGGACCTCCTTTTGAAAGGGACTTGCTCATTCATCGTAAACCAGATCCCAATAATCTGAATGCCACTAAAATGAAACAAATCAGTATCCTGTTTTCTACATTAGATGCAATGCCGTATCCTATTCTTTTCCCACATGGTGAAAAAAGCTGGGGAAAAAATATTGCATTAAGACTCAGAGATAACAGTGTAATCGACAATAATACTAGATTCAACAGATGATACCGAATTTCTTAAAAGTATTACTCCTTCGGGAATGCCGTGTCATAAATTAGAATTGAAAGTAGGTGCAATCATCATGTTACTGAGAAATCTTAATAGTAAATGGGGTCTTTGTAATGGAACTAGATTTATTATCAAAAGATTGTGACCTAACATAATCTAAGCTGAAATATTAAGAGGATCTGCAGAGGAGAGGTTGTTTTGATTTTAAGAATTGATTTGTCCCTGTCTGACACTAGTCTCATTGTTAGAATAAGTGTAATCAATTTATCAGTCATTGTTTTTATCAGTGTTGTTTTTCTATCATGTTTTTGTTCTTTTTATATGACTGTTATATCATGTTGTTATTATTTATTAATTAATCAATTTCTATATTATTTTCATATACATTTTCTTTCATCTCTGACATTTCTATTATAGAAAAAGGATGAATAGCAATATTAAAATATTCTAATTAATTTCCTTTCAATGTGCATTAATTTGTGCACTGGGCCACTAGTGTGTATGTGTGTATGTATTATTGATTTCAGAGAGGAAAGGAGAGTGAAAGTGATATAGAAACATTAGTGATGAGAGAGAATCACTGATCAGAAATCGAACCATGAGCTCTTGGTTCATAGGTGGATGCTCAACCACTAAACCACTCCGGCCAGGCCAACTCAAACTTTTTTTTAAACAAGACCCATAGTAACAAATGCATCATTTTATTTTGTGTCTCAGAAAACACACATATATCTGATACAATAGTTTTGTAAAACTTATCTTTACAAAAGATAATCTCTGATATTTTCTATTTTATTTGAATTCATTTAAAACAAAAATTGAACATGTCACACATTCAATTGATTTACTGGGTTATAAGCAACAATACCTGAAAACTGGTCATTGGCCTACAACCTTCCCTCTCCCTGTGTCAGTAAATACTAATAATATTTAGTATTAATCAGTGCTTCTTTTAATTAAATATATTTTATTTATTTTTTTACAGAGAGGGATAGAGAGTTAGAAACATCGATGAGAGAGAATCATCAATCAGCTGCCTCCTGCACACCCCCTACTGGGGATGTGCCCGCAACCAAGGTACATGCCCTTGACCGGAATTGAAACCGGGACCTTTCGGTCCACAGACCGACGCTCTACCACTGAGCCAAACCGGTTTTGGCTGTGTGGTGTTTTTTAAAGTGAAGTTTTATGCTCAGCCACAATGTTTGAATAGGTAAAAAAAATTTGGGTTAAAGAAGTGGGAATGTCGAAACCCGGTGGGGGGTGTGCAAGAGGCAGCTGATTGATGACTCTCATCGATGTTTCTAACTATCTCTCTCCCTTCCTCTCTGTAAAAAAATCAATAAAATATAATATATATATATATTTTTAAAAAGTGGGAATGATCTGCTCACTTCAGGTCTTTGCAACATGCCCAGTGATAAGGGACCCTTACATAGCTCGATGGAACCTCAGAACACAGTTTAAAAACCAGAAATCTAGGCACGGCCAGTGTTCCTCAGAGGTTTGAACATTGCCCCGCTCACCCAAGTGTTGCAGGTTCGATTTTTGGTCAAGGGCATGTTCCTGGGTTGCAGGTTCAGTCTGGGCCCCGTTGGGTGCTTGTGGGGAGGCAACCAATCTATGTCTCTCTCACATCAATGTTTTTTGCTCTCCTTTTCCCTCCCTTCCACTCTCTCTAAAAATCAATGGAAAAAAATATCCTTGGATGAGGATTAGCAAAAAACAACAACCCCAAAACAAAAAAACCTACACATCACAGATCTAGTCCAAATACTCCATTTTACAAATGAGAAGACAATTTGGGAAATTTTAAGGGATTTGTCTCAGTCCTCATTACCAATAATGAAAGATCCAAACTCAAATCCAAAGCTATGTGAACTGCTTCTTCTGCAACGCTGCTTCCTGGTGGAGTGTCCCTTTTAGTGGTCCTGCGGACGATGGGACGATGAGGGTTTGTTTCTTCCTCTGAATAAGAACAGCATAGCAATGACCATCAACTGTATAAAATTGTGTTTCTTGGCACTTACTGTCTGTGTCCTGGGCGAGGCAACAAGTAAACCTGAAAATAGGATAGGGTGATAAGTGCATTCAGCAGACATACAGATCTTATGGGAGCACAGGGGAAAGGGGCTTCCGGGGGATGGTCAAGGAAAGCATTACATTGGCCTCTGGGGACTAGAACCAGAGAACATGTGTCTTAAGGAGTTATTATTAAGAGGAGAAGAAGTAATTTCAAACTATTTTTAAAGATGTTTCAAGAGAAAAAAAATGGATGAGAGGATGATTACTACAGGATGGGGGGGCATTTTGTTATTTTTTTATTTTAAGATGGGGAAACACTGAAATGTTTTTATAAGCCTAGAGGAAGAAACCTTTGGGAAAAAAGAGAAGTAAAGTGTGGGGGTGGGAAGGGGTTGGAAAACAGTTTCAATCCAGCCAGAGAACTGCCCTGGCAGACACTCCTGGCCTTTGCAAGAAGGCTCTTTAAAACCATCTCTGCAGTTTGGATGTAGCTGTAGGGCTTTCAAGCTCATGCTGGATTCCAGGAGCTCCAGACCTGCTATATATGGTGAGCCCTGGCCCTGTGCACACCTTTTTCTCCCTCCTGCCTGCAGCCAGAGTCACTCGGTTCAAACACTCGCACATGTAGCTTTTAGCACAAACCAAAGGCCTGTGCAGCATCATTTTACTAACATTGCATAACCTATGAACACTGGTACCTGCTACCCATAAGCTTGTTCTCTGTAGTGGATTTGACAGGCAGGCCTCAGGCCAGGTGTAGCTCTTGGAGGAGGCTCACTGTCAGGTGAGATGACTTCGGGAAGTGCCTCACCCCACTTGTCTGTTTGCCCACAGACGGTCCCTGTGGCCTCTATGCTCCCCACATAAAGATTAGGCTTCGTGGAGAGGGAGTTTAGGAAACCAGGTGGAGATGGCCATGTACACAGCCTCGGGAAAGAGTCACTGTGCCAGCTCACAAATAAATAAACTCATTCATTAGCACATTGCTGAGACTTGAGTGTGGCCATGTAGGCTCTGCTTTCTTGGCCTCAGGTGGTGGCAGAGTACAGGAAACGAACTACACGAAAGTCCCCTTTGGGATTCCTTCGTAACAACCAGAGTGACAAACCTGCCCGAGTGCCCACTAGTCTTTATTTAATTCAGATCAAATCCGCTCTGAGCAGCTTATAAACTACCATGAGGGAAAAACAAGGCCAAAACACAACTGGCATTGTCAGAGGCCCAAACAGAGCAAGTGAGACAGGATGCTCTGAGCTGCCAGGACATGGCAGGAGGTCAGCCTCGGGAATAACAAGAATTCTTTTCTCCCAGATTCAGGCAGAGAGGAGGAAAGTATGGCTAGGAAAGTCTCTCTCTCTCTCTCTCTCTCTCTCTCTCTTTAAAAACTCTGCAGGCAATGTTGTCTTCCTCCTTGTTTGACCCAGCAGGAAGGGGTCTTGGACCTGGGCTGTCACAGAATGGGGGAAGCAGCCAATGCTGACACTGTGCTGGGAGATACTGTGGCTTTGGGGGAGAGAGGGGGCAGGAAAGCTAAGATTTTATTCCAACTCTTCTCTTCACCACTGTGCAACCTTGTTAGAGCATCAGTTTTGTCTTCTCTGAAATGAGACACTTACACTAGACAGGTGGTTAGGTAGATTAAAAGATATAGTGAATGCAAAAGCATCTTACAGTGACTTGATAAGTTATTTGCCACAAGGCAGAATTTACATCTTAGCCCTTATAAACTACCATGAGGGAAAAACAAGGCCAAAACACACCCTTAGTGTGTGTGTGTGTGTGTGTGTGTGTGTGTGTGTGTGTGTGTGTATTTTTTTTTTTTTAAGGAAAGGCAATTTATTTTATCCACTCTATCAACTTAAAGGTTAAACTCATTAGCCCTTTATATTTTGATTTTCCTGATCAGTGAGTCTTTTTTCCCTTTTCTCATCTCTATGCTTGCCTTTTAGAGATATTAGGAAGAGATTAGATTAGGGCTTGAACACTCCTTTTTTTCTTTACTTTGCTAGCTGGATTATTTGCTTTCCTTATATGTAAAAGAGATCAGTATTATTTATGAGCCACTGGAATCACTGAGAGGGAGGGATAGTACTGTGAAGCTTAAAACCTTAATAATAAATTTTAGGTTAAAGAACATTATCAAACTTGGAAGGGCAATTGGAATTGTTCCTAGACAGAGAATAATCGTTCATGCACAGATTAAATCTATACTCAGAGTAGGTGCTTAGTAAATACTTGATAAGTGAATGACAAAGTTAATTAATGCAATAATTCTTTTAAATTATCAGATTGTCCTTCTATTTTGTTTTGTTCTTTAAATACGTTTTTGTTTATTTCAGAGAGAGGGAGAGAGGGATAGAAACATCCATCATGAGAGAGAATCATTGATAAGCTGCCTCCTGCACGCCACCACGCCATACCAACTGGGCTCTTACTGTTTTTAAACTTTCAGTCTTGTATTATTTTAATATACTTCTTCCAGGTAATCAGTTTTCATTTAAAAATATTTTTGTTGTCCTATCCAGCCAGCATGGCTCAGTGGTTGAGCATTCACCTATGAACTAGGGGATCATGATTCGATTCTTGGTCAGGGCACATGCCTGGGTTGTGGGCTCGATCCCCAGTATGGGGCATGTAGGAGGCAACCGATCAATGATTCTCTCTCTCATCATTGATGTTTCTCTCTCTTCTTTCCCTCTCTCTGAAATCAATAAAATATATTTTAAAAATATTTTTGTTGTCCTAATCTAGATTGTCTTTTTTAAAAAATATTTTTATAAATAGACTATATTTTTAGAGCAGTTTTAGGTTCACTGCAAAACTGAAGAGATGATCGTCCCTTTTAAAGGTTTATTTAGCATTCTCAAGGGCAATTTTTATTATATTATAACATGAAAGTTCTCCCTTTCTCTTTTTCCTCCCAGGAAATTGTGAAATTGAGTCAGTAGCAAAATGTAATTTGACATCTCAACATTTAATTAAGCATTTATTATGATAAATGTATCCATGATGTGAATTGGAGTAGAGCTGTTCTGTTCTTTAAAATCTAGTTCTGGCCGTGTGCCCCGGGTGAGCCGTGTGCCCCAGGGGGCCCCAGGGGGACCGTGTGTCCCGGGAGAGCCGTGTGCCCCAGGGGAGACTGTGCCCCGGGAGAGCCGTGTGCCCTGGGGAAGCGGTGGGATGGGGGGGGTGTCTTTGTGAACCAGAGGAGGAGCGGATTCCATTCGTGTGGTCCTGAAATAGTCACCATAAAACAAGCAGACTGCCAAATGAGGAGTGGATTCTATTCATGTGGTCCTGAGATAGTCACCATAAAACAAGCAGACTGTCAAATGATAGCGGGGAGGGGAAGGAGACCTGGGGGGAGATAAGAGATCAACCGAAGGACTGGTATGCATGCATATAAGTACAACCAACGAACACAGAACTCTGGGGAGGGAGGGCATAAATGGGAGGTGGGGGGGGGGCAATGGTAAGCTATGTACACATATAATACCTTAATAAATTTTTTAAAAAATGAAAAAATAAATAAAATCTAGTTCTTTTCTTTAAATCCAGTTGTAAAGTAGTTTACTTAATGAGTCAAACATTATTGTTGTTTAGTCAGAGCCTGCAACAAGTTTTGCAGTGGATACCGAGAGCGATCATCAAATCCTTTTTTATTTTTGTTTACCATTTTGAATTTGTTTCATTTTCTTTTCACTTTCTAATATACTTTAACATTTTCTGGATGATTCCTGATAACTTCTACTGATTTTTGGCAGGCTGTCTTCTTTGAGTTGCACTGGGTAGGTTTACCTTCAGTGTATTAATAGTACAACCTGAGTTGTACTATTTTTTGGGTCTGTTTTAAATAAATTCTTAGTTTCTTTTTTTCCTTTTAGGCTGCCAGGAGTTACTTTTTGTTGTTGTAATTATGCTTGTCTCAAGTTAGCCAGTCTTTTTTCCCCTTCCGATATGCTATTTCTAATGTGATGCTAGTTTTTAAACTTAAATCACTGCCCTTGTGAGGATTAAATGAAAAACAGAGTAAATGGAATCTGAAGGGCTTCTTCTAGTTATTAAATGAGGCAGAAAAACAGTAAGACTCTGGGATCAGATGATCAGGATTTAGATCCCCTTTACTACTTTAAAAAATATCTTTATTTATTTATTAAATATATTTTATTGAGTTTTCAGAGAGGAAGAGAGAGGGATAGAAAGCTAGAAACATTGATGAAAGAGAAACATCCATCAGCTGCCTCTTGCACACCCCCTACTGGGGATGTGCCTGCAACCAAGGTACATGCCCTTGCTGGAATCGAACCTGGGACCTTTCAGTCCACAGGCCGACGCTCTATCCACTGAGCCAAATCGGTTTCGGCTCTCCTTTGATACTTACTAGGCTTGTAACTCTGCGCAAGTTACTTTTCTAAGACTCAGTTTCCTCATCTGTAAGATGGAGACAAGAAGAATACCAGTATTGTAGAGTTGCTATAAGGATTAAATGAAATAATGCTCCTCTGTCACAGCAAAATGCTTAGTGCATAGTTGCGTTAGCTGTTAATTATAACACTTGTTTATTTTTGCTATTAAGGATTTTTTTCTTCCTATTTCTTAGTCATTTTTAGAATAGGGAAAATTGCCAGATAAGTTGAATTCAGCCTAGATCAGATGTTACCCTAACAATTGCTAAGTCAATTAGTGGAAATCTGTTATCTCTGGGATCTAAAAAAACAGTTTCACTGGGATAACTGGTAGAGTTAGAGTTGAGTTTCTTCACCTACATCTTTTTTAGCAGATTAAGTATTTTCTCAACATAAGAACAGTGTGTGTAGAATGGCTATCACTATGAGAAATGGGGGAAAAGGAGGCTACCATTTATATAAAAAGAACACATATTCATATAAATGGGTGGGTTATATGTGGAAGGATTCCTTAAGAAACTACTGACTATGGTTGCCTTAGGGAGAGGAACAGGGAGGGTGGCTGGGTGATGTGGGCAGGAAAGAGACTTAGTTTCTGTTATCATGTGCAAGTGTTACCTATTCAGAGCGGTTAATAAAGAAAGAAAGGAGCCCTAGCTGGTTTGGTTCGCTGGATAGGTGTCAGCCTGGGGATTGAAAGGTCCCAGATTCGATTCCAGTCAAGGGCATGTACCTTGGCTGCAGGCACATCCCCAGGAGGGGGTGTGCAGGAGGCAGCTGATGGATGCTTCTCTCTCTTATTAATGTTTCTAACTCTCTATCCCTCTCCCTTCCTCTCTGTAAAAGATCAATAAAGTATTTTTTTTAAAAAAAAGAAAGAAATAGACTGAATGTATAAGCTATAAGGTCAGGTGACCTAAGAATTGACCTTTGGCTGCTGGTCTGGACATTCCAGGCCTCTGACTGTCTTAATCTGTGGGCCTGGCCTCGTTCTGTGCTTTTTCCTTGAAGAGGAAAACATAGAAGTTCTTCACAACAGGAATACATTCTGTCTTTAACTACCTAGAGAATTTGATTCAGAAACTCAGGGGAAAAAATTAGTTTAGCTTTTAATTAGCTGAATATGGTGCTGGTAAATGGACAG
Source organism: Vespertilio murinus (assembly GCA_963924515.1). Lineage (NCBI taxonomy): Eukaryota > Metazoa > Chordata > Mammalia > Chiroptera > Vespertilionidae > Vespertilio > Vespertilio murinus. Next base: position 55,445,385 of record OZ004709.1, read on the forward strand.
CCCTGTGGATTATTAGAATCTTATTTTCCTCATTGAACTGATAGGAATATTCATTAGACTTCCTATTGATGAGAAGACTGATTCTTTGTTTTGATTTTATAACAAGTTACATGTGATGAAATTTGCCATAGAGCTTTATATTTGAAAGTGTTTTACATCAATTAAGTTTCAGATTATATTTGAAAGTGTTTTATATCTATTGAACTAATCAGGTACAATGTTTATGGAATAATTTGAATTTGCCCTCCTTTCATTTAGCAGGCTTGAATCCATACCGTGTTTTCTAAACTGTTAGTATCAGCAAAAATAGGTACAGGTTATAATAAATTTTGCTGGTTGTATAGCTCTTAAAAGGCAGATGCACATGCGAGCTTATATTTCTGGATCAGACTATTCTGAATACCATAGTTCTGTTCAAGTAAGCATAAATTTGTCATTTTTCCAGCTCTGGTGATACTAATGTTTGATTACAGGGTTGAGGCTGGAAAGAAAGGGTTAACTTCTCAGAGATTCATCTGCTATCAGTGCCAGGGTGCTAATGTTATACTCCTTCCTGGCTCTCCATTGTCTATTGAGCAAAGTCTAGACTTTTTTAGCATGGCATTTCAAAGCCTTTTATGATCTTGCTGGCACATTTTTCTGTTTCCTATACCTGCCCTACCACAAAAGCATTGTTCCTTTACATGTGTTGAGCTCTTCCATTGCTCTGCTCATAATGTTCCATCTGCTGGAAATTCTCTTTATATTTTGTCTCTTCCCATCCAACTTTAGCTCATCTTTCCAAGTCCCAGGTATAATGTTCTCTATTCCATGAAGCTTTCTCTGATCACACTCAGCCAAACGTAATCCTCTCAAACTCCATTGCACTTTGTACTTTTCTCTGGATACTTACAACATTCTCTTTTAGGACTGTTTGTATATATGGTGGATTTTGTCTCCCTGGGGAGACTAACTGTTCTCTGGAGGCTGGGCTTTTTTTAGCCATCACTCCGATAATACCCATATATATTCCCTCATACACTAGGAACTCAGTTTATGTTCATTGAGTGAATTGTCTGTGGGCAATCTTGAAAGTGTCTTCGATTTGCTTGATCTTTCCTCCTCAGATAACCATTTGAGCCTATTATCTGTAACAAAACAACTCTGAAACAAAAAAAACAAAAACCATTTCACCCCATGTTAATATAGTTAGTAAGTTTATGGTCTGAGAAAATCCGTGCCTTTTAAACCTCAGAGGGCAGGTGTATTAACAAACTACAGAATTTTCAAATAAATGAAGAATTCCATTACCTCACTATTGCTGTTGATGAATTGGCTTCTGACGACACTCAAGCATCAAAACACACAGCTCTTTTCAGGTGAGAGGCTGACATGAGTGATTTGATTAGCTTTAAGAAAAAGTCTTATGAAAAGGACTGAACTTTCCCCCAGTTTGTTTCTGCCTTGGAACATGTCCTATATCATATAAAGTGGCCAAATCTTTTTTCGTGACTTGTTTCTATTGTCACAGTGTTATTTGTCAGGCACAAACTGGGTTCAGAGGTGCAACTTTAGAACCATAGCATCAGCAATTCCCAAGGTTGGAAGGGACATTAGAGATCAGGTAGTCACATGGTTGAGTTCTCACAAAATATGTCTTCACCCTTCAAAAATCAGCACTTCTCTATTTTTTGAGGTTATTTATTCCATCATTTGAATATTTAGAAACTCCCCTGTTAGAAATTTTTGCTTTTAATATTCAATGCTGAGTAATTATTTCTCTTTCTGCGAACCTCTCATTGGTTCTGATTCTAACTCTTAAGCAGTCTAATTACTGTTCTACAATATTTAAGACAACTCTCCTGTTTTTTCCAGGTTAAATATCTTCTGATCTTTATCCCTTCCTTTTGTCTCTTAAAAATATAATGTTCAGCCCTAGCTGGTTTGCTCAGTGGATAGAGCATCCACCTGTGAACTGAAGGGTCCCAGGTTTGATTCCGGTCAAGGGCACATGCCTGTGTTGCAGGCTTGATCCCCAATAGGGGGCATGCAGGAGGCAGCTGATTAATGATTCTCTCTCATCATTGATGTTTCTAACTCTTTCATCCTCTTTCTTCATCTCAGAAATTAATAATAATAAAAAAAATATATATATATGTAATGTTTAAAAGTATAGAGAGTATTTTTATTAGAATCTAATCTGTGCTGAAGAGGAAATCTTACTTTATGCATTAAAGATCCTATATTTCCATTACTGTATCTAAAATTGCATTAATTTGGGGAGCAACTTCCTTTTCCTCTTGATTCCTTTAAAACATATCCTGTTAATTAAACCTGTAAGACTTTTTCACACGTAAGTAGGCATGACTCACCTATTCTTTACCTTTACGGTGGTTGCTGTTGTTGTTTTTGCTAATCCTCACCTGAGGATATTTTTTCCATTGATTTTTTAGAGAGAGTAGAAAGGGGGGGGGAGAAAGAGAGAGAGAGAGAGAGAGAGAGAGAGAGAGAGAGAGAGAGAGAGAGAGAGAAGAGAGGAGAGAGAAAGGAGAGAAGAGAAGAGAAGAGAAGAGAAGAGAAGAGAAGAGAAGAGAAGAGAAGAGAAGAGAAGAGAAGAGAAATGAGAGACACTGATTAATAGGGATTGAATCTGCAGCCCAGACATGTGCCCTTGACCAGGAATCATATCTGCAATCCTTTGCTGTTTGGGCCAGTGCTCTAACCACTGAGAAACACTGGCCAGGGCTACAGTTGTTCTTTTAGGCCAAATTCAGGACCTTAGCTTTATTCTTGTTCAAATTCATTCTGTTAGATTCAGCCAGTTGAAACAGCTTGTTGAAGTATTTTTGGTTCATGGTTGGGTCATCCAGCATATTTGTCTCCCGCCCAGCTTCTTGTCATCTGCAAATTTGATAAGTATGTTTTCTTTTCTCCATCTTAGTTACTAAAAGAAATGTTGAGGCAGACAGGATGGGATCATTCCATTGTGCCAGGCTATTGCTGGTAGATTTTAATGGGCAGGATCAATTGTTTATGGAGGTAGTTTTGTCAATTTAAACAGAATATTCCATATTTATACCAGGAATTATCTTTTAGGAAAGTTGTTCTGTTGTAACTGCTTAGTAACTAATGGGAGATAATAGAAATAAGTATAAGTATGGTCTTGAGAATGAGATGAGGAACTAGCTTGGAAAGTTGATAACCCTGTTTATATTTGTTTGTTTTGTTAATCCTCACCTGAGGATATTTTTCCATTGATTTTTAGAGAGAGTGGAAGGGCAGGAGGAGGAGGAGGAATGGTGGAGGGGGAGGAAGAGAGAGAGAGAGAGAGAGAGAGAGAGAGAGAGAGAGAGAGAGAGAGACAGACATCAGTGTGGGAGAGACGCATAGATTGGTTGCTTCCTGCACACAGGAATCAAGCCTTCAACCAAGGTGTGCAAGCCAACTCTGTATCCAATGAGCCCAACTAGGGCTTGTTTATATTCTTATATATCATTAAATATAATGTTGTATTTATTATTTAAAATATATAATTCTTACATTCTTATGTAAGGTCTTAAGCAGGGAGAGCCCTCTTGGTTGATGAAAGGCATTGTTGTATAGGGGAAAGAGCCAAACTTGGCCCTGAATTTATCTACTTATTTATTCAGCAAACATATATCGAATGCCTGCTATACTTAAGCTCTGGTAATACAATGATAAAAAACAAACAAAACCACCAGACTTGAACTTTGCTTTCAATGGAGTTTACATTCTAATGGGGCAAACAATTTTATAAATACATAGATGAAATAATAATATTTTCTGTGACTTACGTTCTTTACAAATGCTGTCCAACAGAAATAAAATGCAAGCCACATATTTAATTTAAAAGTAGCTCCAGTCGAAACCGGTTTGGCTCAGTGGATAGAGCATCTGCCTGCGTACTGAAAGGTACCAGGTTCGATTCCGGTCAAGGGCATGTACCTTGGTTGTGGGCACATCCCCAGTAGGGGGTGTGCAAGAGGCAGCTGATCAATGATTCTCTCTCATTGATGTTTCTAACTCTCTATCCCTCTCTCTTCTTCTCTGTAAAAAATCAATAAAATATGTATATTTTAAAAAGTAGCTCCATTGCCGAAACCGGTTTGGCTCAGTGGTAGAGCATCGGTCTGCGGACTGAAAGGTCGGGGTTCGATTCCGGTCAAGGGCATGTACCTTGGTTGCGGGCACATCCCCGGTAGGGGGTGTGCAGGAGGCAGCTGGTTGATGTTACTCTCTCATCGACGTTTCTAGCTCTCTATCTCTCTCCCTTCCTCTCTGTGAAATATCAATAAAATAAAAAAAATAAAAAAGTAGCTCCATTTAAAAAAGGTAAAAGAAAAAAATGAACTTAATTTTAATAGTAGTTTTTAAAAAAATATATATCTTACTGATTTTTCACAGAGAGGAAGGGAGAGGGATAGAGAGCTAGAAACATCGATGAGAGAGATACATCGACCAGCTACCTCCTGCACACCCCCCACTGGGGATGTGCCCGTAATCAATGTACATGCCCTTGACTGGAATCGAACCTGGGACTCCTGAGTCCACTGAGCCAAACTGGTTTCGGCTTAATAGAAGGTTTTATTGAACTTAATATATCTGAAATAACATTTCAACATGTAGGCAATGTAAAAGTTTTGAGATAAATATATTCTTTTTCTTGAACTAAATCTTTGAAATCTTACACCACATCTCAATTTGAATTAGCCACATTTAAAGTGATTAAATAGCCACATTTAGCTAGTAGCTTCTATATTGGACAGCACAGTACTTTACCCACCTTTATAGACTACTCTGTGGCTGGGCAAATTACTTGCCTTCTGTAGGACTCCTGTTTTCATCAGTAATGAAGGAGTCAGACTTATCTTCTACAATTAAAAATGGTTCCTTCCATGTGTGAGGGGGACCTTCTGAGTTGTTTTAAATAATCTATATATTTTTAATATATATTTTTATTTATTTCAAAGAGAAAGGGAGAGAAATAGAGAAACATCAATGATGAGAGAGAATTATTGATCGGCTGCTTCCTGCATACCTCATCCTGGGGATCAAGCCTGCAACCGGGGCATGTGCCCTGACCGGGAATTGAACCATGTAAGGTCTTAAGCAGGGAGAGATCTGGTTCATAGGTCAACACTCAACCATTGAGCCATGTCCACTGGGCAATAATCTATATCTTGATTTGGATGGTGCTTACGTGGGTGTATATAATATGTAAAAATTCATAAAGTTGTACACTTAAGATTTTGTGCTTTAAGGTATCTATATTATACCTCAGTAAAAGTTTTTTATTATTATATTTAAATTTTTATTTTATTGTTGAAAGTATTACGAATAGTAGTACATATGTCTCCTTTATTTCCCCATTGATTTTCCCCTGGCCTCCATCATTTCCAGTTTTTTTATTCTGTGCTCCGCTGAAATCACTGGGACGAACTGTCCTTCAGGGCAAATGTGTGATGTGAAAAATGGAAACAGCCAGTGACTCTCTATCTCTTCTTCCCACACAGGATGTGTCTAGTCCGAATGAAGCAGGAAGGCCGGACTGGGAAATACATGTGTCGTATCATAGTTCATTTTATGTGGGAAGATGTTGAGCAGCGTGGCAGAGTCATGGGGGTAAGTGAGTGCTTTAGATTCTGGTCCTGAAAAACTCCAATGAGGGATTGAGTTGAAGTTTTATCTATTTTATTTTTCAATTACAGGTTTACATTCAATATTATTTTGTATTAATTTCCAGTGTACAACATAGTGGTAGACGATCATACACTTTTCAAAGTGGTCTCCCTGATATTTCAAGTACCCACCTGACTCTATACAAAGTTATTACAATATTATTGACTATATTTCCTGTGCTATACTTTACATCCCCATTATTATTTTGTTACTACCAATTTGTACTTCTTAATCCCATCACCATTTACATCCATTCCCTCAGCCCCCTTCCCCTCTGGCAACCATCAGCCTGTTCTCTGTATCTGTAAGTCTCTTTCTATTTTGTTTATTTTATTATTTAGATTTCACACATAAATGGAATCATATGCTATTTGCCTTTTTCTGTCTGACTTATTTCACTTAGTGCAATCCCTCTAGGTCTATCCATTTCATCACAAATGGTAAAATTTCATCCTTTCTTTATATCTCTGCCTAATAACCCTTTGCATATGTTTACCACACCTTTTTTTTTTTTTTTTTTTTTTAACCTATTTGTCTATTTTGGGGCACTTTTGTTGCTTCCACATTTTGGCTATTGTAAATAATGCTGCAATGAACATAGGGATGCATATATTCTTTTGAATTAGTGTTTTGGGTTTCTTCAGATATATACCCAGAAGTGGATTCACTGGGTCATAAATCAGTCCCATTTTTTATTTTTTGAGGAACCTCCATACTGTTTTCCAAAGTGGCTGCACCAATCTGCATTCCTACCAACAGTGCATGAGGTTTCACTTTTCTCCATATCCTCACCAATAGTTGTTTCTTGTTGATTTATTGATGATAGCCATTCTGACAGGTGTGAGGTACTATTTCATTATGGTTTTAATGTATATGGGTTAATATAATATGGTTTCTTTCATTACAGAGCAGAGATCTCCCTATAGATTGAGAAGTAAACTAAGTTTATAGATGTATTATAAAAATCATACATGTTCATAAAATAACATGTTTAGTGACGTTGAACATCTTTTCATATATCTGTTAGCCATCTGTTAAGTTCTCTTTGGAGAAGTGTCTATTCGGGCCCTCTGCCTATTCTTTTAATTGGATTATTTGTGGATTTCTTTTGGTGGTGTTGTATGAGTTTCTAAAATTTGGATATTAACCCCTTATTGGATGTATCATTGCTGAATATCTTCTCCTATTCAGTGGGTTATCTTTTTTATTTATTTTTTATTTTTAAATAAATCTTTATTGTTCAGATTATTACAGATGTGTTCCCCCCCCTCAATTGTTCCCCTCCACCAGATTCCCACCCCACCCTCTGTCCTTTCCCCACCCCTCATTGTCTTGATCCATAGGTGCACAATTTATGTTCAGTCTCTTCCCGCACCCCCCACTCCCCTTTACCCCGAGAATCGAGAATCGTTAGTCTACTCCCCTTCCATACCTCTGATTCTATTATATTCAACAGTTAATATTGTTAATCATGTTTTTTAATTCCCTTGATTTTTAGATTCACTTGTTGATAGTTACGTATTTGTTGTTCATAATTTTTATCTTTATCTTCTTCCTCTTCCTAAAGAACCCCCTTCAGCAATTCATATAATTCTGGTTTGACGGTGATGAACTCCTTTAGCTTTTTTAAATCTGTGAAGCTCTTTATCTGGCCTTCGATTCTGAGTGATAGCTTTGCTGGGTAGAGTATTTTTGGCTGTAGTTTCTTGCTATTCATCACCTTGAATATTTCTTGCCATTCCCGTCTGGCCTGCATGGTTTCTGTTGAGAAATCAGCTGACAATTGTATGGGTGCTCCTTTATAGGTAATTACTTGCTTTTCTCTTGCTGCTTTTAATATTCTCTCTTTATCTTTTGCTCTTGGAATTTTAATTATGATATGTCTTGGTGTGGTCCTCTTTGGATTCCTTTTGTTTGGGGTTCTGTGGGCTTCCTGGACTTGTAAGTCTATTTCTTTCACCAGGTGGGGGAAGTTTTCTGTCACTATTTCTTCCAATATGTTTTCGGTATCTTGCTCTCTCTCTTCTTCTGGGACCCCCATAATTCTGATGTTGGTTTGTTTGAAGTTGTCCCAGAGGTTTCTTACACTATCTTCAACTTTCTAGATTCTCTTATCTTCTTGCTTCTGCGGAGGAGTGTCCTCTGGCTCTTTATGTTCTAAATCTTTGTCTTGATTCTTGCGATCTTCCAGTCTGTTTTTAGGACTCTGTGTAATATTTTTTATTTCAGAGAATGTATTCTTTATTTCTAGTTGATCCCTTTTTATTTCTAGTTGACCCCTTTTCATATCCTCATAGGTCTCATTTATTTTATTGGCCTTTTTTTAGGAAATTCTTGAAAAACCTTATAACTAGTTTTGAACTCAATGTCTATTCTTTTCCTCCATCTCCTTCCTTTGTGTCCTGCCTCTTCTCTGCATTTTAGTTGTTTCCCTGGTTTGATGGAATAGTTTTGTGTGCTAGGTGTTCTGGTAGAGCCCAGTAGCACAGCCTTCCCTGTTACCTGAGGTGGACAGTCTTGGCGTATCCCTTTGTGGGCTGTGTGTGAAGTCTTGTTGTTAAGCCTTGCTTATTGTTGGTATCACTGGGAAGCGTTGATCTCCAAGCCAGTTGGCTGTGAGGATCAGCAGTGTCTCAGCTAGGAGGGCTTCTGTACTCCGCTTGGATGGGGTGTAGTCTCGGGGTGGCACAGACAAGCTTTGGTTCCCTGTCGGTCTCACCTTAGGAAAATCCTATTTGCAGTGAGTCCCACAAGATTGGTTGCAGGCACGCACACCTCTTTGGTAAAGGCGCAGACAACCTTTGTATTCCAATCAGTCCCTCCTTAGATAAAGCCAGCCTCCAGGAAAGCTTCTGTGCTCAGCTTGGATGGGGCGGAGTCTCGGGATGGTGCAGACAAGCTTTGGTTTCCTGTCAGCCTCTCCCTGAGTCCTGAAGTAATGGCCACTGGCTTCATACACCTCCAAGAGATCTCTGCCCACTGCCTGACAGTCTGGCCTCTCCCTGACTGGGACCGTCTATCAGAGCAATAGGGTGATTCTGTTTTCCTCCCGAACAAGAAAGCCAGCCGTGTGTTAACTGTCCGCCGCGCACAGTTCTCCGCACCTTCACAGTTTCTGAGGCTCAGTGTGCCTTCTCTCTCCTTCCCAGATGGTAGAGCCTCCTCTCAGCCAGTCGTCCTGTGCTTCAGGGCAATGTTTCCCCTGTTTTCCAGTTCTAAATTCAAAATTATGTGGTAGGCTGCATTTGAGTGTCTATCCTATGCCGCCATCTTGGTTTCTCCGGGTTATCTTTTTTTTGGTGGATGGTTTCCTTTGCTGTGCAAAAAATTTTTTGTTTGATATAATTTCTTTCTTTTAAAAAAAAATATTTTATTGATTTTCCACAGAGAGGAAGGCTTTTTCCTGCTCTAGCTGGTTTGGCTCAGTGGATAGTGTCGGACTGTGTACAGAAGGGTCCCAGGTTCAATTCCAGTCAAGGGCACATGCCTGGGTTGCGGGTTTGATCCCCAGTTGAGGGCATGCAGGAGGCAGCCGATTAGTGATTCTCTCTAATCATTGATGTTTCTGTCTCTCTCTCTCCTTTTCCCTTCCTCTCTGAAATCAATAAATATATATATATATATTTTTTAAAAAGACTTTTTCCTATATTATCTATAGAAAATTCATAGTATTGGTTTTGTGTGTATATATTTTATTATGTATGACATCATCCTCTGAATACTTCTATGCAACTTTCTTTTTCACTCAATAATATGTTTTGGAGATTTTTCTATGCTGCCTGGGTGTTAACTGGGTCATATTTACCCATATTTTACTCTTATGTATTATAATTATTTTCACATACTCTTATGTTATTGCCTAATGGTTTCCTGTGCTTACTATGTATGTAAAATAATAGTCTTTGAGACTTACTTATGGAAATGATGGTTGCCCACTGAGAGTCTGGATTGAGAGTATTTTCAAATTCTCATATCTAGAAGATTTGCATGTACAGGAAGCACAATGGTTCACTTCTCCGCCTTTTGACAAAGATCAAGTGTAGAAAGCATGGTGGACATGGGTTTACTTACCTTAGAATACTTCTTTGATGTTTATATGCCTTTCTCTGGGATGACAGACCATTGGCATGTATGTTCATTCTAAAAAGATGAGAGTATATATCACGAGTGTTAGCTGCTATCATCATCATTATCATCATCTGTTTTGGAGCCAGTATTAAATTGTCTTTTTATTGTGCTGTTTGGTTCCTTTTTCATTTTTCTCCATGTCATGCTTTTCTGCTGTCTTAGCTGCCCAGGGTAGGATCAGCAGCAGCCTTTTAGGTATTCATACAGATGAGTGTTCCACATATTCTTACATACTTACTCCCCATCTCTGTGGCAGCACACAGTGGACACAGGGGAGTGTTAGTCTCAAAGCATCCCACTTAATAAAGACCAGTAATACCCTAAAGCCTAGGCTGACCACCATGCCAGTTATACAGTAGCTCTTCTATCAGTTAGCCTGTTTTTCTTTTTAAAAAAATATATTTTATGGATTTTTTACAGAGAAGAAGGGAGAGGAATAGAGAGCTAGAAACATTGATGAGAGAGATACATCAACCAGCTGCCTCCTGCACACTCCCCGATGGGGATGTGCCTGCAACCAATGTACATGCCCTTGACTGGAATCGAACCTTGGACCTTTTAGTCCACCCACCGATGCTCTAGCCACTGAGCCAAACCGGTTTCAGCTAGCCTGTTTTTCTTATCACTGGTGATTAACTCTGCTGGAAGTTGGACCACTAGAACAGTGTGGACCACACTTTGTCCCTAGCCTAAGTAGCTTAATGAGCCATATATTACTGATTCTGGACCACAGGAATCTTTTAGTTGCTCCCTCTTCGTGAATTTTCTTTCAGACCTCCATATATATCTACATCTCAGTATTCAACATTTTGAACCGTCTCCTATGTTACTGTATAATGTCCCTCCTGTTTAACTGTATGCTTTATAATGGCAAGAGACTTGTCTTACCCACAATTTTTTACTTAGACAGTTAACATTGGATGAATAAATTGAACTTCAGCCTCTGCAGTTCTGTTTTAAAGTCCAGTTATTTACCAGAGAAATCATATTTGACTTAATTTCTGGTCCAGGTGTACATCCATGTAGTCCTATAGGAAGAAGTCTTTCCTTCCTTTTTTCCCTTTCATTTTATTCAGCCATTTTTACTATCTGAATTGTTCTAGATATAATGCTATCTATAGAGAGTGTTAGATCAGTGTTTCTCAAATTTTAATATACTTACAGTTCACCTGGGGATCTTGTTAGAATGCAAATTCTGATTCAGTAGGTTTGAGGTAGGGTACATTTCTAAAAAACTTGGTGCTGCCAGTGCCACTTATAGGTAGGGTAGAGAGGGGCAAGCACACTGAATAACAAGGTTTAGATGATACATTATGCTCCCCACATACAGACTCTTAGATTCGCCTTCATGAAGGGAAATGCCATGCTCCAGTTTGGTTACAAAGACTATAAGTGAAAGATGGTGATTTAAAAATAAGAGTTTGGAAGAGCTGTGGAATTACTGTTATTGTTTTTCTATTATAATCGGCTTGATCCTCCTTTTCAGTTCCATGGTATAAGCAGAGACCCTTTATACAGGCAAGGAAATAATATTAATCATTTCTAAACTGTGAATGATTGTGTGTTTGTATGTTGGGGAGATTTCAGTCTTCTGTGTGTGTACAACCTAAAGAAATGGGAAAGTTAGGGATATGTGGCTGGAGAAAAGTAGTAGGCAATAGAAAATGAGTCTAGCCTGGTTCTGATCCTGACTGGCAAGTCTTTCCTCCTCCGTGCTTCAGTTTTTCATTTAAAAAAGAGAAAGAAAAATCATGGCGCTGAAACCGGTTTGGCTCAGTGGATAGAGCGTCGGCCTGCAGACTGAAGGGTCCCAGGTTCAATTCCCTTCTAGGGCATGTACCTTGATTGTGGGCACATCCCCAGTGGGGGGTGTGCAGGAGGCAGCTGATCTATGGTTCTCTCTCATCAATGTTTCTAACTCTACCCCTCTCTTTCCCTCTCTGTAAAAAATCAATTTAAAAAATATATTTAAAAAATTCATGGCAGTAGGCTACATGATTTTCAAATTTCTTGTCAGCTTTGAAAACCTATGATTTGAAGATGGTAATTTGCAGATGTGTTATTTGGCATCCCAGGTATGCATTTTTAAGAAAACTCATTTAAGTAGAATTTACTGATCAATGCAGTAGTGGTTTTTCTTGTGCCATGGAATTCTTAGAGGCCGTTACTTTAGTGGATTGGTGTGGGGAAGATCGAGAACCAACAGAGTCACTGGCAAATTAATGAATCAGACATTTTAATGAAGAACTCCTTTGAAATTATAATTCCAGCCTTTCTTTGGTGGGAAAATTATAATTGATAAATTTTTTAGTTTTACCAGCTTTTTAGGAGCCCAACTATTGTGAAAAATGAGGCAGACTCATATGTCTTCATTGAAGCTGGTATAAAAAGTGAGTGTTAAATTTGAGGTTACAAAAATCACATCAGTAATTTAGAGTGTTCTTTTAAAAAAAAACATTATTTAGGATTTAAACATATAAATTAGCTGTGGAAATAAAGTTCATTATATCACCTCATCTGGTCTTGTTTTATTTCATTAACTGGTTCTTAAAAACCTTTGTGAGCTGAGTCGCAGCTGAAGAGGTTGGAGACCATTTTTCCTTGGGTCCTTGCCTCACTCCTGAGTGTTGGTAAGAGTAGAGAACTAAGACTTGACACAGCTGTAAAAACAGACAGCGCCTTTGGCCCCAGCTTTTTCTCCTGGTGCAGGCAGATTTCAAATGTAAATTTCACTTTCTGCCTCTCCTACTAATGAAGTAAGTTTCTTTTGCTGGGTTTGCAGCCAGGTGTGTCCAGTCTTGTGGCTAACAGGGCGCTTTACTTAATTTTTCCATTTGTGACATTTCAACCAAACTTAAAAAACAAACATAAAAATTAGCTCAAGGCAGTGGCTCAAAGTGTTAATGGTAACCTTAGGCTGACTAAATGACTTCCTCTCAGCTCTGTCCTGCCAGACATCTCCACCTTGTGGCTCACAATGAGCAGGTTTAAAAGCTTTCCAAGTCCTGGAGACTAACTAGGTGGGAAAGGGTGGAGTGGTCTATGGTTAAGAAAATGCAAGTTTATCCTTATCAGTGGTCCCCGGCATGCCAGTTGCCTCAGCAGGACTCCAGGTGATATTTTGTTAGCACCATTCCAGAATAATGATGAACCTCCTGTCATTTCACAGTCTCCTGCTCTCTCTGTGGCAGAGCTGTTTGAAAGGATGGTACAGAGGTCCTAGGAAGAGGTGGAGGAACTTTGGGTTGAACTGGACTCCTTTGTAAAATTCGATTTTGCTTTTCAGTACCAGCATTTTGCTTTGCAAGGTTCTCTGTGATCGTACTCCAGGCTACTTTTCCAAACTCATTTCCCTTAGCTCTCCTGGAACCTTAAATATGTAAAACCTTCTAGCACATGTGCCTGGCACATAGTAAGCTTCAGTGAACATCCAATCCCATCCTTGCTTCACATACTCTTCCCTCCAGCCAAGCTGAATGCCTTGCTTTTCCTGTCTTGTGTCTTTCTTCATGTGGTACATAAACCTACATTACCGTAACACTCCTCCACGTCCTTCCACCCCAAACTGGAAGCCAATCCCAGTTTCCTGTAGCTGAAAGTACCATAATAACTTATACGTACCCTTCTTCTGGTTCTTACTGTTTCTGTTTGTACCATTGTCATTCACATATGTTGACTGCCTTCCAGGTGAATTGGGGACGGGAGACAGGCTCACACACATCCCTCTTTGTATTTTCTAAAGTGCCTGCCGTTGCCCTTTGGCTGAATGCATGCCCAGTACATATCTCATGAAAGAAGACAGTTTTGGAAGCCTATGATAAGTATTGGAAAAGGCGGAGAGGGAGGTATCCTTTTTGTTGTTGTTACTGTTGTTTATCCTCACCCAAGGATATTTTTTTTCCCATTAGAAAAATTGGAAGGGAGTGAGAGACACACATGGGGATTGAACCTGCAGCCCAGGAATTGAACCTGAGACCCTTTTATTCAGGCCGATGCTCTATCCACTGAACATCGGAGGACAATTATTTGCTCTGTTGGTCTTAAACATTGGAAGAAAAAGAAATGAGATATTGTTTCCTCTACCCTCATTTTCTGTTTCTTTTTCCAAGCTTTCCTATGGAATTACTTGATTTAAAAAACACACCAAAAACACAAAACAATTTATACATAAAGTATTTAATCTCCTAAACTAACAAAGGCTTTAAATCTATAAAGGGTGGTAAAAATAAGAATTACAAGTACTTTAGTTGTTTTGGAAATTTCCTTCCAGGCTTCTGTAATTCTACTTACATCTCCCTCCTCCCACAAAAGTCTTCAATGAGACTTCTCTGTTTTACTATGAGGTAAAACTTGTTCCATACTTTTAATCTCTAGGTCAGAATTAAAACTCCCTACCAAAGGTATTGTTTTAAAAGAACCACTTTATGATTTAACTCCTATGCAACATCGTTTTTGTGGTCACTGGTGTGAAGGGTAGAGTGTAAATTCAGAGCAATCTCTTGGGCTTGAGGTCTTTAAATAAGAATGTGTTTGTCCTCATATATCAATCCTTTTAAAAGTGTTAAAAATGAAGAATAAGCTGTGGGATGGATACTTGTTTATTAGAGGAGAGAAGTCTAAATTCTTAGAAGGCAGAGCAATTCCATTTGGGAGTTGCCTAATGGATTTAAATCTAATTGGGAGTGTCCAACTGAAGATGTTCTTCTATAGATTCATTCCTTTCCCTATACAAGCTCCATACCCTCAGGCTTTAAGATGTAGCAACAGTATGCAGAGTATGTGCTTTAGATCAGCAGTCGCCAACCGGTGGTCCGCGGACCACTGGTGGTTCGTGAGGTCCAAAAGGTTGGCAACTGCTGCTTTAGACGGTATTCCAACTGATTGGATGCTTAGGTGCTTATAACCGGAATGCCATTCTAATGACCTCTGAGTGCCACACTGGATTCACTATTTCAGGAAATGTCCCTGAAAGAGAATTTATAAACCTTTTTGTATTTGAAATTAAATAAAGCATGAATCTCCTATCTATGCACATGATAATTTGTCTCTTTCATGGTCATATTTACCTTCAATTACAGGTTGTGAGTTTCCTGAAGTCATTCATATTTGCCTGTCTTTGTATTCCTACCGTAACAAAAATGAACTTTGTACATGGTAGCATTCAGTAAATGTTTCTTGACTAAAGGAGTCAAGTGAGTGAATTTGATCCCCTTTTTTATCCTCAGCTTACCTCATGGAATTTCTGTAGGAGAAAGACAGAGACCTAATTCCATTTTTCAAGGCCCTGGTTGCCTCAGTGCACTGCCTTTCTATAATACTTCTGCTTAAGTACTCTTCATGCTAAGTACTCCTAATTTAGCTCATCATTCCAGAACTATTTACCTCTTGCCAACACATCTCTTGCCTCCAGTCTATCTGGGGGTCCTGTTTCACTTGATTATCTTTTGTACCATAGCTATAATTTTGCTTAGAGCTAGTTGCATCAGACACAGCTAAAGCCATTTTCCATACCCCCCTTTCGGGGTCCCTAATGCCTCTCCTAAATAAATCTCACTCAGCAGAAAGGGAAAAATAGCTCCATGAACCTGTTTTCCTGTGTGTCCTGTCTCACTTCTGATGTCTTCACCACCAATCCAGTCCCCCAAGCTAGAATTCTAACGTCATCCTCCTCTCCTGCCTCGTCCTCTGCATCTAGTTGACCTGTCAGATTTTCCCCAAGACGTCTCTGGGTTTTATTCTCTCCTCTGTTCCAATGCTTCATGTCAATCATCATCTCTCTCTTTTTTTTTTTAAATATATTTTATTGATATTTTACAGAGAGGAAGAGAGAGAGATAGAGAGCTAGAAATGTCGATGAGAGAGAAACATCAACCAGCTGCCTCTTGCACACCCCCCACCGGGGATGTGCCCGCAACCAAGGTACATGCCCTTGACCGGAATCGAACCCGGGACCTTCCAGTCCGCAGACCGACGCTCTACCACTGAGCCAAACCGGTTTTGGCTCATCATCTCTCTTGCTGCACATGGCCTCTTAACTAGTTCTTGGACTTTCCCAACTTTATTGAATCCTCCCACCATATAATTGTCACAGGTTTTCTTTCTAAATCCCATATCTGAGTATGTCCCTCTTCTGTCTAGAAATCTCTGAGGGCTCTCACCACATACAGGATAAAATTCAAACTGCTTAGCAGTGGCATTCAGAAGAACCCTTCATAGTTATGTAGGAGAATGTGCTTGTTCTTAGAAATACATGCTGAAGTATTTATAGGTGAAATGTTTTGTTGTCTGCAAGTATCTTCAAATTATTTAGTAAAAGAAAAAAGTATGTGTATGTATATATAAAGTTGATCTTTGAACAATGCACATGATAGGGGCACTGACCACTCCTCCTCCTCCCACCCCCTGAAAATGTGCAATCAGAAATCCACATATAACTTGTTTTTAAATACCTTTATTGATTAAAGTATTACATATGTGTCCTTATTCCCCCATTACCTCCCCATCCCCCATTTATGCCCCCACCCCCCTATTCCACATATAACTTTTGACTTCCCCAAAATTTACTGCTGACTGGAAGACTTACTGATAATGTAAACAGTTGATTAGCACATATTTTGTATGCTATATGTATTGTATACTGTATTCTTATAATAAAGTAACTAGAGAAAAGAAAATGTTACTAAGAAAGTCATAAGAAAGGGAAAATACAGTTACAGTATTTATTGAGAAATATGTATATGAGTGGACCCCCAAAGTTCAAATCCACATGTTTAAGGGTCAGCTGTAGATAGATATAAAGCAAATGTCGGGGGGGGGGGGGTGTGAATGGTAAGCTATGTACACATATAATACCTTAATAAAAAAATAAAAAATAAATAAAGCAAATGTCACAAAGTATTAATTGTGAATCTAAAGATTATACAAGTTCTTGCCAAAACTGGTTTGGCTCAGTGGATAGAGCGGCAGTCTGCAGACTGAAAGGTCCCAGGTTTGATTCCGGTCAAGGTTGTGGGCACATCCCCAGTAGGGGGTGTGTAAGAGGCAGCTGATCGATGATTCTCTCTCATCGATGTTTCCAACTCTCTATCCCTCTCTCTTCCTCTCTGTAAAAAATCAATAAAATATATATATATTAAAAAGATTATACAATTTCTTGTTATATTACTCTTACATATTTTTTTTAATTGTTTGAAATTCCTAAAAGTGAAAATTGGGGTTGGGGGGTGGAATCTTCACATTTTGGCCCCAGCCTTCCTTTCTATTCTAATTTCCAATGAACTCCACCCACAAATTTCTTGTGCAAGTACCTGCACACATACCCAAAAGTATGTTCCACTCATGTCAAATTTTCACTGGTGTCACAGTATGCCGTGCTCTTTTATGATTCTGGGCTTTGCTTATGCTGTTCTCTCTGTCTAAAGTGGACTTAACCCCTATCTCCTCTGCTCATGACACTATAAGACACAGCTGGATAGTAACTCCTCCAAGAAACTTTCCCCAACACTCTCAATAATGTCAGTACATTATATTTGGCCTCTCCCTTCTCTGTATTTTTGCAGTATTTTGCACAGACTTTGAGATAAGACATACTGTAATTATGGGTTTGTGTAGGTGTTGACCATTATATGGGATAAGATCGTATCATCTTAGGATCCCTGGTGTCTTAAACAGAGTGCCTAACGTAGCCACCCACCTGTTGGGTGAACATAAGTACTTGTTTCTGTTCTTAGTGTGTGGCCAGTCATATCTCCCAAATACTGACTTAATGACTGATCTTCTTATATCAAGATTCAATTTTACTGACACCCCTCTACCACCACCCTAACCCCTGCAAAAAAAAGGTTCATTTTTCTCTCCCTATCCTGCCTCCTGGGTTTCCCTGGCTCTCTGGTCATTTGTACTTTTAATCTACTTTTTAGAATAGATGAACCTTAAAATGTTAGACTGGGTGTCTCAGAGATGCTTTCATTAAATGGTTCTCATTCTGAAGGGGCTCAGTTGTATGCCTATTCCCGGTCCAGGATCCACTTTGCTAGACCATGATCACTTTCGCTAGTCACCCTCATGGCAGCTTCCTTCTCTGTGGTATTACCAAGGACTTCAAAGACCAAGAAGACAGCTTTTCTTTTCTTTTTTAAAGCAAGCTGCTATTCCCCCTCCCCCCCCGAGAGTTAACTAGGTCTCTCTCTCTTTCTCTCTCCCTGCAGAGAGGAAGGGAGAGGGAGAGAGATATAGAAACATCAATGATGAGAGAGAATCATTGATCAGCTGTCTTCTGCATGCCCCCTACTAGGGATCGAGCCTGCAACCTGGGCATGCGCCTTTGACTGGAGTCAAACCCGGGACCCTTTAGTCCGCAGGCCAATGCTCTATCTATTGAGCCAAGCCGGCTAGGGCAGACAGCTTTTCTTGAGTCTAGAAGCATTCCATTTCTTCAATGCAGCCCCAAACCTGAGGCCCCTTTTATTCAGAATTTCTAATCCAATACGGCAGAGGTTTCCTACTCAACAGAACTAACAGAGATTAAAAGGGGTGAAAGACAGTTGAGAATGCTAACAATGTTCTGAATTTGTTTCTTTTTCCAACATTTAGAGTCTGCATGTCTCCACATCCTCTGAATTTGCCTTGGTTGATTTTACAATTATTTTTCAGAGACTCCTTGCTTATGTTTTTTTAAGAGTAGAGGAACACCGAGACTGAACACCGTGCTTGGAGAGGTTAGGCTGGGAGACTAACAAAGGCGGTATTATGCTGTGCACGGCAAAGCCAATAAATGAATTCGGGAGACACCTAGATGTGTTTCTAGAGGAGGGCATGCGGGGGAAGGGTCTGGTGAAAAGGCAGAAAGGTGGGATTAAGATAAATTAAAATGGGGCCAGCATGTTGGATAAGGGGACTTCCTATTCCCACCATTGCCTAAGATTTTTCATTCTGCTTAGTTCAAAAGTTAAAACTAGTCTTTACCAGGTACCTCCTAGTCATGCTCCCATCCTCCATTCTCTACCTAGGCAGATAACGTAGTTTACGACTATTTCAGCCTGAGACAGCAGTGTTTATTATTTGCTCCATCTAGTAGATGTGCCTTAGGATCTTAGACAAAACTGGAAAGGAACCTTACAATAACCTTAAAATTATACCTTACATGGAGGTGTAATTCATAAGGAAATAACCTCGTCCAGAGATCCTGGAAAGTGTGGTTGCAAATCAGCAGCTCGAGCATCACTTAGGAACTTGTTAAAAATGCAAGATTATAGTCCCACCTTGGATCTACTCATCAGAACTGGAAGTGTGACCCAACAATCTGTTTTAACACGTCCTTCGTTTGCGAGCCACTGCTCTTGTTTGTGCTCCATTTTAAAAAAAAATACGTTTTTATTGATTTCAGAGAGGGAGAGGGAGACACATCAATGATGAGAGAGAATCATTGATTGGCCTGCTCCTGCACACCCCACCCTGGGGATTGAACCCGAAACCTGGACATGTGCCCAACTAGGAATCGAACTGTAATCTCCGGTTCACATGTTGATGCTTTGCCACTGAGCCATGCGACCAGGCCTGAGCTTCATTTTTAACTGACGTGAGAAACTGGCTCTGGGAGAGCTAAGTGCACTTTACCAGCACCATTTGAATTTTACAACAATCTTACCTATGAGATAGATAGTATTTCCACCCTCATTTTACAGATGAAGAAAGTAAGACTCTGAGAAGTTGGTATATTAATTTTCTGCAGCTGCTGTAACAATTTACTAGAAACTCATTGGCTTAAAACAACAGAAATTTATTCTATGAGTTTTGGAGGCTAAAAATTAGTTTCATTGAGCTGAAATCAAGGAGTTAGCGAGGTTGTGCTCCTGGAGGCTGTAGGGGAGTATCTGTTCCTTACCCCTTCCAGTTTCTGGTGGCTGCTAACATTCCTTGGTTTGTGGCCACATCACTCTAATCTCTACCTCTGAGGGTCATGTTACCTTCTCCTTTTCTGTTTGGGTCTAAGTGCCCACTGCTTCCCTTTTATAAGACTGCATACATGTGATTACATTTAGGCCCATCTGGATAATCCAGGACACTCCCCATCTGAAGATCCTTAGTCTACTCACAGCTGCGAATCCTTTTCTGCCATGTAAAGTAATATTCATAGATTTCAGGACGACTATTTAGCCTACCAGTCAAGGGACTTAATCAGACTTATACGTACATATGGCATTCTGGAGTGGAGCCCAAACCTGCCAGACTCTAGAGAGCCTGTGTTTTTAATCACTGCTTTGTGTTGCTTGAAAATATCATTACTAAAAACTATGGCTCTAGCATTAGCATTAAGATTTTTAACTATAGTTTCTTTCTTCTGCTGACTTGCATAACACTACCTGTCACATAACACTGAACCAATGACTTCTTTAGTATCTCTGTATTTTGGTCCTGACTCAGTTAAATTGTTAACTCCTAGAAGGCAGAGATTGTATCTTTTTTTTTCTCATTAAAAAAAATGGAGGTATAATTCATAAACCATAAAATTCACTATTTTAAATGTGCCTTTTTTTGTGAATTTACAGTGTTATACAACCATCACCACTATCTAATTCCAAACATTTTCATCACCTCAAAAAGCAACGTTGTGCCCATTAGCAGTCACGCCCATCCTTCCTCCATCCCTCTCCTTTCCCTGCCTCCCCAATCGCTGGCAACCACTACTCTTTCTGTCTCTATGAATATACTATTCTGGGCATTTCATATAATATGTGGCCTTTAATGTCTGTTTCCTGTCACTTAGCATAATGTGCTCAAGGTTTATCCATATTGTATGTTTCAGTACTTCATTACTTTTTAAAAAAAATTCTTTATTGATTAAGGTATCACATATTTGTCCTCAACCCCCCATTCCAATCTCCCACCCCTCCCCACTCATGTCCCACCCCCCTATTGTCCTTGAATACTTCATTACTTTTTATAGATAGTCTTGTGTGGATTATAACACATTTTATGACTCATTCATCAATTAATATACATTTGGGTTCTTTTCGTTTTTTGGCTTTTATGAATAATGCTGCTATGAACATTCACATACAAGTTTTTATCTGAACATATAAAAAATTCCATTTTGGAGGGTATATACCTAGGAGTGGAATTGCTGGATCATACAGTGATTCAATGTTTAGCTTTTTGAGCAACTCAGATATTGTATCTTATATTAAGTTATTTGAATTCCTAGTGTGGTATCCATTGTATATTTGTTTATAAGGAAATAACATTCTCAAAATACTAGTATGTAGTCTTAATACATTTCTCATCTTGTTACCAAATAAATATTTATACCTGAAATTTTCAACAGTAAGAGAAGGTATGGTATGGTATAATGGAAGTAGTTCTGGCCAAGCCAGCTGCTCTCTGGGTGAGCTTGAGTAAGTCAAATCACCTCACCTCTCTGGGGAGGAGAGCTAGATGATTTCTAAATTCTCTTCCAGACTTAACATTCTGCAACTTTGTGAAAGTTTGAAAAGCTAGCCTTGTGTTAAATCCCAGAGCTTGTGTTCTGTTTATTTAGCAGTTCATCATTCTCTGTCTTATTTCTGTTCCCAGACACAAACAAGGTTTTACCCATCTATCCATCCATTTTATTGTGGCCTGCTAGCTTCCAGCTACTACTCTGTGCCTAGCTTCTAGGCACTAGAAATACAAAGATGATGACGATACTGTCCCTGACTTCCAAATCTAGTAGGAGAAGACACATGTAAACTGGTGACTACAATATTTACAGATTATGATATTTAAAGATTGCTGAGAAGGACCAGAGGAGAAAAGCTTGGGGTAGATGACATTTGGTTTGTATCTTTCAGATAAGTGTTTGCTAGACAAGCAGAGCATCCCTGGCAGAGAAACAGTGTGGGTAAAGGCAGAGTGGTATGAGGACAAAGCATGTTTGTCTTCATTTGGTGACTTCCCCCCTTCTATTCTGCAGTGATGAAAGCAGATTCTATCTTTATCCTACTAGCTCCATTTTGAGATTCTTCTGTTTGTCCAGTATTTACACTCATTGGCTTAAAGGTCTACAAGTGAGGGCTCCTGTGTTCTGTCCATATTTTCCCTAAGTCCTGGCCACCTGTAGATCTTCTTCTCTGATTCTTTTTTATTTTTTTCCTCTGATTCTTAGGGGGACTTCTGAGTAAATTTCTGAGTAAGGGGGTTCACTGAATAATTAAAGAGCCCTGGTCAAGATTTGGGTTTTCTCCATAGCTTTGGCTTAGTTTGGGCTCTCGCAAATGCCCTCTCATCCCCCTAAGCATTTTAGTTACATACAAATATTAGGGACGTAAAACTTTACAATCTGATCAGCATAGCACAAACTAAAGTCCTAACCTTTGACTAGAAACATATATGGAAGGCTTTGTGTTTGAAACTGCCCCCTTCCCAGCCTCCTACCCTTCATGAGAGGTCATTGTACAGCTCTTTCCATGGTCACTGTTCTCTTCCCTTTTACTGGAGGGCAAAACTAGGGCAGAGAAATAATTTTTATTCACTTCTGAAAGGTTACAGTAATAAAGAAACTCTTGTTAACATCAGAGAACGTTGCAGCCAAGAGTTTTCACAGTCTGGCATTGTTTATTTTACATGTAATTTGGAACCTTCTGCACTCTTAAAATATTGGCACAAAAATGTTTTAACTGTTGAAGTGCTTCATTGCACAGAAGTAGCGTGGTGTTGTCAGAGGGGCAGCAGGGCTCTGGAGAGCCGTTTCCCCTGTTCCTGTTGGAGAGAAAAATGGTAGAAGCCTGTGTGCATGTGTGTATGTGTGTGCACGTTCACATTCACATTCACTCGTGACTATATGAGTCTCTCTCTGCATTTAGAATTAAGAACTTTCTCTGTCCTGATGAACTGATATGCTTCCCTTTATTTACCAGTGAGAATGGTATAACAATCCTGCTTCTCTGCTGCCAGAAAGTACAGCAAGCACTTCTTTTATTTAGATCTTTTGATATAGTTACTCATTGTCCTCTTTCTCTCTCACACACACTTTATTACTTAACTCTTTTCTTTTACTTCTGTTTTGGTTGAGATACATACCCTGGGCCAAACTCTGGGCCAGGCACCTCTCAGACACCATTTCATTGAATCCTTACAAATTGCCCTTTTATAGAGGTGAGAGTGTCCCCATTTTGCAGCTGAGGAGAACTGAGGGGCAGAAAAGTTAAAGGACTTGGCTGTGGCCAGCATAGTAAGTCACAAGTCCAGATCGGACTGATTCAAAACATTTTGCTGTTTTGGCCTTCCCACATGTCTTTCATTGTAAGCCAACTTGAGCCATTTTTTGGAAGCAGGTAGAATATAAATAATGAATGAGTGAACGGACTACTGACTAACCCATCCACTGATAGGAGCAAAGTCGCCTGTGTTAATGAGATAGTAATACACAGAAGTACGCAACAGGAAGTGCTCAGGACCTTTCAGCCCTTTGCCCAAAGAGAGCTTTGTTCCCTTTGGAAGACACTTACCTTTGGCTTTTGAACCCATAGAACAGTCAGTCCCTATGATGTAGAATCCAGATTCTCTCATATATCCATAAATATGCAATTGTGGGCCAGGAAACAGAGCATTCCCCCCAACGTTAGTGAGGGCTCCTGTGTTCCGTCCATTGGAGGTAGATACTTCATACTGAAATGTCCAAGGGCCAGCACTTGGTTTCCCAAGCAGTTATTTTCTGTCACATGGGCTTTGGAGCCAGGTGGATCTGAGTTCTAATCCCTGCTCTTTCATAATTGGCCTTGAGGTCCTGGGCAAGTCGCTTCACCCCTCATGGTCTCCATTCCTTCCTTTGTAAGATAGGCCACACATAGTGTCTGACTTAATGTGATGCACGCAAAAGACTTAGTACATTGCTTGGCACATTTTGGGCATTTGATAATATGGGCACTGTATTTGGACCTTGGCACATTTTGGGCATTTGATAATATGGGCACTGTATTTGGACCTTTTCTATGGCACTTGACACAGGCTGCCTTATTTCAAGAAGATTCATGTATACATCTGTCAGGCCCCACTGGATTCTTTCTGACTTTCTGGAGGACGGAAATGATACCTTTCGTCTTTGTACCTCCTGTTCTGCCCACCATGGGCCATATGCTAGCAGGCACTCAGTCGCTGTGGGCCAGATCTGTTAGGGTGACTTGGACAAAGCAGGGCAGGCATGAATGTTTTAGTTTCTCCATCTGAACCTGGGGAAATAGTAACCCCTTATTTTGGAGCCTTTGAGGACAATTTAAAACGATATGTGTGAAGTGTTTCGAGCCCTTTGAAAGGAGGGTACTGGGGAAATTAATGGTGTTTTTGCTGTTCTTGGGAAAGCCCTTTGTGGTTCCCAGCGAATAAATTACTTGGAGTGAGTTTTCTAACATCTCCTACTCTGCTCTGTTCACTGAGACTATTTTTTTTTTTTAATAACTGCTTTAATGCTTCTTTGCTCTGACTTATAAAGATATATATTTTTTGTTTTGGACTTTTGACCCCTTTCTGCTCCCAGGAGAGAAATTTCTATCAGAATAATAAAAGGTGTAAACTGTGTGTGTTGCCCCTTTTCTGGGCCTTGAGTAGTTCAGCTGCCGGGGTTAAGAATCAGCAAGCTTGTGGTTTGTGCCTGGTTCTGGGGGAAGTAGGAGACGATTCTCATTAAGTGCCCAGTTAGTGGCCTTCCAAGTGTCTCCCACGCTTCTACTTTTCATCCATGTCCTGTGCCCTGTTGCTAAGATGCTCAGATATCAAGTGAACTCTATTATAGTTAGTATTTTGGGTATATGTATGTATTTATGGCCATACCGCTTCTCTTTCAAAGACAGAAAATGTTTATTGTCTCTTGTGCTTTGGGTCCCAGGCCGTGTCACCTGCTAAAGGAAGAGCCTACATCTAGAGGAGAAGGAGGGAGTGAGAGAGCTGCAAAACCACTTACTAGTCTTGGAACTAGAAGAGTCCCTACTTAGTATATCATAGGCCTTCATCAAATGTCCCTACTCTTCTGGTGACTTGGTTCCATTATTCAACAGCAGACTCAGGTGAAGAGCTAGACCACGTTATTTCTAAGGGCCCTTCCAGCTTGGAAAAAAATCCATAAGAGTTTTCTAACCAATGATAGAATTTACAAAAGTAAATAGCAATTTTCCAGACTTCCTACTTGTTCTCGAAGCCTCTTTTGCCCTGGAATAACTAGCTGCATCCCTAATATCCTCAGCTCAAAGGCCCAGTAGAAACTAGAATGGTTTGGGGTCAGATGTGAGGTTCAGAACATGCTAGAGTTGTCTGGTGAGAAGCAGTGGGTGGATATGGATGTCAGAATCCCACTGGTGATGATCCATGGGACTGTGTAATGGAAATCCAGGCAGCTCTGGCTGATGGCAGGCAGGCCCAGTCAGGGCCGCAGACCTAGCTGATCAGAATTGCAAAGCAGTCGAAATTTGTATTTTGTGCCGCTTCAGTGGCCTGCAATTTCCTAGAAGCTTGAAGCTATAATGATTATGCTAATTTAACTCTTTCCAATTGAGGACACTTAGTGCTGACAAGAAAAATGGCTTGTTCAGTGTGACATATTAGTAGCAGAGCAGAGGCTAAACTCTGCTGATTCATTCTGTTGCTTTTTCATTACATCATACTATCATTTGCCATTCCCTAGATCTACTAATATATATATATCCTCTATTTGTCTTTCTGTCTCGTAGAACTTTTCTGATCTTTTTTTTTTTCTTAAGATCAGTTTCAGTGTCTAGCATAGTGCTTAGTATATAATAGGCCTTCATCAAATGTTAGTGAATGAGTGAATGAACTCAAAGCTATTCCTAAGCACATTTTCTAGAATTAGTCTCTATTGCTACCTTACCTGGTAAACTAATTAATGCTAAATTGTTAATGGATGATAATAAGATAATGGTTTATGGTCTCACATGTACTTTAATAAAGGCTTTTTGTAAAATCATGTATTCAGAAAAAGGGGTGATTTTAGTAGCACCGTGAGGAGCTTTTGAGATGATGCTCCTCATTCTCTGTCCTACCACAAAATAGGCAGCTGTTTGCTCCTTTCTCCTGTGGGTTTAACCCCTCACTGGGCACTACCAAAGGGCAGTGGCTCTACTGAGATCTGGATGGATACGAGAAACAGTTCTGGAAGCTAAGGGGTCAGACCTAGAATACAGTAGAGTCAGATATTGATTGCAGCTGCCCTGATGTGCTGTATTTCTCAATCCATTGGTGAGACAGCTGTAATACCCCTCCTCCCTGTTGCTTCACTAAAATGCTGGATGAATGACCCCGTGGCATTGGTTAGAACTGAAGGGGCCTCGCTAGAAAGGAAGGACTTCTTTTTCCATGTCCATTACCATCTGTTTAGCTGATCTTTTCTGAGTGTAACATATTTGGTCCTCAAAGGAGCAGGAGAAACTACAAGGAATCCTTTAAATCAGCAACTAGCAGGACTGATTGTCTTACTGATGCACCGACCCAGTCTCATCTAAACACTGTCAGGTACTTCCCTGTTCCCCCTGCTTCTCAACATTCATTATCTCAGATCCATCCTGCAAATCATTCAACAGCCTGGCTCATCTTTCTAAACACTACTATGTCATGTACCCATCACACAGAAACCCACAATGCTCCCTGTGACTGTTAGGTGTGCACTTATACCCTTTACCTGTCTTCAAGGCTCTCTGTTATTCACCGTCATTTTATTATATTTCTGCCTGCAGAACTTTTCTTCCATTCTCTATCTGTCCACATTCTGCTAACTCCCTCTTGAAATCTTCCTGAACTATTCCAAATTTTATATTTGTGTCTTATTCTACGAGTATGGCAAGAAATTTCTTAAGTGTAAGCCTCCCAGGCATCCTCAGGGCCCAGCATAGAGCAAGATATATTGTAGGTACATAGAAAATGCTTCTTGATTTGATTTAACAAGTAGTTTTGTTGTATTGCAAGGGGCTTCAAGGGAAGAGTAGAATGATGTAAAGATAATTCTTCAAAAATTGACATAGGACCCGTAGACACAGACAACAAACAGTATGGTGATTACCAGAGGGAAAGGAAGGTAGGGGGCAGGTAGAAGAGGGTAAACAAGGAATAAATGATGATGGAAGGAGACTAGACTTTGGATGGTGAACACACAATACAGTATACAGATGATGTACTATAGAATTATACATTTGAAACCTATATAATTTTATTTACCATGTAACCACAATAAATTCAATTAAAAAATTCACCTAACCCCAGCCAGGTAGCTCAGTTGGTTAGAGCATCATCCCAATATACCAGGGTTTCAGGTTCGATCCCTGGTCAGAGCACATATAAGAATAACCAATGAATGCATAAATAAATAGAATGACAAATCAATGTTTCTCAAATAAATTAAAAATTGACATAGGTATTGAGACATCTGTGCTAGGTATTTGGGTAAAGCATATTTTGAATAATACTTTCTTGATTAATTTTCCTCAGCTATCCCTTTGATCTTGATCCTCTTTTCCAGCATGGTGGTGCTGAGCAGAGTGGTGTGTGTATAAACATGAAGCTTCTCACTGTCTCTCACAGTCCCCAGATGCTGTACATTGTCATGAAGTGTTCTCAGTGCCTGCTATGTGTCATGCACTGTGCTTGGGATACAGATGGGACCAAAACATGGCCTTGTCCTCTAGGAGTTTATGGCCAATCTTCATCATGTGTCCTTGGTTCTGTCCCTGAGCAGTTTCTCCTAGTTCCCAACCTACCCTCTCCCTCCCATCTGTACACCATAGCCCTGGCCAGTTCTTATCTAAGGACCTTGAGGATAGGGTTAAGGTGATTGCACTAAATTATCACCTAACAGTCTATATATTTTATTTTGCTTATTGTGTCCCTTTCTCCCTTTCCTAGAATGTAAGCTCCTGGAGATCAGGATATCTTTGGTTTACTCTGGGCCATCAGCTCTTAGAACAGTGCTTGGTGCATGTGTAGCACTGATATTCATTTGTTGAGTGATGGAGGCATTATTGATTTTTTCTCTCCCTGCAGATCTAGTAGCATTATTAATTTGTATAGCTCATAACATAGAGACTATATATATATATATATATATATATATATATATATATGAAACCAAGAGCTAGTTCTTTGAAAGGATAAACAAAATTGATAAACCATTATCCAGACTCATCAAGAAACAGAGAGGGCCCAAATAAATAAAATCAGAAATGAAGGCGTAACCACTGACACCACAGAAATACAAAGGATTCTAAGAAAATACTATGAACAACTAAATGGGAAGAAGCTGGACAATGTGGATGAAATAGACAAATTCACAGAAAAATACAATCTCCCAAAACTAAATCAGGAAGAATAAAAAAACCTGAATTGGCCAATAACAACTGATGATCTAGAAGCAATAGCTCCCATTGAACAAAAGCCCAGGTTTGAACAGCTTCACAGGGGAGTTTTACCAAACGTTCAAAGAAGAACTAACATCTATACTCCTCAAAGTATTTCAGAAATTCCAATAGTAAGGAACACTTCCAAACTCTTTTTATGAGGCCAGCATTATCCTAATTCCAAAACCAGATAAAGACACTATAAAGAAAGAGAATTATAAGCCAATATCCCTGATGAACATAGCTACTAAAATCCTCAACAAAATATTAACAAATCGCATCCAGCAATATATTGAAAAGATCATACACCATGATCAAGTGGGATTTGTTCCAGGGATGCAAGGCTTGCACAATATTTGCAAATCAATAAGTGTGATACATCACATAAATTGAAAAACAAAAATCAGCCGAAACCGGTTTGGCTCAGTGGGCAGAGCATCAGCCTGCAGACTGAAAGGTCCCGGGTTCAATTCCAGTCAAGGGCATGTACCTTGGTTGCAGGCACATCCCCAGTAGGGGGTGTGCAAGAGGCAGCTGGTTGATGTTTCTCTGGCATCGACATTTCTAGCTATCTCTCTCCCTTCCTCTCTGTAAAATATCAATAAAATATATTTTTTTTAAAATCACATGAGCATATCAATAGATGCAAAAAAAATTCGACAAAATCCAATACCCATTTTTTGACAAAAACTCAGCAAAGTGGGAATACAGAAAGCATATCTCAACATGATAAAGGTCATATATGACAAACCTACAGCCAGCATTATACTCATTGGGCAAAAACTAAAACTAAAACCATTTCCCCTAAGAACAGGAACAAGACACGGATGCCCACTTTCACCACTCCTGTTCAACATAGTACTAGAAGTGCTAGCCATAGCGATCAGACAAAAAGAAGAAATAAAAGGCATCCAAATTAGAAAAGACGAAGTAAAACTGTCATTATTCACAGATGATGTGATATTGTACATAGGAAACCCCAAAGACTCCATCAAAAAACTACTAAACTTAATAAATGAATTCAGCGATGTGGTAGGATACAAAATTAACACCCAGAAATCTATGGCTTTTTTATACACCAACTAGAGGCCTGATGCATGAAATTCATGCAAGAATATGCCTCCACAGCTCCAGCTGCCTTGGCCCTCACAGCCCTGGCTTCGTCTGGAAGGTTGTCTGTATGGTCCTCTGGACAGTTGTTCCACTGTTCAGCCATTCAGTCTATTTGCATATTACGCTTTTATTTAGACTAGTAGCTCTATGCACGAATCTGTGCACCAGTAGCTCTCTGTGGGGCCTGGCTGCTCCATGCCCGCTAACCAGAGGCTCTTTGCGGACCAGAGGCCTATCCGCGGGCAGGCATGGAACGCTTGCCCCATTGCCGGGGCGACAAAGCAAGCATTCCACCAGGCCACTCACACTGCCTGCTCTCAGCAGCTGCCCTCTAACCCCCCCTCCCCACACCGAGACTGGGGGACTCAGGCGGGGCTGAGAGGACTGGGTGCCGCCATCTTTGTGATGGAGTGATGTTTAATTTGCATATCGCCCTTTTATTAGATAGGATAATGAACTCACAGAAAGAGAAACTAAAAAACAATCCTATTTACCATTGCACAAAAAAAATTAAGATACCTAGAAATAAACTTAATTAAATAAAAGACCTACTCAGAAAACTATAGGACATTGGAAAAAAAAAAGATAGAGGGAGACAAAAACAAATGGAAGAATATGCCATGTTCAAAGATTGGTAGAATCAACATCATTACAAAGTCCATACTACCCAAAGCAATCTATAGATTTAGTGCAATCCCCATTAAGATACCAACGGAATATTTCACAGACCTAGAACAAACTCTCCAAAAATTCATAGGAATAAAAAAAGATCCTGAATAGCCACAGCAATCCTGAGAAAGAAGAACAAAGTTGGAGGGATCACAATACCAGATTTCAAGCTATATTACAAAGCCACTGTTCTCAAAACTGCCTGGTACAGGCACAAGAACAGACATATAGACCAATGGAATAGAACAGAGAACCCAGAAATCAACCCCAGCCATTATGCTCAATTAATATTTGACAAAGGAGGCGAAAGCATACAATGGAGTCAAGACAGTCTCTTCAATAAATGGTGTTGGGAAAATTGGACAGATACATGCAAAAAAATGAAACTAGACCACCAACTTACACCATACACAAAAATAAAACTCAAAATGGATAAAGGACTTAAACATAAGATGGGAAACCATAAAAATACTAGAGGAATCCATAGGCAGTAAAATATCAGACATATCTTATAGCAGTATCTGCTCCTGGGACTATATCAAAATAAAAAGCTTCTGCACAGCAAAAGAAACCATCAATCAAACAACAAAAAAGCCCACTGCATAGGAGAACATATTTGCCAATGTTATCTTCAATAAGGGTTTAATCTCCAAAATTTAGAGTGAACTCATACAACTTAACCAAAGAGAAGATAAACAGCCAATCAAAAAATGGACAAAGGACCTAAATAGACACTTTTCGAAAGAGGACATACAGAAGGCCAAGAGACATATGAAAGCATGCTCAAAGTCACTAATCATCCAAGAGATGCAAATCAAAGTGACAATGAGGTACCTGTCAGAATGTCTTGCACCTGTCAGAATGGCTATCATCAACAAATCAACAAACAACAAGTGCTGGCAAGTATATGGAAAAAAAGGAATGCAGACTGGTGCAACCACTGTGGAAAACAGTATGGAGTTTCCTCAAAAAATTAAAAATGGAACTTCCATTTGACCTAGTAATCCCACTACTAGGAATATATCCCAAGAAACCAGAAACACCAGTCAGAAAGGATATATGCACCCTTTGTTAATAGCACAATTTACAATAACTAAGATTTGGAAACAGCCTAAGTGCCCCTCAGCAGATTAGTGGATTAAAAAAACTGTGTTACACCTATACAATGGAATACTACACTGCTGTAAAAAAAAGAAGGATCTCTTACCATTTGCAGCAGCATAGATAGAACTGGAGAGCATTATGCTAAGTGAAATAAGCCAGTCACAGAAAAGTAAATATCACGTGATATTTAACCGGAGAGCATTATGCTAAGTGAAATAAGCCAGTCACAGAAAAGTAAATATCACGTGATATTTAACCTCCACAATGCTGTCTCACTCATTTGTGGAATA
This sequence comes from Vespertilio murinus, assembly GCA_963924515.1. NCBI lineage: Eukaryota > Metazoa > Chordata > Mammalia > Chiroptera > Vespertilionidae > Vespertilio > Vespertilio murinus. The sequence goes on from OZ004709.1 coordinate 55,476,736, forward strand.
TAATGAACAACATAAACTGATAAATGAAAATAGAGCCATAGGAAAAGAAATTTTAGAATATAATGGAAGTAATTCTGTTATTTGTAGATTTTTAATATTTTCTACAACTTTTGTGATATTATACTATTAGTACAGTTTTTATAATATTTAAAATCTTTTTTTCTTAAAATATTAATGGTTATTGCATGTAATAATATATTTAAAATTGTTTTTCTTGAAATATTAAAAGAAAGAAAAAAATTAGTATAGCTCTATTAAGGATTAATTCACTTATTCGTTTATTCAAGGATCCTGCTAATCCCTAAATGCTGTTGATAGAGAGTACACCAGAGATAAATGGTCTTATAGGGATTACATTCTAAATTATGCAAAGAAGAGAAATTAAGTTGACTCTCTCCTAGGTTAAATTTTAAACTAAATAGATGAAGAAATAAGATATGAATTTACTTGGTTCTTTTTTATTTGTTTGTTTGATTCTACAGACTTCCTAGAAAAACTGGCCAAGAGCTGGGCTGAGAGTGATGGCAGGATGGTTATAGGGGACTAGGCAGCCCCCAGGCCTGCTTCTCAGGTGGAGGAGTGGGTCTGGTTTGTAAACTCCTTTCCAAGGCAGCATTATAGTGATTGAGAGTATTTAGGCACTGAAGCCAGACTTTTGGGGCTTAGATTCACCCCAGTCATGTGACCTTGGGCAAGGTCCCTCATCTCTGTTCTTTGTTTCCTCTCTGTAAAATAGGGATAGCTATAGAACCCACCTCACTTTACAGCATTGTGGAGGTTTAATGAGTTTTCACATTTGAGACTCTTTGAACAATTCTTGAAGGCTAGATGTTTGCTGCTATTAATTTTATCATTATTTTTTAGTATTTTTATCTCATATGATATTATAAAAAGGAAAGGTAATTTTGCAGTTTTCACGGAAAAGCTGAGACTCAGAAATTTGCCTTTTCAGAGTCACAAAATAGGGAAATGGTGTTTTTTGGGTCCAGAATTACTTAGATTTCAGAGCATTTCTTAGGTCCAAGCAGAAATTGAGTATAGATCACTAGAGAGAGCATCTCTTTAACAGATACACCATTCTAATCAGGTTTTTGATTAAAAGGTTTTCTTTTTGGATAAAATGTTTACCGTTAACATTTTAGTGGGGGGAAATAAAAAGGACAAAAAAATTATCCTATTGAGATGGGGCCACTTTCAGAGCTCATAAGGTCAAGTGTCCATTTCACTTTCAAGTAGTATCTAAAGGTAACTCCTTGCCTTACTCTTGGCCTTCTCATTACTCAGAAGGAGTGCTCATATCTCTCCCATCCAGAATCCCGGCTCAGCCATTCTCAGGATACTTCTGCAGGCTTCTGTAAGCTATGAGCTGCATGGCAATTCTGTTTGAGCCTTAAAATAAAGTATGTTGGACTGGGAATCAGAAGACCTTGCTTCTGTGAAAATCTCAACCATCTATGAGCTGAGTGATATTGGGAGAGTCCTCTGACCTTTCTGAGCCTTTGTTTCTTCATCTCTACAGTAGAAAACAGACTCTCTCAGATTACCACAGGGTCAGTATTTTAGAAATTGTACAGTTCTGAACAGTAGGAAGTAAGGAAACTGCAGTGAAAGACAAGCTTTCTACAACACATGAAGAACAATGGAAATGTCCACTTCATTGCTTGGGGCTTAGACTTTAGTCTGCCTTTCTCTGCCCAGCTGAAGTCACCAGTTAACATGTGGGATTCAGTTTGTTAGGGTGGCCCATCTCTTTTGTTCCCCATTATTGCAGAGGGGGGGGGGGAGAAGAAAAAGGGGGGGTGCTATTTGATGAAAGGGGTAGGAATCTCAAGATTAGAATGGGCTAGGTTTTGGATTCTCTGAAAAAAATTTGCTGTCCATGCAACATGATATGTATCTTGGAATTGCTGAGTGGGAAAGCATTCTGGCTGTGGGTCATTAAGCTCGGTGTTGCCTCTAAAGTTGTTTAGATCCACAGCACCCAGGACAGGTGACAGTGCCTAGGCTCCATTATCAAAGAACTCAATAACTTGTTAATTGTCTGTTTTCAGCTGTTTGGCTTGTATATTTATGCATTTGAAATGGCTGGTATTGATGGGGAACTCACATCCTGTAATTTTCCACTGTCCCCAGTCTGCCTAAATTTAATAGAAAAAAAATGATTAAGAAAACAAGTTGTGCCTACAGCTTTTCTGTACTCATAAATGTAATCATGAGGTCCAGGGTGCAGTTGGGAGCCTGCAAGTGTCTCTGGAAAGCTAAGGTGTGTCAGTGTCCTCTTGCTGACAGTAGTCACATCTCAGGGCTACAGGTAGAATGCAGACGGCCAAGGAGAAAGGGGCTCAGTCTCCTAGTCCCTGGTGCGCTGTACTCAAGCTCCATTGGAGACGCCTACTGGTCTCAATCTAAATATACATCTTGTTCATATTACATCTTATCCAAGTAAGATTTTCCATTACCACAACATAGGAGGCAGTGAGGGCACGGTGATTGCTAAAACCCTAAAAGACTGGTTGTCTACGCTTAGTACTCCATGGTCGCAGAGTCATCAGCTTATGATTACATGTAACTTGCATTATTTCTTCAGTTAACATTCAGTGAGGTCTGATCTTGTGCTGGTCACAGCGCTCCTTACCTTTTCCCTTCCACATTCACTTGATAATCAGATCCTGTTGATCTGTTGTAGACATTTCTCTTGAAAGCATTTCTTCCTCTTTATTTCTCTTACCACTTATATTAACTTAGTCTCTTACCAATTCCCACCTGAACCATGGCAGCAGCCTCCTCTGATATTCCTGCTTCTGTGTTTTTGAAATACATGTGTCCATGTAATTTCCCTGTGCTTAGAATTCTTTGTCTTTCTTGTATGCCGCTTTTTGTTTTTTAAATCCTCACCTGAGGGTGTGTGTGTGTGTGTGTGTGTGTGTGTTTAAGTGAGAGAGAGAGATAATCAGTTGCCTCTCATTGATACCCCGACATAACTTAGGTATGCGCCCTGACTGGGAATCGAAAATGAAAACCTTTTTGGTGTACAGGACAAAAGTCCAACCAACTGAGCCACAGGACTCCTTCATGTGATATTTAAGCCATTTACAATCAAACACAAACTGCCTTTCCAACTCTACCTTTGCTTCTTCCCAGCATGAGCTCTTGGTTATGTACAAATTTTCCTCCAAAAAATTCTACGTTGTTTATCTCTCTGTGGCTTGCACATACCATTCTTTCTGTCTAAAAAGTTCTAATTCCTGTTTACCATTTAATACCCAGTATAATAAATATTACCTCATTCCTGAAGCCTTTCAGCCCAGACTCATCATTGCCATTTTTTTCTTTCTGTTAATCCTTATCTAGGGATATTTTCCCCCCCATTGATTTTAGAGAGAGAGGTAGGGAAGGGGAGAGATAGAAAGAAAAACATCGATGTGAATGAGACGCATTAATTGGTTGTCTCCTGCATACACCCCAACCTGGGCTAGGGATTGAGCCTGCAACCAAAGCATATGCCCTTGCCGAGGTCGATTTGGCTCAGTGGTAGAGCGTCAGTCTGCGGACTGAAAGATCTCGGGTTCGATTCCGGCCAAGGGCATGTACATTGGTTGCGGGCACATCCCCAGTGGGGGGTGTGCAAGAGGCAGCTGGTCAATGTTTCTCTCTCATCGACGTTTCTGGCTCTCTATCTCTCTCCCTTCCTCTCTGTAAAATATCAATAAAATATATATTAAAAAAAAAATATATGCCCTTGACCGGAATTCTCTAAGCATAATATTTTCAGGGTCCGTCTGAAATTCATTCATTTTTATGGTTGGACAATTTTTATATTGTATGTGTTTACCACATTTTGTTTACCCATGAAGACTTTGTTTCTACCTTTTGGCTATTGTAACCCATACCTCTTGGCTTTTGTTACCCAGGAACAAGTTGTTTCTCTTTTGGCTATTGTAAATGATTCTGTTATGAACATTGGTGTACAAATATCTGTTTTAGTCTTTGCTTTCAATTCTTTGTATATATACTTATGAGTGGAATTTCTAGAACAATCAGAGAGTAGATAGATCTATGTTTAACCTTTTGAGAAATCACCAAGTTATTTTCCACAGCCGCTATCTCATTTTACATTTTCTTTAGCCAATGCATGAGGGTTCCATTTTTTTCCTACATCCTCACCAATATTTATTTTCCTTTAAAAAATTATAGGCATTCTAGTAGGTGTGAATGGCATTATCCTTTGCTTATACTTAATTGTCTTACTAATTGGTTCTACCTTGATTATTGGCGATTGGTGACCACTAATAAACTGTTTTCACTTTCCAAATCTTGTATTTAACAACAGAAAACCAAAGCCTGACCAAAACTTTTGTGCACTGGCACTTGTTAGCAGGGCATAGCCCTTTCTTAAACTTAGAAATATGAGCAGAAAGGCACTTCTTAGAAAATTTCCCAGTTATTCTTCCATAGCATTTGTTATAGAGCAGGCAAGGATCAATAGTCTGTTAATGTTTAACCTATTCACTTCAAAGAGTTAGTTGCCTATTATCTTGTTAGAGAGACCAGTGACCAAGAAATCTCACTTGTCCATTTTGTGTTTTCTTACCTTTGCAATCTCAAAGTTCTTTCTCTGTTCAGTCAGAAGCACTTCTTTTTACTTCATACTGCTGTATAAGTCTTTTGACTCCATATCTATATTGGATGGTAGTACTAGAACTAAATGTGGTCTTGAAACTTATTTCATGAAAGAGATTGACTTGAGGTGGGTGTGGGGTTTTAGAGGCCATGTGAGGACAGACTACAAGGACAGGCATTGGGTCTCCTCAGGCTACAGTTGTGTCTGAAAACCACAAAGCAGCAGTACATTCACAAATTTGTTCAACCCCTTCGCAAATCCTTGTACTCAGGTAGCTTTCTTGAAATTTGTAAAAATGCTTGGGCATCAATATTACAAGAGATAATTATGGCAGGAAATAATATACTGATTCAGCCGAAACCGGTTTGGCTCAGTGGATAGAGCGTCGGCCTGCGGACTGAAGGGTCCCAGGTTCGATTCCGATCAAGGGCATGTACATGGGTTGCGGGCACATCCCCAGTGGGAGGTGTGCAAAAGGCAGCTGGTCGTTTCTCTCTCATCGATGTTTCTAGCTCTCTATCCCTCTCCCTTCCTCTCTGTAAAGAATCAATAATATATATATATATATATATATATATATATATATATATATACTGATTCATTTTATGACATGTGCTGAGCAGTGTGTCATCTTTGCCTTCAAGGAGCTCATAGTCTAATGCAGTAGGGGAGTCAAGGTGCAGACTATAAACAGTTTATTAAAATAACTAGTTAGTCTTCCTGGTGGAAATATTAAAAACCATGTGAAGGCAAAAGCAGCAAACTGAAGAACTTGAAGGGCTTCACAGAAAATGAGGTGATACTTCTTCTATAAAGGAGGATAACAACATCCCCTTTTTAGGATTATTGTGAATATTAGAGAGCACATATAAAGCTTTTAATAATACAATTGCTGATACATGGTAGCTATTCAACAAATTTTAGCTTGAGTCATTATATTATTATGGAGAGGCTTTATTAAATTGAAGAATAACACTATATCCTCTGATTGCAAGCAATAGAGATTGACTTCTGCTAAAGTAAATGAAGAAATGAATGTATTGGAGGGAAACAAGGCTCATGGAATAGGAAGGAGAGTTTAATAACAGGCCTCAGATAGGAAAGATACAAGGATCCTTGTATTTTAACAGAACTTTGGGATAATCCAACTTTAGATGCCTTTTACCTTTGGATGCCTCTACTCAGCAGTTAGGTCTGATTAGATTAGTTTGGGCTCTGTGAAGAGGGGACAGGATTCCAGGATCAGCAGCCTGCCAACTCATATGGATATGGAGTTGGGGAGTGGGTTCCAGCCCTAAGGAAGGGATGCAGAGAGAGAGTGATGTTCACTTGAGACAGTATCAGAGTACCTTTAAGATCTACTGGTCCATGGAGGCTGATGTTGGATACAACCAGACCTACCCATGGAATAGCCGTAGAACCTTAAATGCCGTGGTGTGTGATCAGTGCCAACCCAATGTGACCACACCTATCTGACACCTTTCATTGAAATTTCTCTTGTTTCTTCATGTTTATTCTTAAGTATGGTAGCTAAAATAGACCCTTGACTATTACAATAATAGAGGATATACAATTTTAATCTTTTAATATATTTAATTATGATTATCATTTCACATTTCTCACTTATCTGCTCATGATCAAGGATCATGACTTTATGATGTCTACCTAGTCAAATCCTTTTATACCTATGACTTACTTAGTTTGATATGCTACTGTGTACTTGTCTTATTGAATCTCATCTTGTTTCTAGGATAATTTTTCAACAATTCAGATTTTTACTCTTGTTTTCCAAAGTACTGGAATAAGTAATTTTAGGTTTTTTTTGCTTGTGTGACTCTCCATTTCTGATATGACTCATCAGAAGCAGAAAGGTATGACAGTATAGAGAAGACATTAGATTTAGGGACTTGCCTCTGAGATAAAAGTCCCAGCACTGTCACAAGCAGGGTGTGACTTTGGGTTAAGTCATTTAACATCTTTGCCTCTGTTTCCTTGTTTATAGAATCAAGACAAAAGTAGCAGTTAGTGTGTGAGCTCCTGGAGTGCCAGGTATGATCATGAGGCACAAGATCATATAAGTGAAAGCTATCAAGTCAAATGTGATATGTGCTCATTGTTACTTCCACCATCATAATTGTTATCAGTATAGATTTCAATGGAGGCCCCCAGAATTGTTCCTTTAGGACTTTGTCCATTGGTGCTGTTGTTAAAACAGGGACTCTTTGCCAAAACTGGTTTTGGCTCAGTGGATAGAGCATTGGCTGCGGGACTGAAAGGTCCCCGGTTCGATTCCGGTCAAGGGCATGTACATTGCTTTCTGGGCACATCCCCGGTAGGGGGTGTGCAGGAGGCAGTTTGGTCAATGTATCTCTCTCATCGATGTTTCTAGCTCTCTATCCCCTCTCCTTCCTCTCTGTAAAAATCAATAAAAAAATATTTAAAAAAACAAACAAGCAAACAAACAAACAGGGACTCTTTCAAGCCATATTGACCCCATCTAACTGGAGTATGCATGAGATTTGTCATGTGGGATACAATAAAAAGCATCAGAAAATCACATATATTTTAGCTATCTTCCTTTTATCTTTATGTCCTTACATAGAAGAAAATTAAATTGGTGTAATAGTTTCATCTTCCCAGGACCTTAATATATCACATCAACTTCTTTTCAAGGTGATTGTGGAGGACTTATGGATGTGTTTGACTGCCTTGTCAAGTTGGTAAATGACTGTAATTTTCAAGGACAGCTGTTTCTTGATTGGCTTTTTTCCAAGTCTAAGGAAAGGACTCCTGTACTTTGTGACCATTTAGAAATTAAGCTACTGCTTCTGCATTTCTGCCTAATGACCATGTACCATTTCAGTATACACACATTTACAGATTCACACATGCACACACATAAAGTTAGAGCTAATTTTATCTGTTGCATTTTGTATCATTGCTAAAAGACCCTCAGTCATAAAGCAAGTTATTTATGCACATGTGTATTTAGTCCATCCATTGTCCCTTTTCTTCTTCTCTTCTCACCTGTTTCTATGTTCCTCATATATTAATGCACACTGAGCTAATTTCTTACATTAAATTTAAACAGACTGGCTGATGTTCAGTGAGTGCACATAGCCTATTGCCATGCAATGACTGTGGCCCATGGTGTTGATGCTATATAGCTTTGCTGATGGCATTCCTGGCTACTAGAAAGACAACTAAGACCTGACCTGCAATATTTGCACTTCATTTTTATCATTAAATTTGATACATCCTTATGCTTCAGTCATCAACCCTAGCCACCCTTTATCATTCATTCATTCCAACAAAATCTTATCAGCTTGCTGTTTAGCAAACTTTGCCTAAGCTAGTAGCCTTAAAGCTTATTCTCACCTTTCTGCGCATCATTTTTTTCTTTTTTAAATATGTTTTTATTGATTTTAGAGAGAGGAAGGGAGAGGGAAAAGAGAGAGAGAAAAAAATCTATGAGAGAAAAACATCTATCAGCTGCCTCTTGCATGCCCCCTACTGGGATTGAGCCTGCAACCCTAGCATGTGCCCTGACCAGGAATCAAGCAAGTGACTTCCTGATTCATGGATTGACATTCAACCAAACTGAACCATACCAACTGGGCCATCAGTTCTTGTGTTGTTCATAGTAACCTTTTTCATTTTCCTCTCTATACCGTACCTCTTCCTCCCCCTCCTCCCCCCCCCCCCAATTTTTACAAGAGGGGACTTAGCTATACTAAATATGTTTGGCTGTATTAATAATTGGCTACTGATGACCCATCTGCTGGCCCAATCTAGCTACCATTGGATTGGGATTCCTATGAGTTGTGTTTACCCAAGACCATATTAGCACTTCTTATCCTGCCTCTACAGATAGCCTGAAAATGTTAGAACATATGAAGGAGCAGCCACATTATTTATGGTGTCAGACTGCTGTGTATTTTTAATCTTAACCCACTGTTTCCTGGCTATATCACCTTAACCTTCTCAGACCTGTTTCCTTTTCTCTAAAGTGGAGATAGTAACAGAATCCATCTCATAGAGTTGTTGGGAAGGATTAAGTGAGCTCATACATACATATAAAGCCCTTAGTGTAGTTCTTGACACATGCTAAATAAATGAATTATGGGACCTGTTTCTGGACTCAAAATCACTTTTTGTGGCACCTCAGATTTGGGGAGAAAAGGTGGGCTTAGGAGAACACATAATTTGTAAGCTGAGTCTTAAAGGACAAGGAGTTAGCATCCCAGTGAATTAAAAAAGGAGAATTCCCAGCAACGGCATGCTTAGAGCTGTAAGAACCACCGGCGTGGTTTTGGTAAAGTGCTTATAGTTTACTCTGACTGAAGGATGAGCTTAAA